>CM052705.1:3324283-3359067 GCA_028551405.1 Uromys caudimaculatus
GTGTTTCCAATAAAAATATTATTTACTGCTCGTCTTTAGAAGATACCACTCTAATAGGCAAAAAGTAACAGCTCATTGTTTTTATTGGCGCAGTATTTGGGGATTGCCCAGTATGTCTACTTGTTCAGTAGACCTTGGGTTCATTTAGGGTACCCGGTCTATTTGAATTACTAAGGAATTGATTGCCTTTTTAAAGGCAGTGTGATTGAGAACACCACCGTAATTTGGCAGTCACCTTCGAGCAGTGCTCCCAGCCTTCCTACTGCTGTGACCCTTTAATACAGTTCCTCATGTGGTCGTGACTCCCAACCATGAAACTATTTCCTTTCTACTTCATAGCTATAATTTTGCTACTGTTATGAATTGTAATGTAAATATCTGATATGCAGGCTATCTGATATGTGACCCACAAAGAACTCTACTCTAGAGGCTTGCAGAAAAGTGAGCCCAGGGGCCCAAAGAAAGATTTGAAGAAATAAAGCTTATTTCCTGATCTAAAGCACATGGCTGTCAAAATACTCTTTTCTATTACACTGCTACTGTATTTTATCCCGTTCTCCTGAGCATCTGCTTTTTGTTGAAAACCTTTGCTCCATGGTACCCATGGGTTCCCTCCATTTTTCTGTGGGACAAGATAGGGTACAGCTCTCTTAAACACTCATGGTCATGGAAACTCCACTCCTGACCTAGGGACAGTCTGTGGCTCAGCAGGCTATGTGACCTCTGCATAGAGACAATGAGAAGAAATTCAGGACTGGAAATCCCAGTGGAAGCTCCAGATTTCCCTCCTTGTCTCACCCCTCAACCCCCAGCTATCCACACATACAAAGGTGCTATGAGCATACAAGCCAGTTCCTTTTGAAATTTTAAACTTTACTTCATGTCCTGCCCCAGCCTGCCTGTGATCCACTTGAACCATGTTTTCTTGAAACTGAAGTATGCCCTCCCCAGAATAACACATGGGAGTGCACAATACTTTTCTAGATCCAGGGAAAGCTTTGGAAAAAGAACACATAGCTAGAATTTTCTCACTTCCTGTGCTTGAAACCTGCATGCATTGCTGGGTGTGACTAACATCTGTCTCATTGAGCCTCTGCTGGGTAGGAGGTGGGAACCATGTGGGTAAATCTCTTAAGAGTAGAGGGTCTGCTAAAAACGTAGCCAGGACATCAACATTAGAACTAAGCCATGTCTAGATTCCCAGCTTTTTACCTCAATAAGGAGACCAGTGGATCCAGGTAAGGATGCTAAAAATGCGTGGTGGGGATAGACAATTGGAGACATGATTCTTAAAAAACGTTCTGATACATGGAAATAAGATTTTAAAACACTATAATACATTCCTATCTACCCCCTGTCTCTCTGTGTGTGTCTCTTTCCCTCCCTCCCTCTCCCACCCCCTCTCTTTTAAAGACAGGGTTTCTCTATGTAGCCCTGACTCTTCTGGAACTCACTCTGTAGACCAGGCCAGCCTGAAACTCACAGAGATTTGCCTGCCTCTGCGTCCCGCGTTCTAGGATTAAAGGTCACAACCACCCAGCTAACACACATTATTAGTACCTCTTTTAGAAATTGTCAAATAATTACTTTGCATATCTCTGCCCTTCTGTGTGTTTGTGTGTTTAAAGTGTTGGATGGTCCTGGGCATGTAACTTGGTGGGTGAGCACCTACCTAGTATGTCTCTAACACTGTATATGGTGCGAGGTGTGCTACACGTAGTATAATAGAGCTTTTATTTCGAATAAACTCATGTTTTGGAAAACTGCATGTAAATGGGGTTATAATTAACAACCTCCATGTGCTGTTTGACGGCCCAACCCCCACTATTCAAGTCTTTCAAAGGCTTGATTGGTTATAGATGGTGAGAACATGTAAGTTTGTGCTCATTTATGGGCAGATAGTCTTTTCTTTCTTGGACAAGAGTTTCTGATATACAATATCAGTTCAATACTGTTCTTATGCTGGAAAGCAGTATTCATTGATCGGTTTATTTGAGAAAAACATTAAGTCATCATTGGTTTAGGCCTAGGTTTTTTTGAATCTATTTTTAATTAGGGTTTTTAAATGTTTTAACGTCTCCTAGCCCACCACCCACCAGAGGCAGTGAAAAAGAAAGGTTAACAGAGCAAAGGAGGAAGTGGACCTGTTCAGAAATAGTTCTTTGGAGCAAATCCAATCTGTGTTGTCAGGATATTAATAGTACGGTTTACACGAAGCAGCAATGGCAGGTTGATCTAGAAGAAACTGCAAGACTCTGCCAATGGCCCAAATCCAAAGAAGCAGCAAGAAGCTGCCAGAACACCACAAGTTTTTTGGTGCATTTTTCTCTATGAAGTCACGACAGAGGGTGACTGACAAAGAATGGTAAGGTGTACCAATGCCATCCAGTGTCATCAGCAAGGCCCAGTGATGACCAGCAAAGAATGCAAGGGGTACCAATAGTATCCACCCTTGCCCACGGCCCATTGGGCTCTATTTATATCTTTTTTAACATCATGTGTTCTCTCAAGTATCTGCTTTAGTAAAACATCACATGCCCTTTTCTAGGCTGCCTCCAGAAAAGTATGTCTGTCCTCAACAAAACATCTTCCAACATGTCCTCTTCAGCAAAAGTATCCTCTCATCAGATGGTTTCTAGAAAGACATCACATGACACAACTAAGTCTTCAAAGAAACGAGAAATTTTCACCTCATATCAGGTCTGATTTTCAGAGGTCTAGAGAACAAAGATACATGGTAGTAATTTATATTAAAATTTATGATTGACTATACAAACTCTGCATGGGTATGCACTGGCACATGCACACTTTAGCACCAGAAATTAAGCTCATGTACGTGTAAAGAAACATGGAGTGAATTAGAGCTACAACAATCCACAAGGCGGCACAAGGCGGCAGATTTCTGAAAAATTCAATAGCAGCGCTCTTCCACCCCAGTCTTCTGCCTTGTGCCCCTCCCAGGACTTCCAAGCCTCCACACAGAAACTCTGGGATTTTTGCAGAAGGGTCTTCACGATTGTGAAGTTACCTATTATGAATCCCAAAGGAAATGAACACGAGGCGAAATATTATTATTTCTCTTTTAAACTTTTTCTGAACTCGTCCTATGGTTTCTTCAACTAAATTTTTAAGCTAGGTGAATATTTTATTAACACTTTATTTTTGGTATGCTCATTTATGGCCATGTGTTCCTTTAGTGCTATCTTAGCTCTGTGGTACTCCTATTCTTGTCCAGATCTAAATATTTGAAACTTTTTGTTATGACTTTTTTTTTCTTTAATGTATTACTTGAGTTTTTAAAAGTTTAAACATTTACATAGAAGCATTGTTGCTAATTTTTCTTAAAATATGAGCTTTATGCTCAGAGGACATCTCTGGTAACATTCCCTTTTCTGAGATTTATTGACATCTCTGGTGACATTCCCTTTTCTGAGATTTATTGAGGCCAGTTTTGAGTTGCAATAATATGATTATTTTTGAATCGTCTATTTTGAAGACTATTCTACAATAATATTACACATTCTTTTTCTTCTGCCTTATAGCAATGTGAGTTGAAAATGATAAGCAATACAATTTTTTTCTAGTTTTTCTTTAATTCTAAACACTTTAACAATGTGTGTTGTTTAAAAAATTTAAGCAATGTTCTTAATGTCTGAACTTTTCATGATTTTTATGCTGTTTTGGAAAATTGTTCTTTTATCACTAACATCTTCTTAATCCCTATTTATTCCTTTCTGGCTTATATGCTGTTTTTGTCTAATGTTGAGATTGCTTAAACAACTTTCTTCTGCCTTAGATTCTTTTTTTTTTTTTTTTTTTTTAGGTTTTTCGAGACAGGGTTTCTCTGTGTAGCCCTGGCTGTCCTGGAACTCACTCTGTAGACCAGGCTGGCCTCAAACTCAGAAATCCACCTGCCTCTGCCTCCCAAGTGCTGGGATTAAAGGCCTGCGCCACCACCGCCCGGCTGCCTTAGATTCTTAAATATATACATATACACACACATATAATGTTCATTCCTTCTTTCTTATTAAGTTACAGTTTCAGTTGTCCTTTATAAATAGCATGGATCTAATCTTGTTTTTATATTTACTCTCATGGTAAACTTTTTGGTTAGAGTAGTTTTAGGTTGTGAAGACATTACAAAGGATTTCCGTACACCCGCCTCCCAGTTTTCCCACTGTCACCAGCCTATATTATTGTGGTGTTTTATGGTATTAAGGCCTTGTTTTTAATGGCCTTCATGTAGACCACTGGTCAGAAAGTTCCTCCATATGAATTTGTCTTTTGGATTTTGGCGGTGCATTGTTTTATGGCTAAGCTAGGGATTAAGGTTTGAGAAGGAGGCCACAAAGATGGTTGTCATTTGTATTGTGTCATAGAAGGGTGTAGACTGACACACGCTGCCAGCATGGCTTAGAGGTGATGTTTGCCAGGCTTACCCACCCTTCCCCCTCTTTCCACTCTTAGGGAAGGAAGTTAAGAAATGCATCCTGTGCTGAGGAGTGGAGGAAAATAAGTTGGTTTTTATTTCTTAGAGGTAGATATCTTCATTAATGGGTAATTAATTCTCAGTGGAAAATCTGTCTCTTCTCCATTAACTGACATTTTCAACCATTTATTTATGTCAATATGGACCCAATAGGTATTATCTTTTTTTCCCAAAACCAAGGTTTCACAATTATTTCAATAGTTCAGCAAATATATACACACATATGCACCTGTATATATGTACACGTGCATACATGTCATATAGTGTATTATCTTTTAGGTTTAATCTAATATTTCATAATTTATTTTGTTGCCCAGATGTCTCTGGTTTCAGTCACCGTTAACTCAGGTTTGTTCTTGTCTCTTTGACACACTTCAGTTTGACTTGTTGCTTTTTCTTTTCTGGCATTACAAGATGTTTTAGGCTCACCTAGGTCTAGAATTAGTAATCTCTCTAAGAAGCCCTGATTCCTTTTATTGGCAAATAATATTAGACACCAAAATCACAATACTGTGTACTCATTGCTACTAAGGTACCACTGTTTCTAGATGTGCTCTTTAAACAGAGTTAGGAAACCCACATAAATATATTAATCTATTTATATGCACACATAATTTGTCTATATCTGTCTGCATCTGCTTTAAGCTAGCAGGAGACTCTACTGATACCTTTGATTCCAGTAAAGTACTGGAATGAAATCAGTATAGATGGAGATACAGACCATATTCCCCTCCACTACAGATCAAAGTCTTTCTGACCAACCCTACAGTACCTACAATCTGGGCCGTGCACTTAGAGAAACAGACTTTCTTTCTCACAGTAGAAGTAGATAGAGACAGGCACTGTGTACATCCAGGCTGCTGGAGCCTCTGTCCAGACCTTCTGAGCATTCACAATTGTCAGCATCTGGCTTTGTTCTCACTCAGCACTTGGGCCCCCACAGGGAAACAGCCAGCAGGACGCTAGCTCTCGACTCCAGGCAAGGTCAAACTGTGTTGCTTCAAAGGATACTGAATTAGGCCGCACACACGTAACGCATGGCCCTCGGGAGTAGAGCTGAATGTTTAGAATACATCCGTCTTCATTGTGTGTTGTCCAAGGGCAGCCAGTAAACTTCCAGTACCAAATTTAATTTGGAAAGAGATATTAGTTCTATATGGTTTTCTCTGTAAAATCAAAGAGAACTTTGAAAATGACTTGAGCAAACCAGGGGCCATTTTTGAAAAGCAACTGATAATACTTTTTAAAAAATTGTTAGCTAGGTTGTCTCAGCTACTTGGGAAAGATCTGAATTCAAGACTGTGCACTAGAGTACATGTACCCGGATGGTTTAAATGTAGCGAGGCAGGGAGAGACAGACAAAGACATGTGCTTTCTCAGTGGTCTCTCCACATAAACAAAGGGTTTCTGGTTATGAAAAAGACAGACTCAGAGAAGAGCTCTTGTGTTTCCTACAGGTACAAATTTAACCATGCTGTAAATGGTGGCCCTGGGCTACACCAGAGCTGACCAGGCTTCAGGGACTGTGTGCTCTGAAGTAGCTTGCACAGGTATGGTGGGTTTTGAGTCGAGCTGTGAACACTGACACAGATGATTTGCTTGCTTGTGCTTTATTTTCTTCCTCTTCCTGGAGCCTTTGCTGGGACAGGCTCTCAGCCTGCTTCCTTTGCTGTCACTCCTGTCAGCAGTTCTGTAACAGGATTAAAGGGATACCTCAGTTTCCAAAAATAGAAGTTCAAGAGGCTTACTGCCCAACAGAGGGAAATCAAAATATTCAGTATTATATTACTTGGGGTACAGATTTTCAGTGGCCCACTTTGGAACTTTGTTATAGAAATGAAAATGGTTACAAAATCATTTTTGTATAAAAGTCAGTTGGAGCTCATTGGAACTTCATCTGAACAGTTTTTTAGAAAGAATTTCACATAAGGTAGATTATCTGTTGTCTTCTAATAACTGGAAGGATAAAGAACAAATCAGACAGGGGCACTAAGTGTTTTTACCATTTTAAAACTGAAAAGCATAAGAGGAAATGGCGTGTTTTATCATGACTACTTTGTTCCTATTTGGTTGTAATTTGAGATTTAGCACTGGGTGTTGTGTTGTTGTTGTTGTTGTTGTTGCTGTTGTGTTTGTGGTGCTCCATCAGCATACTGGACTGCCTTATAAATAGAGAACTATATGGAGAAAAGAGGATTGGGTCTAAGTAGGCCTGGACCTGACACTGTCTTCCTCTGCTTTCTAGATGTTTGACACAGGACAGGCCGCGTACGCTTTGAACAGTGGCCTACCCTTGATATAGAAAGGTACCGTAATTTGCAGTGTTGATATGAAAAGATGTTATGGTGTGAGAGAGCCGGCTCAGTGGTTAAGAGCACTCGCTGCTCTGCGGAGGCCCTGGGTTTGGTTCCTAGCACCCATGTCATGCAGTTCATAACTGTCTGTAACTCCAGCCCCTTTTGCTCTCCATGAGTACCCACATATGCATGGCATATACTCACACAGACATGCATGCATACAGAGGAAATAAATAAATAAATGTATGTTTTTAGTTAAACAGTAGAGTTATTGTATATGCAAGTTCCAAATACAGTGTTGGCTGGCAACTGTCTTTCATAGTGATGAAAATGGTTGATTAGTTTAAAATGCCATTATAAAAAATTATTTGTTACAAAATGAATTTTAAAATAAAAACATGGATAAATAAAATCATTACTCAGACAAATATAAAATGAATATGTACAAAGTTTTATTTAATTCATTAGTTAATAAAGGAATCAGAAAGATTTATGATCAGTCCAATGAACACTTGAAAACTCAGGCATCTACAGGCAATGAAACAGAGATGTCAGGATAGGACTTCTGAGCTCAATAGATAACAGTTCAGTATTCAACAGTACGACTATTTATTTTGTTGCTCTGGGCAAAAATTATTGCCATCTCTTCTTCACAGCAGCCTACAAGTTTGCAAGTAACTTAGTCTGGGACTTTTAATCAGTACTAGCAATAAGATGTTCTGAGTGCATTTCTCTTCAACAAGGTTGCAATCTGTAATCATAAAGTCAAATCAGGCCCTCATCCTGTTTTGAATAAAGTTTTATTGAAAACTATGCCTCTTTTTTTCTTAACATATTTTCTATTTCTGCTTATGCTTGTAAGAAAGACCCAAAATGTGTATTGTGTTTATTCTCTGGCCCTTCATAGGAAAACTTTGCTGACTGTTGCCTAAAAGAATCCATGAGTCTTATACATATTTATTTTGGTGGATTTATCCCATAATGGTTAATGGTTTGTATGCTATTATAAATAGGACTGTTTTTACATATAACTCTGAAGTGTCCGTTGCTTATATGGGGAGTAGCATTAATTTTCATGTGCTGACCTTGTGCTGTGACTCTGTCAAGTTTACTAGTGTAGTGTCCTTTAAAGCCTAGGTGACTCTATCTTCTACAAATGAAAGCCTTTGTTTCTTTGCAGTTACTATGCCTTTTATTTCCTGCTTTTGTCTTATTGTTGTTTTATTGTACCGTCAATCACTTTTAGTGTAATATTGAGTTGGAGTGGTCAGAATGAACAAGCTTGCATTTCCTAATCACAGAGGAAAAACATTCAGTCTTTCCTACATGTTCTTCTTGGGTACGTTTTATCAGGTCTAAAATTTTTCATTGTACTACATAGTTTGTTGTGAATTTTTCATTATAAACAGACATTTATCTTAGATTTCTACTGCTGTGGTAAAATCACCATGACGAAAAACAGCATGGGGAAGAGAGAGTTACTTCACATCACAGCCTACAGTCCTTTCTTTCAAGAAGGGAAGCCAGTGCAGGAACCTGGAGGCAGGAACTGGATCAGAGACCACCAAGGACTGCAGCTTGATGCCTGGCTCCCCATGGTTTCCTCAGTTTGCTTTTTCATATACCCCAGAACCACCCGTCAGGTAGCACTGTCCATGGTGGACGGGGCCCTTCCACCTCAGTCACTCATGAAGAAAGTGCCATACAGACAGGCACAGGCAGTCTGACAGAGCCATTTCCTCAGCTGAGGTTCCTCTTCGCACATAACTGACAAACTTACAAAAGCAAACCAGAAAGAGGGTGATGGTCAGTGTTGTCAGGTCCTTTCCACAGGCACTGAATTCATTCTCTTCCTTCCTCTGCCTTGGTCTGGGGATCAAACCTGGTGGTCCTTATTTGTGGTGGGCAAGTGCTATGCCCACACTACCTTCCCGGCCTCCTGGTTTTCACTTCTTTAGCTCTTGTGATAATAGTGAATTACATTTTTTTTCCAGTGTTGGATCAACTTTGCATTGTCAAGAAAACATTTTGTACTCTTCATTTTATATTCATCTACATGAATAAGAGTTTTACCTTGGTGAAAATTAGGCTTTAAAAAGGTTACTTACTCCTTCCCCCAGTTACTCTACATATTCAGTGTAAGGCCAATCAAAAATGTATTATGCCATGTCTTTTAATGTATTATTTTCTCTAAGTAATTACTGAATTAGATTTACTAGAATTTTCATTAGGTGATTTATATCTAGAAAAAAATAGGTTTTAAAAGGGAAAAATATTGCAATCTTGGAGAACAAACCTAGGACCTTTAGGATGTTAGGACACCACAACACTCTACCACTGACATGTTTTCCCAAAACCCAAGTCTTTTTTTTCTTTTCTTCTTTCTTTCTTTCTTTCTTTCTTTCTTTCTTTCTTTCTTTCTTTCTTTCTTTCTTTCTTTCTTTCTTTTTTAAATTGGATATTTTCTTTATTTACATTTCAAATGTTTTCCTCTTTCCAGGTCTCCCCTTCGGGAACCCCCTATCCCATCCCCCCTTCCCTGCCTCTATGAGGGTGCTCCCCCACCCACCCACCCACTTCTGCCTCCCCACCTGGCATTCCCCTACACTGGGGCATTGAACACCCTCAGGCCCAAGGGCTGTTCCTCCCACTGATGGCCAACAAGGCCCTCCTCTGCCACATATGTGGCCAGAACCATGGGTCCCTCCATGTCTGTACTCTTTGGTTGGTGGTCCAGTCTCCAGGAGCCACGGGGAGTCTGGCCAGTTGACACTGTTGCTACCCCCATGGGGCTGCAAACCCCCTCAGCTATTTCAGTCCCTTCTCCAACTCCTCCATCAGGAACCCCAAGCTCAGTCCAATGGTTGGCTGTGAGCATCCACCTCTGTATTTGTCAGGCTCTACCTGAGACTCTCAGGAGACAGCTTATCATGCTTCCATCAGCAAGCACTTCCCAGCATCCACAAGAACGTCCAGGTTTGGTGGCTGCATATGGAATGGATCCCCAGGTGGGGCAGTCTCTGGATGGCCTTTCCTTCTGTCTCTGCTCCACACTTTGTCTCCATATTTACTCCTGTGGATATTTTGTTCCCCCTTCTAAGAAACACTGAAACATCCACATTTTGGTCTTCTTTCTTCTTGGGCTTCATATGGTCTGTGAATTGAATCTTGGGTATTCCGAACTTTTAGGCTAATATCCACTTATCAGTGAGTGTATACCATGTGTGTTCTTTTGTGACAGTTACCTCACTCAGGATGATATTTTGAAGTTCCATCCATTTGTCTACAAATTTCATGAAGTCATGGTTTTTAATACCTGAGTAGTATTCCATTATGTAAATGTACCACATTTTTCTGTATCCATTCCACTGTTGAGGGACATCTGGGTTGTTTCTAGTTTATGGCTATTATAAATATGGCTGCTGAGTTCCAGGACAGCCAGGGCTACACAGAGAAACCCTGTCTCGAAAAACCAAAAAAAAAAAAAAAAAAAAAAAAAATGGCTGCTATGAACATAGTGGAGCATGTGTTCTTATTACATGTTGGAGCATCTTCTTAGTATATGTTCAGGAGTGGTATAGCTGGGTACTCAAGTAGTGCTATGTCCAATTTTCTGAGGAACCACCAGACTGATTTCCAGAGTAGTTGTACCAGCTTGCAATCCCACCAGCAATGGAGGAGTGTTCCTCTTTTTCCACATCCTCGCCAGCAACTGCTGTCACCTGAGTTTTTGATCTTAGTCATTCTGACTGGTGTGAGGTGGAATCTCAAGGTTGTTTTGATTTGCATTTCCCTGATGACTAAGGATATTGAGCATTTCCTTAGATGCTTCTTGGCCATTCAAGGTTCCTCAGTTGAGAATTCTCTGTTTAGCTCTATTCCCCATTTGTAATAGGGTTATTTGGTTCTCTAGAGTCTGACTTCTTGAGTTCTTTGTATATATTTGATATTAGTCCTCTATCAGATGTAGGATTTGTAAAGATCTTTTCCCAATCTGTTGGTTGCCATTTTGTCCTATTGACAGTGTCCTTTGCCTTACAAAAGCTTCGCAATTTTATGAGGTCTTATTTATCGATTCTTGATCTTAGAGCATAAGCCATTGGTGTTCTGTTCAGGAACTTTTCCCCTGTGCCCATGTGTTGGAGGGTTTTCCCCACTTTCTTTTCTATTAGATTCAAAGTATCTGGTTTTATATGGAGGTCCTTGATCCACTTGGATTTGAGCTTTGTACAGGGAGATAGGAATGGATCAATTCGCATTCTTCTACATGTAGACTGCCAGTTGAACCAGCACCATTTGTTGAAAATGCTGTCTTTTTTTCCACTGGATGGTTTTAGCTCCTTTGTCAAAGATCAAGTGACCATAGGTGTATGGGTTCATTTCTGGATCTTTGACTCTATTCCATTGATCTACATGCCTGTCTCTGTACCAATACCATGTAGTTTTTATCACTACTGCTCTATAGTACAGCTTGAGGTGAGGGATGCTGATTCCCCCAGAAGTTCTTTTATTGTTGAGAATAGTTTTCACTATCCTGGGTTTTTTGTTATTCCAAATGAATTTGAGAATTGCTCTTTCTAACTCTATGAAGAATTGAGTTGGAATTTTGATGGGGATTGTATTGAATCTGTAGATTGCTTTTAGTAAAATGACCGTTTTTTACTATACTAATCCTGCCAATCCACGAGAACGGGAGATCTTTCCATCTTCTGAGGTCTTCGATTTCTTTCTTCAGAGACTTGAAGTTCTTGTCATACAGATCTTTCACTTGTTTGGTTGGAGTCACACCCAAGATATTTTATATCATTTGTGACTATTGTGAAGGGTGTTGTTTTCCCTAATTTCTTTCTCATCCCATTTATCCTTTGAGTATAGGAAGGCTACTGATTTGTTTGAGTTAATTTTCTATCCGATCACTTTGCCGAAGTTGTTTATCAGCTATAGGAGTTCTCATGTGGAATTTTTGGGGTCACTTAAGTATACTATCATATCATCTGCAAATAGTGATGTTTTGACTTGACCTCCTTTTGTTGTCTAATTGCTCTAGCTAGAACTTCAAGTACTATATTGAATAGATTGGGAGAGAGTGGGCCACCTTGTCTATTCCCTGATTTAAGTGGGATTGCTTCAAGCTTCTCTCCATTTAGTTTGATGTTAGGTACTAGTTTGCTGTATATTGATTTTACTATGTTTAGGTATGGGCCTCAAATTCCTGATCTTTCCAAGACTTTTAACATGAAGGGATGTTGAATTTTGTCAAATGCTTTTTGAGCATCTAATGAAATGATCAAGTGGGTTTTTTCTTTGAGTCTGTTTATGTAGTGGATTATATTGATGGATTTCCATATGTTGAACCATTCCTGCATCCCTGGGATGAAGTCTACTTGATTGTGGTGAATGATCGTTTTGATGTGTTCTTGGATTCGGTTTGCAAGAATTTTATTGAGTATTTTTGCATCACTGTTCATAAGGGAAATTGGTCTGAAGTTTTCCTTCTTTCTTGGGTCTTTGTGAGGTTTTGGTATCAGTGTAACTGTAGCCTCATAGAATGAATTAGGTAGTGTTCCTTCTGTTTCTATTTTGTGGAATAGTTTGAAGAGTATTGGTATTAGGTCTTCCTTGAAGGTCTGATAGAATTCTGCATGAAACCCATCTGGTCCTGGACTTTTTTTTTTTTTTTTTTTTTTTCCAGTTGAGAGACTTTCTTTTTTTTTTTTTTTTTTTTTAAAGATTTATTTATTTATTATATGTAAGTACACTGTAGCTGTGTTCAGACACACCAGAAGAGGGCATCAAATCTCATTACGGATGGTTGTGAGCCACCATGTGGTTGCTGGGATTTGAACTCAGGACCTTTGGAAGAACAGTCAGTGCTCTTAACCGCTGAGCCATCTCTCCAGCCCCCAGTTGAGAGACTTTCAATGACTGCTTCTATTTCTTTAGAGGTTATGGGACTGTTTAGATGGTTTATGTGATCCTGATTTAACTTTGGTATCTGTCTAGAAAATTGTCCATTTCATCCAGATTTTCCAATTTTGTTGAATATAGGCTTCTGTAGTAGGATCTGATGATTTTTTAAATTTCCTCAGTTTCTGTTGTTATATCTCCCTTTTCATTTCTGATTTTGTTAATTTGGATACTGTCTCTGTGCCTTCTGGTTGGTCTGGCTAAAGGTCTATCTATCTTGTTGATTTTTCTCAAAAGACCCAACTCCTGGTTTTATTGATTCTTTGTATAGTTCTTTTTGTTTCTACTTGGTTGATTTCAGCCCTGAGATTGATTATTTCCTGCCCTCTACTCCTCTTGGGTGTATTTGCTTTTTTTGTTCTAGAGCCTTCAGGTGTGCTGTTGAGCTGCTCGTGTATGCTCTCTCCAGTTTCTTTTTGGAGGCACTCAGAGCTATTAGTTTTCCTCTTCACACTGCTTTCATTGTGTCCCATAAGTTTGGGTATATTGTCCCTTCATTTTCCTTAAATTCTAAAAAGCTTTTAATTTCTTTCTTTATTTCTTCCTTGACCAAGTTATCATTGAGTAGGGTGTTGTTCAGCTTCCATTTGTATGTGGGCTTTCTGTTGTTTTTGTTGCTATTGAAGACCAGCCTTAAACCATGGTTATCTGATAGGAGGCATGGGATTATTTCAATCTTCTTGTATCTGTTGAGGCCTGTTTTGTGACCAATAATATAGTCAGTTTTGGAGAAGGTACCATGAGGTGCTGAGAAGAAGATATATTCTTTTGTTTTAGGATGAAATGTTCTATAGATATCTGTTAAATTTATTTGGTCCATAACTTATGTTAGTTTCACTGTGTCTCTGTTTAGTTTGTGTTTCCAAGATCTGTCCATTGATGAGAGTGGGGTGTTGAAGTCTCCCACTATTATTGTGTGAGGTGCAATGTGTGCTTTGAGCTTTAGTAAAGTTTCTCTTATGAATGTGGGTGCCTTTGCATTTGTAGCATAGATGTTCAGAATTGAGAGTTCTTCTTGGTAGATTTTTCCTTTGATGGGGATGAAGTGTCCTTCCTTATCCTTTTTGATAACTTTTGGTTGAAAGTTGATTTTATTCAATATTAGAATGGCTACTCCTGCTTGTTTCTTGGAACCATTTGCCTGGAAAATTTTTTTCCACCCCTTTTCTCTGAGATAGTGTCTGTCTTTGATACTGAGGTGTGTTTCCCGTATACAGCAAAATGCTGTTTCCGGTTTATATATCCAGTCTGTTAGACTCTGTTTTTTTATTGGGAAATTGAGTCCATTGATGTTAAGAGATATTAAGGAATAGTGATTGTTGCTTCCTGTTATTTTTTATGTTATTTTTATGTATGTGTGGCTATCTTTTTGGGTGGTTGTTGAAAGAAGATTACTTTCTTGCTCTTTCTAGAGTGTAGTTTCCCTCCTTGTGTTGGTGTTTTCCATCTATTATCCTTTGTAGGGCTGGCTTTGTGGGAACGTATTGTATAAATTTGGTTTCATCATGGAATATTTTGGTTTTTCCATCTATGGCAATTGAGAGTTTTGCTGGGTATGGCATTTGTGTTCTCTTAGGGTCTGTATGAGATCTGCCCAGGATCTTCTAGCTTTCATAGTCTCTGGTGGGAAGTCTGGTTTAATTCTGATAGGTCTGCCTGTATATGTTACTTATGTTTTTTCCCTTACTGCTTTTAATATTCTTTGTTTTGTGCATTTGGTGTTTTGACTATTATGTAATGGGAGGAATTTCTTTTCTGGTCCAATCTATTTGGAGTTCTGTGGGTTTCTTCTATGTTTTTGGGCATCTCTTTCTTTAGGTTAGGGAAGTTTTGTTCTATAAATTTGTTGATATTACTGGCCCTTTAAATTGGGAATCTTCACTCTTTTCTATACCTATTATGCTTAGGTTTAGTCTTCTCATTTTGTCCTGGATTTCCTGGATGTTTTGGGTTAGGAACTTTTTGCATTTTGCATTTTCCTTGACTGTTGTGTCAATGTTTTCTATGGTATCTTCTGCACCTGAGACTCTCTCTTCTATCTCTTGTATTCTGTTGGTGATGCTTACATCAATGGTTCCTGATCTCTTTCCTAGGTTTACTATCTCCAGGGTTGTCTCCCTTTGTGATTTCTTTATCGTTTCTATCTCCAGTTTTAGATCCTGGATGGTTTTGTTCAATTCCTTCACCTGTTTGATTGTGTTTTCCTGTAATTTTTTTTAAGGGATTTTTGTGTTCCTCTTTGAGGTCTTCTACCTGTTTACCTTTGTTTTCCTGTATTTCTTTAAGGGAGTTATTTATGTCCTTCTTAAAGTCCTCTATCATCATCATGAGATGTGATTTAAATCAGAGTCTTGCTTTTCTGGTGTGTTGGGGGTATCCAGGGCTCACTGTGGCGGGAGAACTGGGTTCTGATGATGCCAAGTAGCCTTGGTTTCTGTTCCTTATGTTCTTGCCCTTGCCTCTCACCATGTGGTTAACTCTGGTGTTAGCTGGTCTTACACTCTCTGACTGTGGCCTGTCCCTCCTGTAAGCCTGTGTGTCAGTACCCCTGGGAGACCAGTTCTCTCCAGGAGGAATTTGGGTATGGAGCACTGTAGCACAGGATCAGCACTGGGCACAGACCAAACTCAAGTCTTTTTAAATTGAGAATTTTCATAAGAAATCTGGACCTGTTGGGCTTTTGTTCTTTTTCTTTTTAATACTATTTTTAAACTTTTTAAAGGTTTATTTATTTATTGTGTGTAAATGTTTTGTTAATGTGTATGTCGTCTGTTAACCGTAGACATGCCAGGTACCCATGAAGTTTAGAAGATGATATTAGATGGATGTTAGCCACCATGTGGGTGCTGGGAATATAACACAGGTCCCCTCTAGCAAGAAGTGCTCCAAAACATTAAGCCATCTCTCCAGCCCCTTGTTCTTCTTCTTGAGTTGTTATCTTACTTAGGTTTTCTACTGCTGCAATGAAATACCATGACCAAAAGCAACTGGGGAGAAAAGGGTTGATTTGGCTCACACTTCCACATCCATTGTCCATCACTGAAGGAAGTCAGGACAGGAACTCACACAGGGCAAAAATCTGGAAGCAGGAGATAATTCAGAGGCTTCTTACTAGAATGGAGGGCTGCTGCTTACTGGCTTCCTCACATGGCCTGCTCAGCCTGCTTTCTGGGAACCCAGGACCACCAACCTGGGGATAGCACCACCCACTGTGGGCTGGACTGTCTCCCGTCAATCACTAGTTAAGAAAATGCCCAAGAGCAGGTTCTTATGAAGGCATTTTCTTAATTGGGCTTCTCTCCTTCCAGATGACTGTGGTTTGTTAGTCAGGCTGATAGAAGACTAGCCAGCAGGGTGACCATTTATTATTGGAGCTGTATGTTGTCTACTACATTTAAAATAATGTAAACTCATTCTTTAGCATACTCTAATAGCATTTAACCTTAAGTACTCAACTCTGTCATAATGAATGAATGAATGAATGAATGAATGAATGAATGAATGAACGAACATACTAATGCTGTTTTAGAGTAACCAAAAGTCGTGAAAGTTCTTCCCTGTTTTCCAGTTGGAAAGTTTGGATGTTGGTCTTTCCTGGCCAAAGCACTGAAGAGTGTAAATGCTGCTTAGACGGCCACTCACTCTTCTTGTGTCACATTCGTGGCCAATCACTCACACTTCAAGATGCAGTGTGCATGACCTCTTTTCCTCTCTGGTGATATAAAAGATGCAGTGTGCGTGACCTCTTTTCCTCTCTGGTGATATAAAAAGGAGCCCTGAATGCAGAGCAGAAGCTCCAGCTGTGACAAGGCACTTACCCACTCAGTATCAGGGTTAACTTTGGGTGGAGAGGGTAGGACCTTTGGCTGCCACATCCTTCATTAGAAAGGATAAGGTTGTCTAGCTTGAAAATCTTGTTGCTGCTTTAGGAGTTTGGTTTGGTTTTGGTGTTTTGTTTACGTCACGAGTGAATGGTTCTGATGCTGGAACTCCATAAAAAGTTGCCTTCCTCAGTGGTGTTCATTACAAACGACTCTCCCAATCATCTTCAGGTTCAAGAAAGGAATACCACCTGATAGTCACTTGGACGGTTTCTGGTAGGCTTGCTGTTTGGTGCTGGGGATTGAGCCTGTGCTTGAACACTGAACTTCCTTGAGCCCCTGTTTTGTTTTTTTTGTTTTGTTTTGTTCTGTTTTCATTATTGACTGTATGAAGTAATAAGTTAGCTCCTTTGAATAGATTTTTATTTGAAGAGATTGCAATTTTTTTCCTTATTTTGTCATATCTAGGACTATTTTTTAGACACTTATACTGATGAACACACACTTTTTTAGCTGAGCACTTTGAAGGGATTTTATGTTGTAAGAAGGTAACCAACAAGCCACCAGAAGATATGTTTGTGGGAGATATGTTTGGATGAGCGGTAACAAAAACCAACACCTGGGTCCAGTTACCTCATCCATCAGAAAAGCATGAGCCGTGCACACCAGGCTTGGAGCTCATAGGCCCACCCTGGCTTGGAGAGAAGAGTAGGTATCTTAACAACTGGGAGAAGTAACAGTCTGGAAATGGCAAGTGATCTCTGAGCGCAGCAGAAAGGGATAGCAAACACCCTGGCAATTAAGTGGTCAATTGTGTGTGAACAAACAAAGAATTAATTCAGTCCACAGCCAGTAAAAGTTTGACAATTAGAGAAACTTCAAAGGTCTAATTTACTTTGTCACACAGCTGATATATTAAAGAGTGAATTCTCAAAAGAATTGGAGTTTGAAGACACAATCAGTGGTCTCAGAAGACTCACAATTTGGATTCTTCTTCTTTGTTCATATTTTATAAAACACTTTCTTCCTAGACTCTTTTTTATGTAGAGGAGACTCCTCCCCTTTACAGACAAGTGAGCAGCACTGTTTAGTGTGCTCTGAGCAGCCAGGACTAATGGTATTGGGAAGCCTCTGCTCTTCAGCCAGGGCTTTGAAAGAATGTTACCGTACTTTAAACAAGTCTTACGTTACGGAGTTCTTTGTCAACTCTGTTCATACAGCTGTTAACTAGGTATGCAGAGACTCACAGGCCTGTCTGTACACTTCACATTTACGTTTTAAAAAGCTTTACCTAGGAGTCGTGGTCAGAGTTTAGTTTAGAAAGCGTGCTCTCTGGTTTGGCAATGACCTGCTCTGTAATAGGATGTTCTTTATCGAAAGCTCTCCTCAAGGAATGAAGCACGAGGTGAGTTGGAAACAAAGGGAAGATTTTTACAGTCTGCCTTCAAATCACTGTGTAGATGGTTGGCACAGTTGAAATGACAGTGGCTAAAAAGGAATATTGTGTGGGTGTGATTCTCAACCTTGACTTCAAAGAAGAAATGGAGTGCTCACTAATCATGTTCTTTGATAGTGATGGTCACTCTTTCGTTGCTCTCTGGTTTGCCTTGGCCTGAGTGCTGGTATTAAACAACACCGTGACGATTTCTGGAAAACATTAACTTGTTCTTGTTAGTTGACATCGTGCTAAGGTTAATGGGAAGTAGAGTTTATAAATAACTTCATCTATGCATTGATTTTGCAGTCTACTGAGTTTCAGAGGTGAATATCATCATGGGAACTAGTTGGTATTTGCATTTGAAGCTTTTTGTTTTATGGAGAACTCTGTCATCCTTCTGAAAATCCTGTAACGCTGAGCGTACCTGTGATACACCTTTTGAAGTTTTGTTTTCAGTAGCCTACAGTAAATTTGCTTCCTTTTTTGTTTAATTTTATGTTTTTGGACATTATATAAAGATGATATTTCATGTCTATTGGACTTCTAATTTCTTCTATTGCATTTAGTTCATTTATGGCTTAACCTAGAATAGACATTTTTAATAAGTATATTTTCAAATGAGCATCCTTGAACATTTGCAGTGTTCAGTGTAAAACTTGTATTCATTTCTGCGAAGGGCATTTTGTGGGCCCTTCCCTAGGAGTACCTGCTGCTTGGATTTTGTAATGAATTGTCTGATGCCAGTCATTAATCCTGACCTCCTCCCAGCGTGGCAGTGGAGAGGGAACTGGGCCAAACAGCAGTCTGTGAAGAACAAAAGGAAGTTGATTTTGCAAAATTTGGACAGTTGACCTAAGTGGAAGTTTCTAGAAATTTAGCCAGATCCCTAAGCCTTCTTTCAGGCCAGCATACAAGCCCCAGGATCTTATTTTCATTTTCATTCCCTGACTGTGAGGGAGACTTTAAGATACTGAGCCAGCAGCTAATGCTATTGGTCTGTAGTAGAGCATTTACTTAGCATTCTAGAGACAATAGAGGAGAGCTTCAACACAAACATACAGTGTTGAATTTTTAGAGTTTTTATTTTCTTTTAATTGGATGATGCTTTATTTAGTCAACTATTAGTGGGTTTTTTAAAGATTTGTCTTTACTTTTGTATATATGTCTGTATAAGTGTATGTGCATGTGTCCATGAAGACCAAAAGTTTTCATTGGATGCCTTGAAGCTTGAGTTAGAGATGACTGTTAGCCGCCCAAATGGGTGCTGGGAACCAAACTTGCGTCCTCTGAAAGAACAGCTAGGAACTGCTAAGTAACCTCTATAGTCCCCAAGTCATTGTTGGTTAGTATGAGTCCCAAGGACACATGTAAGACTAGGGTAGCACATGATAGGTAATAGAACAATACAGAGTCATTCCTGGGGCCTTATGCATGACTGGGAACTGTGACCAGCAGATTCAAAGTAGAAAAATTAGGTTGTCTGGTTTAATGTAATGTAATTAGAATTTTATTTAACTGTTTACTATTCAGTTATCAATTAATAGTAATAATATTACATTTGTTGTAGTGGTAATACTATTTTTAAGTCCAAATTAATTGTAGACTTAGGATAGCTAGGATAGACTCTTTGTGGCCTAAGTATTTTGACGAGATATTTCAGACCTCTGTGATGTTAGAACAGGGAAAAAGCTGCAAGAGTTGGTAGGCTGTCATGTTTCCCAGACACTCCTGGCATGGCTTTAAGATACAGTCCCAAGTTACTCTCCTAAAGATTTTCATTGGCCAGACTGAAGTCAGACCCCAGAATCTACTTTCTAAATGAACAACTTAGTGAATCTTGTTGTATCAAGTGTGGGGAAAGGTGAGGTAAAGGAAGAAAAGGGGCTCTGTAAAAAAACTGAGTTAACGTAAAGACAGATGCTACTTTGTGTTGAGTCCAAGGAACAAGTCCTTCTCCAAAATGACAGCTAATGCAGATACGTAGGTAATATCTCTTGGGGATGAAGGGACACAAAGAGCAATGAGAAAAGCCTGCAGTTCCCACATCTGGGCAATCATGTGGACAGAGAGCTCTCCCAGATTCCACTTCATTACTTATTTTCTACCGCAAACCTGCTTCACCTTAGGGAGGGTGGGTGTCCCTGCTCATTCATGTGGAAAGCAGGCAGAGAGCTGTGAGTAAGGAGGAAGCCTTTGAAATGGCTCCTGGTGTCCACTTGGCAGATGAAAGGGGAGAGCTTCCAAGTCTGAAGGGCAGCTGGCTGGAGCACCCCAGGCAGGGGTGCAGGGGACAGCTCAGTAGCACAGTGTTTCATGGCCAGGGTCAGAGGACATGAAGAAAGAGCTGTGGAAAAGAGCAGAGGTAGTAGTGATAAGTATCCTTGTGTGTGACACTCTGCTAGTGATCAAGGAGGTCGGGAGTGCACATAAACTCCTGCTCCCATGACACCCTCATCTTGATGGTCAGACTTCCATTCCAGAGCTGGATACCTAGAGTATCGGGGGCGATGCCTCGGTTACAGAGGTGAGCTAGAGAGGAAAGCGCGCTTGAGTGGATGGGTTGTCTGACCTGTGGGTGTTGAGAGGATAGAGAAAATGTTGAGCTGAGGGGAGGGGGGAGGGATTAGTTTTGAGTAGATTCAGCCTGGGTGAATGGAGAAAGAGTCCATCCCGTGACAGGCAGTGGGGCTCGGAGCAATGAGGGCTTTGAACTGTTCACAGAGAAAACACGTGTGACATGACAGATAAAATGATCCAGCAGTGTTTAAGGGACTTGAACTTCTGTAAGATGGCGTGCACTGACCACAACAATCTCGAACATGTTTTCTGTGGGAAGCAGAACTATTATTAAATCTGTAATGGGAGTGTGTGTGTGATAAAGAACTTTTTTTTTAAATGTACTTTTTCAAAGATTTTGGTCTATGTGTTTTCTCCTTCATTTACTAGCAAAACTAGGGAAGCAGTTAATTTAGAGAGCAGGCAGTTGTGCTCTAGTTAATCTACTTTGACATCCTAGTATCTCAGCGTCACGTGACACTCGGTCTCTTAGAGACATTCTCTGTGATCATCACCCTGTACTGGTTCTCTTTTTTTTTTTTTTTTTTTTTTTTTTTTAATTAAAAGATGCTAAAATGGGGTTTTAAGAATATTTGACTAGGGGGCTGGAGAGATGGCTCAGCAGTTAAGAGCACTGACTGCTCTTCCAGAGGTCCTGAGTTCAAATCCCAGCAACCACATGGTGGCTCACAACCATCTGTAATGGGATCTGACTCCCTCTTCTGGAGTGTCTAAAGACAGCAATGTACTCACATAAAATAAATAAATAAATAAATCTTTAAAAAAAAAAAAAAAAAGAATATTTGACTAATGCATGCTTGCAGGACCAGTTAATCAGACATCTGAAGTAAATGCATAGTTCACCATATACTTTAAAAAAATTATTTAAGCTGGGCTTGATAGTGCCTTTAATTGGGATAACTTAAGGCAGAGACAGATGGAACCCTGAGTTCAAGACCTGCCTGATCTGTAGAGTGAGTTCCAGGACAGCCAAGACCACAGAGAGAAACCCTGACTTGGAAGAGAAACAACAACAAAATTCATTTATGTGTATGTGTGATACATGTGCTTACAGAGATCAGAAGAGAAAATGTGTCAGGTCCCTTAGAGCTGAGTTTCAGGAAACTTTGAAATGCCTGATATGGATTCTGGAAACAGAGTTCAGATCCTTAGAATCATCTCTCCAGCACCACATACTTTAGGAAGACAGGAATTTCGGTAATCAGAGAATTCAAAGCATGTTTGAGAAATAATACTGAATATAGTAGTACAGTATTAAGCATTGCTAACTTGAATTAGGTAATTTTTATTAGATGTGTGTGTGTGTGTGTGTGTGTGTGTGTGTATGTGAAAGTCACAAAATTTTCTACACATGACAAAATTATTTGCAGTTTTCCTGTGATTAGGGTGTCCCAGAGAGTCTGTTCCTTTGCTTTTGTCTCTGTCTGTTACAATTGATTATTTAGTTTTGCTTCCTCCCTCCCCTTCTCTCAACGCCTCTCTCCTGTTTTCCCTTTGCCACAAAGTGTGGTTGGCCAGAGGCCTCAAAAAGAGCTCCCTTCAGAGCAGAGCTGCCTTTTGTGCTGGCGTTTGTGCTGGCTGGGTGGGTAGTGGGGCCATACCTTGTCTCTCCAACACGCCCAGTCCTGTCAGGTCTCAACCCACCACTTGGCTTTTTGTCATTCCATATTGACCTGACCACTCAAAACATGGGTGACTAGTGAATGGGCTATAGACACAGGGTGCCTATTCTTGGGCTGTGTGGAAGCAATCAGACTCTTTCTTTTAAAGTGTGGAAGAGAGAACGTACCATGGGACTGTGGAGGCCATTGGTAAAGGAGTTTCAGAGGATCCAGTCATTGCTGACACCTCCATTCCTGGGTCTGTGAGCTTCATGGTGGTGTCAGCACGTGCCAGAACTTAGCCACCTTTTGTTCTCCCTCTAGTCTATCCTGTTTCAGTCTTTCAAGCACTCTAGCCTTCTGATTTCTATAGTCTCTCTGAGGAAGCTGCCACCGTGTGACACCCTAGTGTGCGCATGCCAGGTATAATTTATCATTTAAAACAATTAATTATGATAAAGTACACATAAAAATTATTAAATATTTTTACACTGTTATGCAGCCAGTCTCCAGCATTTTTTTATCTTACACACCTGAAACTCTTCACCCATTCAACAGCTCCCTGTTTCTCCAACCTCTCAGCCCCTGGCATGTACCATTCTACTTCATGTGGCTATGAGGTGCCTGCTTTTGAAATCAGACAGTGTTTGAGAGGGGTGGGTGTGTGTGTGTGTGTGTGTGTGTGTGTATGTGTGTATGTGTGTAACTGACTTCACCTTTCATGGTGCTATAAAATTCATGTATACTGTAAATTAGAAATGAAGAAATGACAAGAATCACTGTCCAGCACCAGGTACTTTAGGTAGATGAGAATTTTCGGTAATCAGAGAATTGAAAGCGTACACTAGGAGAAACCCTGAGAAGTGTTCACACAGTTCATGCTACATTCTCTGTTCACATTTTAAGAGAAAGACCTGACTGCTTCCACGAGGCCCAAGAATAGGAATTTAGCTATGACAAAGAAAGACAAACTTCTAACCACCATACTTCGTAAAGCACCAAGGGATAATCATTATTATGTGCCTCTGCATACATTTGACAGGAACTGTGGTTGGGTAGATGATTGGCCAAAAGCACAATGTCTTGAGGACGAATCAGCGTGCACTGGGGGAGACACTGCTGAAGGGCGGTCCTGGGCAGGGCCACAAGTCCCCTGGCCAATCCCTGCTGAGGGAAACAGACAAGGGGAAGTAAACAGCCACAGGGTCAGTGGCCAGGGGTGGGGCCAGTTTCCTCTTCATACCTATTTTGAGAGGAGTCATACGGTGCCCAGAAAAATTAACTCTGCATGGCATTTGTTGATTAGAAAGACTCATTTCTTAAAGCATGATCACCAAGCGCTTCTCATATCAACTACTTTCTAGACCTCATATTACCCCATGACATGAGTTGTCTTCTGAGCTCCATTTTCTATGTGAGGAAAGTAAAGCTCCAAGATGAGACGTTTTTCATAGGTCACCAGCCTGGCCTTGCCTGGAGCCTCTGATCTGACAGTTCTCCAAAGCTGTTTGTCTCGGTGCTTTTAGCCTTGGCTGCCTCTTTGTTAGGAAAGGCTGTGCTATGCCTTGAAGAGCATTTTACCACCATCCCTTGCCTAGACCACGAGGTACTGGGAGTTTTCAGGGTGTGACAACCAGAAAGGCCCTAGACATGGCCAGATGTTCTAGGAGTAACATGGGAGATTTAGGACTTCTGATTCAAAGCCACAAATTTCTCAGTAGGAATCTGTTGGGGACCAAGAACGATGTCTTCTTGCCCCATTGCAGTCTGTCCCAATAACTGGCTGAGGCGGCTCAGCTATGTAAAAATCCACACTAACCTTAAACCTTTCCTAAGCTGGTCTTCATAGCCTCCCCACAATACAGCGACAGGGAAAAGGCCAGAAGAGCCGATGCTTGGGGCTGGGAGGTGGGTGATACCTTCTTAGTAGGCCATGCTCCCTCAGCCGGGCACCCAGCAAGTAGTGCCAAGATAACAGCTTCAGATGTTGAAGTAGATTCAGAGAGCAGATTTTTAATTTCCTCAGAGTGGATCTAGGGTAAATAACATGATTTGCCAGCAAGCCAGGGGGACGGGCCAGTTGCCCATCACATAGTATGTTCCCATTCTGAGGACTTACCTCCTCCCCCATTTGGAGATCCTTTGTTTTTAGAGACAGGACCTTGCTATGTAACACAGGTTGGCATCGAACTCGCAGGAGCCCTTCCTTTCCTGCAAGTACACATGTGTGCCACCGTGTTGCAAGTCTTGCCTTACACAATTGAGTCAACCTTGTGAGTACTGCTTACCTCAATCCATGTGGAAATTGCCTTAGCTTTAAATTCAAATCTTCTTCACTCCTAGAAGACTGTTTTGGAGATGGTTTACATAAAAGGATAAATAGTAATCAAGGTGACATTGCTTAGGTTCCACATGAGAGGTTTAGATAATAAATTATGTGGGACAAGAGGAGGCGGAGGTGATGGTGACCTGCCGTGGTTAGGGAGAGCTTCACACAGGAAGCTACTGAACGGAGCCTTCGTGAGCACGGAGAAAAGATAGCAAGTCTTTATACTAAGCCGAGAATTGCACTTGATTAACTCCTGCAGCAGTGCCACTTAGGTGGTTATCGCAACGCCATCAGGTCGCATTATCACAGAGTGTACCTAGTAACAGGTGGGATCCGTGTGCAAGCTCACACGGGCTAACCATCCAGAGTTCCTGGTCAGCCCAGCCAGATTTGATTACTTAAGATCAGAAGAGGCACAGAAGGATCCATTTCAGTGACCTTTCCTCTCAATAAGATCTCACGGAATTCCTCTAAATTAAAGTGTCCTCTGATGAAGCTGGGCTCAGGATGTAGAGAGAACTTACTGTGCCGGCCCTGTGTCTTGAGCAAGTGCACAGCTTGGTGGGTCGTCAGAGGCCCTGATAGCGCATGCTTATTGCACAGACTCCTGCCATTGGCTAGACGGACTCCCTGGAAGTGGTGCTGCAGACGTTCCCTGTGCTGGGGGTGGAGTGGCAAAGAAGCAAACATGGGGGTAGGGAGGGGAAGCTGCCCACATCTCCATTCCTGGGGGCCTAGAGCAATCATACTTTTGCTTCCTCCATGTGAAATATAAACAGTCATGTTATAAACAGTTGTCACTTTTTGACTTTTAAAGATTTAGACTCTCCCTTTTGTTTACTTTGATGACCTTTGAAATAAACTGCAACTGAGAACATGTAAAAACAGAAATTTCATTTTCAGTTTTCAAAAAGAGGAGTCTATCACCACAGGACAAGGGAATCTAGCAGCCTCTGGACGCTGACTCTGGCTCTGGCCCATGTGAAGGCTTGAAAGGCCTTATGGGAGTTCCTACAACAGTTTGTCCAAGTCCCTAGCTGGGTGGCTTGGATAATATTCACTAATCAGCATGAAGACGGGGTGCTAAATGTAAAACTGTTTTCTCTGACACAGATCTTTTTGGAAGGGAAATGTAGCTGCTTTAAAATCCAGAGCGTGCATATTAACTAGGAGCTTTTCACTTCTGTGAGCCTTGCTTACCAAAGAGACGATGCTGGGTGTGTCACTGTAGCTCTCAGAATGTTGCTGCCCACCTCACCTTGGTGCCTTCTCCTGACCTGTTTTCAAGGGCGTAGGACTCAAAGGTCAAAGGGAAGTCCAGGAGCCGGGTAAGTTGGTGCACACTTTCCACCCTAGTACTCAGAGCCCTGAGGCAGGACAAGCTCAAGTTCAAGGTCAGCCGAGCTACATAGTGAGTTTGAGCCGTCTGGAAGGAGACAGGAGGTGAGGAGGAGGAGGATTGCTACAGTCCTGGGAACGTTTGGAGATCCTCCTGTTCTGAGTCTTTGAAATAGATTCTTTTTCTTTGATCTTTTTTTTTAATCTCTTGGTAAAAAAAAATACCACATGGCTACCTGTCTCAGTAATTAGCATTTCAGGGTTCGTTCGGGGAGCACTTGAGATATATATGTATAAATTGTCGTTTCCTTTATGGTGATAGGCCAGCAGTGCTGTCACTTGATTCTGCAGATCTGTACCTGGGGTCAGGTGAGCCCCGTACACTCAGCACATAGGAAAGGCTAACCTCACCCTTGTAGCTGAGGATGCCCTTGAGCTCCTAGTCTCCTGCCTCCACCTCCAAGAGGATTATAAGCATGAGGTGTACACTCAGATACAATGGCTGCCTTTGGCAGAAGTCAGCCGTAAACTGTCAGCATTGGAGGAGCCTGCAGAAGGCATACAGGCCACGTTTAGCAAACAAAAGGGATTTATAATTATTTCAAAAGAAAAAACTTTTTAAAAGTAACACAGTCTTACTAAAAAGTTTTATAAACTACAGAAATTTACAGCCAGGCAGTGGTGGCACATTCTTTTAATACCAATACTCAGGAAGCAGAGGCAGGCAGGTCTCTGTATGTTCAAGGCCACCCTGATCTACAGAGCAAGTTCCAGTGCAGCCAAGGCTACATGGTGAAACCCTGTCTCAAAAAATAAAATAGATAAATTAGATAGATTAGATTAGATTAGATAGCAGAAATTTACCATATTGAACATAAAATCCCAGGCTCCACTATTGATAATTTGACAGGAATAAAAATATGACCATAGCATTTATAGCTTCTTTTTTTATTTACCAGTATGACTTACAGATGTTTCCAATTAAGTACATATAAATCTACAGTTCTTGTAGCTGTATAGTTTGGCTATGATACTCACAGGAATATGCCGAAGCTTTTCCAGCTGCTTCTGTACCA
Organism: Uromys caudimaculatus; assembly: GCA_028551405.1. Lineage (NCBI taxonomy): Eukaryota > Metazoa > Chordata > Mammalia > Rodentia > Muridae > Uromys > Uromys caudimaculatus. The sequence continues at coordinate 3,351,217 of CM052705.1, forward strand.
GTAATTTCAGGTCTTTCTTTTACAGTCAGTATTGCTAATGGTCGTTCTTGAACATGTACACCTGGAGTGTGCGGCAAAAGAAGCACCTAGAAACACCTGGGGCATTGTGAGACTGGAGAAAGTGTATACTTTCCATTTTGAAAGCTACTGCCAAACTTGGTGTGGAGTTGTTTTGCCTCGATCCTGTTGTGACGTACAATACGTTATATGTGCAGAAACACGGCTCTGCCAGGAACTTTCTAACTCACTGATGAATTCATGGGGTTTTCTTAGTTATTAGTTGGGTTTCACCCTCTCAAAAAATTTCTTTGTCAAATTACTTTGGCTTAAAAATACATTGTTCAGGGCCCAAGAGGTGGAGACGGTAGGAGGAGAGGTAACGAGTCGGAGCAGGGTGGAAGGACAGCAAAGCCCTGGTGAACCTACTGTTTCTGTTAAAACATTGTGTTACTGCATGTCCTTAAACCAGAGAGTAAACATCTTCTCATATGTTTATTGGCTATTTGTACATTATTTATATTCTTTGCTAAATATTTGTAGTTCTCAAAGAGGTGTGCCAAGGCATAGGTTGTTTTAAAACTGAGGGAGAAAGCCCTGTGATGCTGGACATCTGTCAGACATGTGAACTGCTAGCTCAGAGTTGCAGTTTGAAACATTAGCTTTTGGCATGTCTTTGTAAACTTGACATGGGTAGCTGCTGAGATAGAGAGTATGTGTCATAGGAAATTAACATGGGGCAGCGAGGCGAGGAGCCCAGGGTATGGGAAGTTATGGCACATACATCCCATTAGTAAGGACTGTGGCTCTGGGAGAAGGCAGTCAGACACAGAAGCCCCTTCAGACTGGGTGTATTATTACAAATAGCCACAGAGGTGTTCCTTGGGTCATTCGGACCTATGCACGTAATTAATTCAAAGCATTAGATATGTCCTTTGGCCTAGAGGCCACCACGAATAAATTATGGCAGTTCTACTGGTTCATGAATTAGGAAGGTTTGGAAGTCTAATCCCTCCTCCTCTTTGAGACAGTCTCCTTGTGAAGTCCTGGCCAACCTCTAACTCAGACACCTGCCTGCCTCTGCTTCCTAATTGCATATTTAATTTAATTATTTTCATTTTTGTTAACGAGAGATGAATTAGCAAATACTTTAATCCTGTTTTTCCTTTACTGTCGACTATCCATTTCCAGTTTGGGCCAGTGAGATGGCTCAGCTTCTAAAGGTGCCTCCCTCGAAGCCATCCAACTTGGCTCAGTCCCTGGGTACCAGAGGTAGGAGAGACTGACTCCTGAAAGTCGTTCTCTGACTTCTACACAAATACTGCTGCAATAAATACATTAATTAAAAATAATAATAAATGTTAAAAATCTTTTTAGTTCCCAGGTTTTATGTGGAATATTGTATTCTGACCTTCCTTATCCTGTTACTGACTTCTTCATTCCTTAGGAAAAAAATACAAAATCAGCAAAAATACATCTTTGCTTGAAGATAATAAGACAATTCCCCATTTTTACCAATATTTTAATAGTTTTTCATTTTTAGTTTTTTGGGGTTTGTACTGTACCCAATACAATATGTAGGGATCCAACTAATGTATATCCCAAAGGACTGGTTGGTTGCTTTTCTATTATTTTATTGAATAAATCATTCTTATTCATAGAGATCTGCCTGCCTCTGCCTCCTAAGTGCTTTGTCTTTTTCCCTCCTTTCTTTTTCAGATAGAAACAAGTAATATAAGAATCTTTGGTGGTGTCACTTGACTTTAGCAATGATTCATTCTTGATTAATTTTATTTCATTTATGCTGAAAGACCTCCGAGCTGGGGAGACCCTCGCTCAAGTCTCGGGATGGCGCGACCCCCCAAGAACTCACGAAAGACCATTCTTGCTGCAATCACATGAGGTTTAATCGGGGGACCAGTGCACTGGGGTGGAGCTCATAACCCACGCAGGGGCAGAGGAGTCCGACCCCGAGCAGCTGAAGTCAGGAGTATTTAAAGGAAAAAATCACAAAGCCAGGGAAAAAACACAAAGCAAGGAGTGGGGAACGGAAAGAATTTGCGTTATGGGGAAGTCACAAACATTTTTATGGTTAGCTAGTTCCTGAAACCTTGTGCCTCTGGCCCTGGGGCCAGGCCAAGGTCACTAGTTTCTTAGGAGAAAGAATGCAGCTGGGTGGGGTTTGATCAAGCAGGCAATTTCAGGCCTATTTCTGTTTCTGGCTCCAAGTGTGCTAGGGGTCTAACTTTCCTCATAAGGGGGTCAGGTCTTTCAATGCTACCACCAACATAACCTTTCCCTGTGTCTCGACTTAACAAATTATCTGTTATTTTTATTGGTTAGTTCTGTTTGGTTGGTTGGAATTTGTTTTGTTTGTTTTCATGTGTATGAGTGTTTTGCCTGCATGTATGTTTATGCACCACAGGCATAACTGGTACCAAGAAGACCAGAAGAGAGCACAAGATCCCCTAGGATCAGAATTACAAATAGTAGTGAGCCACCATGCGAGTGCTGGGATTTGAACCTATGTCCTCTAGAAGAGCAGCCAGTGCTCTTAATCACTAAGCCATCTTTCCAGCCTCTGCTTGGTTGCTTTTTCCTAAGTGTCGCCGTATCACAGGCTTTACTATTGATCTCAAATCTTTAAGGATCCAGTTACACAGAAAATTTATGCCAAGCATCATGACTCATGCCAACAATCCCAGCATTTAGGAGCCTGAGGCAGAGAATATCCACAAGTTCAAGGCCAGCCTGAGCTACATAGCAAGTACTATGCCAGCCTTGGTTAACAAATGAGTCTTAAAAGGGGGACTTAAATAGATTTGTTTTGAACACAAATTATCTGTAATTTTTAAATCTTTACACAAAATTCTCAGCAATGAAAAGTAAAGGTTTTTTGTTTGAACAGATAAAGATTGACTAGCTTCAAGATCACTGTCTAAACTTTGCCAGTACCTAGAATTCTGATCAGAGCCCTTGACACTGCTTTTGAGAATCTAGTGTCTTAATGGCATTGTTACATGGTAGCACCACCATGATGATTCAAAACAAATGTAATGCCAAGTTCAGCGCTCTCTCCCTCTGAGTGAGTGTGGTAGTCTCTCTGTTGAGTGAGTTTTCACCCAGACAAAAAACATGTATCCTTAGGACCCCCAAGGAGCTGTAGGGAAGAATAAGACAGTTCTTTGCTTCAAGGACCTCTATTTTAGGAAAGAACATTGCAGATTGATAACTGACAACAGGGGCTAGACATGTGGCTTAAGTATCAGAGAGCTTTGCCTCGCCTGCATGCGGAGGCTCTGGGTCAGACCTCAGCACTGATCCCTTCAGTGAAGGAGCACAGGGCTGTGGGGCTGCAGCCAGGACTGTAAGGCATTAAGAAGGAAATGAGAGCCTTGGGGCAGGGTGAGACCTCGTATACAAGCCCAGAAGTGTTTGAAGTTGGCCCTATGACGTGAGTAGAGCTCCTGTAGAGTAGAGGAGGACGGGAAGAGCCGGGCTAAAGCACGGGCGTTTGTCAGGCCGTCAGGGGTGGGGTCCCGTCTCTTGTGGACACAGAGTAGCCGTAAGACTTAGAGGAGGGAGAAGGTAAAACTGGAAATGCAGGTGGAGCCTGCAGGGCCCGGCTAGTCCTTCAGGAGGGTTTAACAGGGTGTCAGCAGTGCCCTCCGAGCTTGTGTTAGAAAGTCTGACGGCCATATGTCAGAATAAGTATTGGAGGAAAGACATCATCCAGGTGCAAGGTCTTGGGCTCTTGACCAGCTTGATGGGAGAGTTCTAGAAAGCAGGGGCACAGCAAGTCTGCACACACCCATTTGGATGGGCTTTTTATGTCTCAGTCCTTCAAGGTATATGGTGCATTCCTAGTGGCGCGCTCCCCAGACTGACCAGTCAAGAAGTAGCTTCACCTGGGATTCGTGCCCTCTCCCACGAAGGTACCACTTACTAAGAACTTCACAGGAATGTGTTCTCTCATCTCATAGACAGACTGAGATTTGGGGGAGAAGCCGCCTGAAATGTTTTCTACCCTGCTTTCTAATAAAGAGTCCATTATGGGATGATTGTGGGTGACACAAGCCCATTTTCTTGAGGATAACCCAGCTAAGGAATTCAAGTGTCAGTAAGGTGTTGCCTAGAGCCCACACTCCTCCAAGTTCTGTGACAGTGTTCCTGGCAGTAAGAGCCCCCTCACTGGACTCTGTACAAATGGCATAGGCAAGTGCACCTGCCCAGCAAGCCCAAGCAACAAGGAGGGTGCTCCTGGGAAACTGGTCTACCTCAGGCTTCAGTCAGTATGCCTGAAGCAGAAAACAGTCCTGCAACCTGGCCAGTCTTAAAGTGACTGGAAATGACATGTTACTGGACTTTTTCCCTGGCTTTCCCAAGACACAGGCACATGCATGAACACACATGCACGCCTGCAGACATGTGCAGTCTGCCTTTGAAATGTTTGCTACCTCCACTTCTAGCAGTTATGTGGAGAGGCCTGTTTCTGTCAACTAGAAAGTTTAGATTCTTTTCTCAGCCATTCCTCCCCGACCCCCTTTTTCAGTCTGACTTAAAGCTATAAAATACTTCAGCCTGCCTGCCCGTCTTTAGTTCTGTTTGTATGAATTAAGTTGACAGGATAAATATTCACATTCCCAGTACAAGCTGAAACAATGTTTGCCTATTCTGACCAGTGAGTTGAGAAAAGGGGGAGGGGGGCTGACATCACCCTCTACTGTACATTCCCGGCATAGATCATTTATTTAAGTCCCTAAAAAAAATTCAGATGTTTTAGCAGCCGAAATAAAATCCTGTGTAAACACTGAGTTTGGAAAAATGTGGCAACAACTTAGCTGGGGTTAGAATGATGCAGGAAGAAGGCAGGCAGGTGCGGGGGCGTACGGCCTGAGTGGGGTGGGGTCAAGTGCTCGCCAGGTCTGTATACTGAAAGAGGAAAAAGACTGAACTTAACTTTGTTTTATTTTATTTTTTTAGCAAAATCCAGTTGTAAAAGTGAATGGACTAGCATTGGCCCTCAGAGTTTAGGATCACTAATGGCCACGTCCACTCACCCCCTTTAGATCTGACCTTTGAGAGGACTGTCTCTTGTCCTACTAGAGTTGGCCTTTTCCATGGCCTGCCTAACCCTGCCTGTGACTGCTCAGGCCTGCTGGCTTCTAGAGCTCAGCTGCTGTAGATTTTAGAGGGAGGAAACTGGTCTGAGAGTGAAGCTCTGTGAAGGAGAAACCCGTCTCAGCATTGCTTCCCCAAACAGCCATATATCATCTTGATCTTGTCCCATACAAGTCACTATCTTAGTAAAGCAGCATGAGCCAGACATATTTTACTAGTGCAGTGCGAGAATTTTTAGGTCACTGCCTCATGACTCTTTAGGCACATGACATTTATTCAGAACGCATTACACTCATACTATGGAGCTGCTTTTAAGATCCTGAGCTGCCCAACTGGGCCGCCTGCTTCCCACGGATGCCTGCTCACCCCATCCCCCAGTCTCTCTGTGCTTAGAGTCTGGGTAGAGGGCGACCTTAACTGTTTCCAGGTTCTCAGTGTGGTGTCTCATTACAACTTACTTTTTCAGTGTAAGAAATACAGGATCCCCTGACCTTCATTCAGTACAGCCCCTTCATGGACTACTCCTCCTTAGGGCAGGGCTGACCAGCCATGCTTGTGATAGGGCCTGCTGCTGCCAACTGAGATCAGTTCTGCCGCTTTCTGACAGAAGCACACTCTTTCTAACTATTTCTTTCTTTCTTTCTTTCTTTCTTTCTTTCTTTCTTTCTTTCTTTCTTTCTTTCTTTCTGCCTTCCTTCCTTTGTTGTTGTTGTTGTTGTTGTTGTTGCATGTATGTTGATGTTAGGGGGCTGGGGTACCATGGCATTTCATGTGAAGGACAGAGACTAACTTCATGGAGTCACTTCTTTCTTCCACTGTGACCTGGGTTCTGAACTCACCTTCCCAGGTTGGTGTAGTGAGGGTCTCTGCCAGCTGAGCCATGAGGCAGCTGAACCATCAGGCGGCTGAGCTATCAGGCATGGCTATCTTGCAGCAGCAAAGCGTTCTTCTTCTCTTTTCTTCCTTTGATGATACCTCTGAGTCCACTTTAGGAACCGGCTATGCCTAGAGGTAAACTGTCCTCTGCTCCAAGGTTAATAGATAAGCAGAGCTCCGTCTTGGTCTCACAAGAATTGCTGTTTTATGCAGTAAATGACTAACTAGAGAACCCATCGCATTGGTGTTCCCTACCCTAAATCTCAGTAAATGAGATGTTAAATCCAAACTAATCCAGTCCCCTCCCTCCTTCTCAGACTGCTGGGGATGCCCTTCTGATCCTGATCTTGAAAGGTAGCCCAACTTCCCAAGTTAAGAATATCTTTTTGATGTCCAACTTCTTTTTTCCCAGCTATCACCCAACTTGGCAGCCCAAGAAGGGCTTGCCCACATGAGCGTTCCTCTCTACCCACTGCCACAGGCTCAGCTGTGGTTCTTAGAGGGTGCCACAGAATCAGAGTGTGTCCTTGTCAAAACCTAGAGAAATCATCTCAACTCATACCCTCTCCGTCTATCCTTTGATTTCAGACCTTTGATACAGTCTTGCACTTCATAAGTATTTCATTTGAGTTTTGACGTTTCAAAGTTAAGAAAAATGAGCAATGACAAATGGCATTAATACTCCCTTAGCAATAGTGGGTGGTAAGTAGCTACTACCGTTCTGCTCTGGACAGGTAACTTGTGACTTGTTAGGTCCACTACAAGTGGATCCTTCTGAGTTTCAAAAGAAGTTGAAAATAGGGATGATGCTAACATGATGTCTTCCAGCTTCTGGAAGTTTTTAGAGAAGCACTGTACAGGCCTCGAGGCCTGGAGCCCACGTGCCTATTAGTCTTTAGCCCCTGGTTCAACACATCACCTCTTTTTTTTTTTTTTTTTTTGGTTTTTGGTTTTTTGAGACAGGGTTTCTCTGTGTAGCCCTGGCTGTCCTGGAACTCACTCTGTAGACCAGGCTGGCCTCGAACTCAGAAATCCTCCTGTCTCTGCCTCCCAAGTGCTGGGATTAAAGGCGTGCGCCACCACTGCCCGGCAACACATCACCCCTTAACTGGACTTCAGCCATGGTCCTGGACCCCCTGTCTTATCTGGGCCAGCCCTTGGTGTCTCCCTGCAAGTGACAGCCCCCACCCCTGACCCCTTGCAGAGGGCCCTGCTGGCCATGTGACAGAACCAGCTCCATCGTGCTGCCTCTGAGGCCGTCCTCGTCCTGACTCACACACCATGCTGATCCCTGACCCGTCCCAGTACATTGTTAAATTAGGAGACTAGCCGGGCAGTGGCGGCGCACGCCTTTAATCCCAGCACTTGGGAGGCAGAGGCAGGCGGATTTCTCAGTTCGAGGACAGAGTGAGTTCCAGGACAGCCAGGGCTACACAGAGAAACCCTGTCTCGAAAAAACCAAATAAATAAATAAATAAATAAATAAATAAATAAATAAATAAATAAATAAATAAGGAGACTATTTTAAAACAGTCATAGATTTATGAAAATACTGTGTTGGTAGTACAAGGATTCCCATGTGTATTCCTCTCCTCTCCCCCAACTCTTTCCTACTATTAGCATTTTACAATTAGCCAACCACTACTGAATAGTAAACCTTTTCAAGTTCCATCCATTTGCCTGCAAATTTCATGAAGTCATTGTTTTTAATAGCTGAGTAGTACTCCATTGTGTAAATGTACCACATTTTCTGTATCCATTCCTCTGCTGAGGGACATCTGGGTTGTTTCCAGCTTCTGGCTATTATAAATATGGCTGCTATGAACATGGTGGAGCATGTGTCTTTATTACATGTTG
>CM052705.1:3359567-3399060 GCA_028551405.1 Uromys caudimaculatus
AAATTTCATGAAGTCATTGTTTTTAATAGCTGAGTAGTACTCCATTGTGTAAATGTACCACATTTTCTGTATCCATTCCTCTGCTGAGGGACATCTGGGTTGTTTCCAGCTTCTGGCTATTATAAATATGGCTGCTATGAACATGGTGGAGCATGTGTCTTTATTACATGTTGGAGCATCTTCTGGGTATATGCCCAGGAGAGGTATAGCTGGTAGTATTATGTCCATTTTTCTGAGGGTCCACCAAACTGATTTCCAGAGTGGTTGTACCAGCTTGCAATCCCACCAACAATGGAGGAGTGTTCCTCTTTCTCCACATCCTCACCAGCATCTGCTGTCACCTGAGCTTTTGATGTTAGCCATTCTGACTGGTGTGAGGTGGAATCTCAGACTTGTTTTGATTTGTATTTCCCTGATGACTAAGGATGTTGAGCATTTCTTTAGGTGCTTCTCAGCCCTGCAAATTTCCTCAGTTGAGAATTCTCTGTTTAGCTCTGTTCCCCATTTTTTAATAGGGTTATTTGGTTTTCTGGAGTCTAACTTCTTGAGGTCTTTGTATACATTGGATATTAGCCCTCTATCGGACTTAGGATTGGTAAAGATCTTTTCCCAATCTGTTGGTTGCCATTTTGTCCTATTGACAGTGTCCTTTGCCTTACAGAAGCTTTGCAATTTCATGAGGTCCCATTTACCAATTCTTGATCTTAGAGCGTAAGCCACTGGTGTTCTGTTCAGGAAATTTTCCCCTGTGTCCATGTGACTGGAGTCTTACCATTTGTCTAGCCTTACCATCTCCATCACATCAGGAGTCATGGGAGTTGAGGAGAATGGTATCTTTCAGCTATGTGTCTAGCCCGAACACAAAGTTGGTACCTACTGCAGTGTACTGGCTCTGTGGGAATGTATCCTGAGGTGGTTACTGTCAGTAGAGACACTAAACACCAGCATACATTCCATTCAGCGCTGCTGAGTTTCTACCATGTACTGGACTCACAAACATCAGGTCATGGAAAGCCAGGCAGGCGATGTCAATGACATGCAGCATCAGGGGGGCTGCTAGGTTTTCACTTCTCTAGTCCTCATGACTAGAACACAAGCTGGGGGTGGAAGAGAGAGGCTGAGACTGAGACTGCTTGGTCTCTGCTGTAGTTCCCAGGACACTATCTGATAGTAACACTTGCTTAATAAGTATTTGTGGACTGGATGTTTGAACACTGTTGTAAACTTAGGGCCCCTAAACTGGCAGTATGCGTGTCAGCACTTTGGTGTGCCTAAGAGTCCTGCTCCTTCACTGGCCTGGCAGCTCGTGCTTCTCTATGATTGCTGTTTGCAAGTTATCCCAGGCCTGGGTCTAACCACGCTCAGTACCAGCACTGTAGGCAAATGCAGAAGGAGAGAAGAGTGGCCTTGTGTCGGCCAGCCCAAGAACTGAGAGGCAAGTGGCTCTTTCCAGACCTCCCTGAACTTCACACTGAATGATCGCCTCATTTTTCTTTAGTCCGGTGTTTCAAATGTCATGTGAGGATGGTTGTGCATTCAAATATTTTCATTATTCTCAGAAATAATAATCTGTTTCATGTTTGTTTGCAAGCCATTCCTCTCCATCTGCTTTGTCTTCTCCTTTCCTTCACTGCTCTGTTCTCCTCTGCTTCTCCAACATGTGATCAATTTGTATTGTGCTGCCTCTTCTACTTGCTTATGTGTACCAGGTTTGCCTCCATGCCCTCTGTGTACATGGTCAGGTGCAGACAGACCACTCTCTGTCCTTGGTGAGTTACTAGAATTAGTTGTTGTCTGGTGTGTGCCCAGGGTGACAGAACTGATGGGCCTGTAGGCTGACATTCATAAGCCAGAGCTACCAAGCGTTTCAAAAACAGTCTTGTTTTTGCCAAGCAAGGTGAGCAAATATAGGCCAGGGCTTAAACATCCACAGGGGGTTATTTCTGAAGTGATTGCTTCTAAATGAGAAGCATTTGAAACCTCACAGCTCTCTTGACAAGTAAATTCCACAGTCGTGTGTTTTGCTGGTGTCTGCTGATTAATTACAGCGCTGTGACACATGAAAGGCCTGGTGGTTGGTTTAATGCAGCTGTGTAGAAAAGAAAGCAAGGCCCAGTGACTTTGCCAGCTCTTTCGGGACAGTGGGGATTGAGGCCGAGGGAGGTATTTTTCCCTCTGGCAGACACCACATGGGAACAGAAGCCCCAGCCAGCCCAGTTGTCCAGGCTCTATGCCGGGTGGTTTGGTCCCTGCCGGCAGGCTGTGGTGAGGGAGCAGCATCTGATCAGTGCTTCTGAAAGAACAGGGCCTTTGTTAGAGAAAGTGTTTCAGTGTTCATACAGGGGCTGAGCCCACACTCCCATATACTCATGCTTCAGAAAAAAGGCTAGGGGTGCTGACATATACCTGTCATCCCAGTATTCAGGAGGCAGACACAGGAGGATCCACTGGTTCAAGGCCATTCTCAGCTACGTAGGGAGTTTGAGACCACCCTGGGCTACTTGAGTTCTTATCTAAACAAGGGCAGAGCAGGGGGAGAATCTGGACATGTGACTTCAGCGTGTAGTCCCAGCACTTGGAAGACTGAGGCACAGACTGGGAGATGGTACCATGAGTACAATTATCCCAAGAGCCCACATACAGCCAGATGTGGCAGCTTGTGTGTCAATATCCCAGCAGAGGATGCAACAGAAAAGAAAAGGGAAAATACTACAATAGATTTTTTTTTTTTTTTAAATTCTTAATGTGTTTATTGGCACATTGTTTCCTTCATCCTTATCTGCTGATGGAGGTGACCGGCCAACCAAAGGAATTGTGTGCCATGAGGCTTTCAGGCCAGAGAACCCTCTGTCTCATTCATTTTTCCCCAAAGATTTGTGCTCCTCACAGAGGCACAGTGGGTGCCATTGCTTGTGTGGTTAAACAGTGCCACCATCATAAATATAAACACTCGAGAGACAATAGGCTCCACTCCTTCTGCTTTTAATTCTGGTATATAATTGCCACCACATCTGATTGCTGTCCCTTCTGACTGCTAAGGAAAAGTTTGAAAGATTAGTTACAGACACTACTGCCTGCTTCTGCACAGGCGTGCTGTGCTGTTCCTACCTCATTAGCCCACACTGCCCTAATGAACCCAGATTTATGTCTAAGCCACATAGACTCATAGTTCCTTCCCGTACAGACTTGGAGTTTAGCTTCTTGTAAGATTGTTGACATAAAGGTAATTCCACTTCTTGGCTGAATTCATATAGGTTGTTTCTACCTAAGAAGTTCTTGAGGCTGATGACTATGTGGTCACAGTGATCCTCGGTCTGGGGAATTGTGGGAGCGACCCAGAGTGCGGGTTTATTTGGCCAGGCCCTAGGCTTCCTCCCACTGCTGCAGCCTCCCAGCCCTACAGCGCTCAGCATGCTTTCTTGAGACAAGTCAGTTTCCCTTGAGGGATTGTTTTGAGGAAATCTAAAAGGGAGGACCTGAGCATTTATGAACCACCCATTTTCACAGCAGAGTATTGTTTTTTTCTCTTTTCTGGTCCAGGTTTTTCATTTGTTACAAGCCTACATTACAGACTCCAGACACAGAACAAATGCAGATTTCCTGCAGGAGCTGAGTGACATCACTGCTTGTACCAAAGCCAAAATCTGGCTGGCCATGAGGTATGTAAAAGCCCCACATGAGGAGGCCTCGTTGGGTCAGTGGTGTGTTCAAGAATTGCTGTTTCTAGTTGTGAGGAGTTTTAAGTGGTTCATATTAGTTTCCAGACTTTTTGGAGTATTTTAGACTTTTGCGTTGTGGTGGGAAAAAAAAGTATTTCTTTGTCAGCTCCTTGCCGGCAGGTCCAGGCAAGAGGAGAGAACCCGGTCTGGGTCTGTCCAGGGCTGAGCGGGATGGCGAGTGTTGACAGCCCAAAAGAAACACATCAGGCTGGGAGTCTTGTCAAGCAGGAACTCAACTTTATTGTATCAACCCCTCCCTTATATAGAGATGGCAAAGGGGGTGGGCACTTAGGTATGGGGACAGATGACGTAGGAGGTGGAGAAGGGGAAGGGCTGACCGACAGGGCCAATAGCAAAGCTCCACATCAGCAACAGCAGGGCAGAGGGAGGGCCAAACAGGTATTGCTGAGTCACTCCTATACTCAGGTTTGTCCTCCAGGGCCAAAATGGGGCCCAACACTACCACTGCCTGCGACTCCACGCTCTTGCCCTCGGGACAGCAGGAGGGGGAGAACACCCCCAGCGCCGCCATCAGGGTCTAGTTCAGGCTGTCCCCCAGGACTGAGTCCCGGCCCAGAGCCGCTGCGGCTTGGCTCGACAACACGGTGCCCAGTGCAAGAGGGCGGACAGGCAAGTCATCGAGGAATCGGGGCTGCTGCCACCAAAGCCGCTCTCGCAGCTGTGAACCCGGGGCCACTACACACCAGGGCCGACCTGGGCCGTCACTTTCCTGCCCCTATGGCCAGGGTTCTCAAAGCGCTCCCTGTCCGTGTGCCGGGTATGGGAGGGGATGGCAGCTCGTCCAGCCCTGGTGCTGGGCACCCCTTCCTACTCGCCTGCCCTCAGGATACAGGCCACCTGCCAATCACTGCCCAGGGAGGAGGCGCTAGACAGACACAACATTTCTTTACAGTCTTTCTAAAATTTCTGAGTGTTGGGACTAGGGGTTTGATGTAGCTCAATAGTCACATGTTTCTTACCCTCACCAATAACCCAACCCTGTTGGCTGGTCTGCACTGTACAAACCCTTAGGAGCTATGGCAACCTAGAGGTTAAAGATCGTTGGGTGACTTGAAGGCACTGAAGAGAAGGTGGGACTTGCATGGAAAAGGGAACTGAAACTTGCCGTGATTAGATAGGTAGTAGGACTATCAGCAAAAGCAGAGGGGGACCTTTTTTTTTTCTGTTTTGCCATTTTTACATGTGGTTGTTCTGGAACTTAGAATATAAAGGATAAAGAGTGATGTAAAGAATAAAAACAACCTTCCATTTTATCGTATGTAGAGAAAACTCTTAACACTGTGTTCAGAATCTTTGTCCCCAGATGTTGGTAGGACAGTGTCTCTTCAAGGCTCCTATATGAGTTAACTCTGGCTAAGGTAGTTAAGAGGCCATTTGTGGGCAGTGCTGGTACATGCCTTTGGTCACAGCACTCAAGAGACAGAGGCAGGCGAATCTCTAAGAATTTGAAGCCAGCCTAGTCTACAAAGTGAGTCCAGGACAGCCAGGGCTTTGTTATACAGAGAAAACTGTCTTGGGAAAAAAAAAGAAAGAAGAAGAGGCCAGTGGTACTTAAGATAACATTGTGAAATGATGCCATAACCCTCCATGAGGCAGAGGAAACTGGGCAGGCCACACTGAAAGTGAGGGGAGCCCTGGTGGCTGTCCACAGTGGTGGGTGTGGTGATAGGGTGTGTCGTGACTGTCTTAGGCCATACTTAACTGTAGGCATGCTTACTGGTTGAGTCCTCTTTGTCTGAAGTGCCACTGAGGTCATGGCAAGCTGTTAAGTGGTTTCTCTAAGCATATTACTTGCCTTCTATGTAGTCCGTTGCCTTTAGCCTCTCTAAGACACACTTCCAGAGAACAGAGACCTGGAGCCACATTTGTGCCTTAGCTTTTCACCAAGTAATAGGTCAGGTCTTCCAAGCTATTATTTCTGGGGATCAGGAAATGGAGGTTCTCTCTCTAAGAATTGTCTACTGAAAACCTTTTTTAGCCATACCCTCGCCAAGAGTTAGGCCTTGGTTGTGAAGCTTGTATAAGGGAGGAGTCTCTATCCCTTTTGCTCAGGCTCAGGGGAAGTCATCCCCCACCTACTTCCTCAGTCCATTCCTTCTTGTTGCATGAGAAAGAAGATGGAGGGACAGGCCAGCCCTTGACGGGCCTCAGTTCACTCAGTGCCTGGAGATGGCTAGCGAAGTCTTCCTTCTGCACACCCACTCTTCAGCTGGAGAGGGCCTTCCTACCTTGGCAGACATCTCCCATGGTCCCTGTCACTGTTGTCCAATCAACCTTGTCATTGTGATCCCTCCTTCCAACCACTTCTGAGTTTTTTTCCTCTGACTTTCCTCTGATTTAGCCTTAGCCTAGAAAATAAAGCCTTGAGTCACATGAGCTCACTGGGTTCTACCTCCTTGCCCAGAGTACAGGAAAGCAGGGTTCTGTTTCCTGTAGTCAACTCTCTTTTTCCAAGTGTGAACTTTCCACTCAGTGGGTGGCTCCTAACGCCAGGCCTCCTCTTACTCTACAAGTATTAATCAGGGTCTGTGCAGGGCCTAGAATAGAGTTTGGGGGGAATCCTGCTGCCAAGCTCATCATGTTCCAGAGCTTTGCAGGAGCCATTCTGTACCATCCACATCACCGAGGAAGGCCTACGGGCCGGGGTGGGAACCATAGAACTCCATGTAGGTAGTGAAACCATCGCCTGTCCTGGGCCTGCCTTGTCTCTGAGGGTCTCTTGCTGTGGGAGGTGTTTACACAGGTCAGCCGCATGCTCAGATGAGCCTAGGTCATGGTAGTCACCTGAAGAAGCAAGTCCTTTCTGACTTTCTTCCCTGCTTTGCCATGAAGATGTTACTGTGGGAGTGTTCCAGAGTCAACTGCTGAAGAGGCCCTTTATATTCCTGGGCATTTACACATGAGAGATAAATGTGCTTTGGGCTTACTGAGGCCTCTGTAGCTTTCTAGTGTAACCTATGAGAAACTACTGCTGCTGGGGAAAGAAACTGTTGGTTTAGGTCCTAGCAGTCACATATTTTTCTTCCTGTAGTTTATTCAATCCTTGAGTTCATTCAGTCCAATAAGCTCGAGAATTTTAGGGGATGGGCCATTTATTTGTCCTTTTATTCCAAAAGGTTTCTTTTTTAAAAAAAAATTTATGGGAGCTACGGATAATCAAGTGAATTTTAAAATTTGGGCTCTGAAGTTGAAAGCACACAGACTTTTATTATACATTCATATTTTGACTTTGCAAGATTAATAAGGATTTATTTATATGAGCTGGTTGAGCAAAGGTTTTGGGGACTTTTATGTGATAAATGGCTAGATGGGAACGTGGTGTGAGTGAAGGACACAGCCTTTGCTCTCATTCCAGGATGTCAAGAGTCGTATGGAAATCAGCTCAGTAATCCTTCCATCCTCCAGTTTTCCATCCCTCCCCCACCACCACCACAGGTATAGACAGCAGTTACCAGATCCTGGGGTGAGGGCAGCAGTTACCAGATCCTGGGGTGAGGGCAGCAGTTACCAGATCCTGGGGTGAGGGCAGCAGTTACCAGATCCTGGGGTGAGGGCAGCAGTTACCAGATCCTGGGGTGAGGGCAGCAGTTACCAGATCCGAGTGGAGAGGGCAGCCTGCCCAGGTCAGGAACCAAGTGAGAATCAGAATGAGCCCCATCCTGGAAAGGTTGTCTAGGGAGGCCACAAGAGGGTGCAGTCTAGTCTCTAAGGATGGCCCTCTTGCCACCCTTGCTGTCTGCAGGCTGCAGCTCTGCTGTCCTAGCAGTCACAGGCCCTGCCCAGACAGAAGAACTTTGAAAAGCTCTTTCAATCAGGACTCAGAGGAAAGTCGTATTTACTTGGTTGTGATTTGGGAATACAATTATATTGGGCTTCAAATTTTTCAAAGTGGTTTGTTATCTTGTGTTTCCTTCAGCCACAAAAGAGTAAATATGTATTGGATATTCCTTTTAGAAGACTTGATGACATAAACCATGTGTGGGGATACTCATGTGTTAATCGTACTGCTTAGGGGTACAGAGACCAAAGGGCTCTTGCAAATTTCAGGCCAGTCTGAGCTACTCAGTAAAATAGTTTCAAAAAACAAAACAAACCCCAAAAAGATAAGAACAGCATGCTGAGCTTTGTGCGCTGCTGGACCCAGTGCGGTGGGTGATGGGGCAGCCAAAGGGAGACATTCTCTCCTCAACTTCCTCCATGGTTTTCCTTGGCTGTCAGTTCATGTCAAGGAAAAATAGTCTAGTACAAATTTGAAAAAGAATATAAAAATGAAATCTACTCTTACCACAGTCCAATGGAAACCATGTTATTGGTTAACAGTTTTATGTGGTTACTTCATCTTTTTCCTTTTTTTTTTTTTTAACATAGCTAAGGTTCTATTAAGTATAAAAATTATAGCTTCCTTTTTTCACTTGGCAATATGAAAATATTTGCTGTTATTATTATTATTATTATTTATGGCTGCTATGGAAAATGGTATCACACTTCCTTAAAAATTGAAAATAGAATCAGTATATAATCCTGCAGTTCTCTTTCTAAGTATAGAACAGAGAGAGAGAAAGAATGAGAGAGAGAGAGAGAGAGAGAGAGAGAGAGAGAGAGAGCGCAGAGACTTAGATAGTTGTGCTACCGTGTTCATAGCAGCTCTCTTCCTGGTAACTAAACCACAGAATAGCAATGTTTATTGCTGACAGTATAAGCAAAACATGGTATATACATATGGTGACATTAGTCCATCTTTAAAAGAGAAGTTCCCATCCCCAGATTGAACCCAGGACTTTGCACATGCCAGCAAGGGAGATGACCTGTGCCACAGAGAGAGGGTTGGCTGAGCGGATCATTCATAGACACAGAAAGTAGAGCTGCCATTGGCAGCATGTGACGGAGGGGAGAGCCAAGAAACGCTGTTTCCCGGCACAGCGTTTAGCTTTACAGATAGAGGAAGTGCCAGGGCTAACATAGTAACTTTATACTTAAAACATTTAAAAATAGCAAGTACTCCAAACAAAAATCTCTGTGTTGTTATTTCTTTAAGTTGGTTTTTTTTTTTTTTAATTTGGGGGGGGCCTTCCTACCACTACCCGTCTCTACAAAAAATAATTTTGCCTTTTTTTAAATTAGAAGACTTAAGCATCTCTCTCTCTCTCTCTCTCTCTCTCTCTCTCTCTCTCTCTCTCTCTCTCTTTGTGTGTGTGTGTGTGTGTGTATGGGGGGGGAGCGAGGAAGAGAGAGAGATTGAGATTGGGTCTCACTATATAGTTCTTAGACTCCTGAAACTCACCAAGATCCGCCTGCCTCTGCCTCCCAAGTGTGCTGGGAGTAAAAGCATGTGTCACTATAACTGTCTTCATTGCTCTCTGTGCGTGACTGTGTGTGTGGAGGCAGTCTGTAACCCTGGCCTTGGGTTTCATGACTAAGTCCCCTGAGAGAGCACAGTGTCACAGCGGCCCTACACTATGACCGTACACTATGAGTTCCTCTTCCCACAAACGCTGCATGGGGACCTCAGCCAAAAGTTTAAGGCTTTTTAAAACTTATTTTTAGATGCCTATTTTGTACCAAGCTCTGGATGAGGCAATCAGAATACATGATTCTATGAGTTCATCTCAAAATTCTCTTGGTATTAGAAAATCAACTTTTCTGTGGAAACACACCCTGTGTATAACACTAATTTAGTTTGGCATGTTCAGAGATAAGTCAAACAAGTATAGTTATGTTTTCAACTTTTAATGTTTTAACATAGTAACTGACACACTTTAACCTTTTGTTTCTGTTTCATAAGAACTTTTCCCTGGGCTTTCCAAGGGTGCCACTAGGGCCTGGTTGTACTGTGTGCCAGGTACCAAACTAACAACTTGTTCAGATCCTGTTGGCAAGCTGTGTGCGTTACTTCTCTCTGTCTGTGCTCGCCTGCACATCCGGTCTCATTCTCCCCCTTCTGGGGGCATGGGGATCGCTTTAATTTCACTTTGAGACAGAGCCTTGCTCCTTAGCCTAGAGCAGCCTCAGGCCTCCCGCTGCTGGGATGACTGGTACACTACCACTTTGGCTCTGGTCATCGCTCTTAATAGAGCATGCTTTGCATGCTTTGCTGTCATCACCCAGCCACTTCTCCCGTTAGGGTCCCCACAGGAGACTGACTCCTGGTCTTGGCACTAACAGATGCCAGGCTGGCTGGTACTAAGTTTTCATTCCAAACAATAGTTCCTGATACTCAGGCTAGAATGCTACCAGCCGGTGTCGACTCCCACCCTGGGAGACTCTGCTTTAGAAATAAATGCCTTTGCCTTCCCAAATCCACTGAAGCCTGGGACCCTCATGTGGTCACTGTCCCAGAGGACATGTCACATTTTCATCTTTTAAGATGTGGCTAAAGTAGAATAGACTGTACTTGGGTCACTTCATTTGTCAGCCTTTTCTGGGCTAGGCCAGACTGTATTAAACACTGCAACTATTTCTTTTTTTTTTTTTAAGATTTTTTTTTTTTTTTTCCGAGACAGGGTTTCTCTGTGTAGCCCTGGCTGTCCTGGAACTCACTCTGTAGACCAGGCTGGCCTCGAACTCAGAAATCCACCTGCCTCTGCCTCCCAAGTGCTGGGATTAAAGGCGTGCGCCACCACTGCCCGGCTAGCAACTATTTCTTAAAACCACAGTTTCAGTGTAAAGAGGGCAACAAAACAGTTTTTCAGGCAGACTCTGGGCTTGGGATTTTAAATGTGGGAAACCCCATGAAGTCGGTGTAACCTCACTCCTCAGCCCTATGCATGTGGAGAACTGTAGCCCTCAGAGGTCAGAAGAATCCATCCATTCACACAGCTGACCAGGAGTGGACCCCACTGAAAACTACTAACATTTGTTGAGGACTCAGCTGCCAAGTCCTTGTCAGGCTTTCTCCCAGACCGTACTGCCTCCATCTGTCCAGACACTGTTATGTTGGGGACTTATTATCTAGAATAGAGCTTCTCAGAAAGAAAGTATGCTCAGAACTCAACTAGTTAGAATGAAGATAGGACCTGAGAACCTAAGTACTTGGCCAGCTCCAGGTGAGACCTGTTGTTGGCCCTGAGACATAGTTCATAGTTTATGAACTTAGCAAAGGTTAAGACATCAGCCACTGTAATTATATAACCCAGTTAGAGATAAATGTTCTCACCCTGATGGCCTCATTCTCCCTTGCTAGGCCGAAGCTTGGAGCTGCAGGAGCAGACTCAAGACTACCGAAGGCATCAGGCCTGCATGCTCTCCCAACAGCAGGGCTCCGTGGACACTATGGGAAAGTTACACTTCTTGGTCCAGGCAGCCGTCCCTGTGGCCTCAGGGCCTGTGGGAGGACCAGTGCTTTGTTGGCATGCAGTTGGATATCTGTCATTTTATAAAATAAGTCTGATAGTCTGATGAGGAAAATAGACTCTTGAGAATACAAGAGTGGGTCTCAAGGTTAGTAAAAAAGCAGCCTTGGAAATGGGGGGCGTGTTTGTTTTGGGGGGTTGTTTGTTTCGGTAAAATGGTGCCAATGAAGAGGACAGTATGGGAGAGCTTGTGTTTGCTGAAGAGCCACTCTAGCTCCAGTGCTTGGTCCCTCAAGCCAGCTCTGGCTTACAAACTATGGACTGTAACATCGATCCACCTCCTGTTCAGCTTCCTTTGAACGCCCCTCCCACCCCTGCGTGCTCTTCTTTTTGATACTTTATTTACATTTCCAGTGTTTCCCCCTGTGTGCTCTTTACTAGTCCCTGGTAAGTTGAATGCTGTTCCCCTTGAGGGCCTGTGGGTTTAAGAATGTGAGTAGAATGTGCTTATGGAGACAAGGCTGGGGCTTGCTTGTGGGTGGCAACCCCGGGTCTTCCCCAGGGGTCTGTGGCCAGCTACAGAATCTGCTCTAGAAAGAATTCTATTTGCTTCACAACAGCTGAAGACAGCATTTCTTTTCTAACCACCAAATTTATTCACACAAGAGACTACACTGCCAGGGCAGAAAGACTGGGGCTTAGGTCTGATTCTACTTTCCCGTGGCCCCAGCCCTCCCCAGTCGCCTGTGTTCTGGACTGCTCCCCTCCACAGGAAACAGCTCCTTCTTTTACAGTGACCTGAGAAACAGTGTGGCGTCAGCCCTCAGCCATGCTGCAGCTTGCTGTCCCACCTCTATGCCACTGGCAGGAGTCCAGCCCAGAGGGGCTGTTGCAGTCGGGTGATCATAGGGCATTGTAAGGCCATCATTTGTGGTCCCTGCCAAGACTTGAAGGCACACGAGTCTCAGGAAGGCCGGCATGGCACGCAGCACACCTGGCAGGTCTTTGCTTTCCTGTGGGGTGGGCTTGTTACTTTCCCTTCCGTTTTTCTCTTTTCTTCCCCCTCCGCTCCTTTTTCTTCCCTCCCGTCCCGTCTTTTGTCTAAAAGGTTTCCCCAGCAGTCCTCTTCTCTACATCTGAGACAGGATGAGTGGGGATGTGACCACTGCTTTACTCTCAGTCTGAGATTCTATGAGGAGAAGAGACTACCGTGAGGACTCTTCTTTAAACCTCTAACTCAGCCTATTTGAAGTCACCTTCAACCTGGTAAAGAATTGAGTAGTGGGAGAGATGGAATTGTTGTATTTTCAGTCCCAAACTTCTTCCCTTTCAGACATGTCAGGAATGTTTAAGGCCCTGACACCTTGAGAGGAGATCCTGTTTGTATTTTTAAAACAGTAGAAGTATGAAGTTACATTTCAACCCAAACCTGTGAAACAAGGTACAAAACATCCCCTTTGTTAAGTACTACTTTCGCAAATGCAACAAGGAGCAGGAGTTTAAGAAGTGAAGTTTGAAGAGTTTCTCGCTGACAGCCAGACTTATGCAAGCTAGGCGGGGTGAAGCAGTCAGATGCGATTCGTATGTTTGACTGAGCCTTGCATCCCATTGCCCGGGATCAGAGCTTCACATGCAGTGGAAAGTGAAAGATAGTCCTTTCACACAGTTGTGTACCAGGCATCCAGTCCCCAACTGCTGATGCTTTATGCTTTTAAACACTGAAGTCTGCAACCCCACCCTGGCGTTAGTAATGAGCTTGTTCGAAGGCACAGAAATAACTGTCTTCCCCCACTCACTGCTGTTGATCTTGGGAGGATGGGCTGCTGTTAGAAAGTTTGCACGATATTGTCATGGCCTGACTTGCATATTCATAGTACTATGTAGAACCTAGTACAGTGGGTATTTTCTTCCTTTTAACATGTGTCAAGTTCTCTTAGATAAACCAGCATCTTCCTTGAGCCACTACCAGTGAATTAAATCCAATTCCAGTTCACAGACAGTAGAGAACAATGTAGTAGCCTGCTGGAGAATATAAAACGAACGATACTTCTAGGGCACAGTGGTGTGACCCTATAATTCCAGCACTCAGGAGGCTGGGGCAGGAGGATTGCTGCCAGTTCAAGGCTAGCCTAGGCTGCATAGGGAAACCCTGTGTCAAAAGCCAAAATATAAATATAAGATGGAACATATTATCCCTGTTTGAGAAACCACATGGGGATGCTAGAGAGATGGCCCTGTGGTTTAAGACCACTTGCTATTCTTGCAGAGTACTTGGGTTTGGTTTTCAGCAACTGTCTGGCAACTAACAACTATCTATAACTCCAGTCCCAGGAGATCTGGTGCCTTCTTCTGGTCTTCTTAGGCAGCAGGCACACACATGGTACACAGACATACATACAGGCAAATACCCATATATATAAAATAAAAAATCTCTTAAAACAAACAAAAAAGTCTGACCAACACAAGAACAGATTAACCATAAGTAAGTAAGAGTTTTCATAAGGGCTGAAATGAGTCACTGAAGAGCTGAGATGGGAGAAATAAATGCTAGCTTGTGGGTCGAGGGGTCAAGGAAGTGTTCTAGGAAGAAAGAGACCTCACAGCCTAGGTGAGGTTTAATTGTTCAATAAGGTTAGTGCTGTATGACTGCAGAATGAGAGAGGTCATACGGATACAGACCGGCCTTTGTGGAGTAAGTTAACAGTATCTGCTACTCAAGTGCCAAGGAGCTTAGCACAGAGCTCAGCATCATGGTGAGCATTCTCGGCATATGCACTGGAGCCTCACTCAGCAGGGCCTTAGTTGTCATGGTCTAGTTATAATGTAGTCCAGTGTCCCTGTGAGACAGTTAACCTGTAGTAGAGCTCAAAGAGCAGTGGAGGTAGTAGGTATAAAAGCACAGAAGAAAAGGCTTTCTAGGGGAGGTGGATGTTTGAGATTAGCTTTAAAACAGGAGTGTGGTTTGCAATACCAGAAGTGATAGGAAAGAACTTGCCAAGATGGTGCTGCTGGGTGCTGGCTCATGCATCATGAGCAGTGGGCTGATAGAACCAGAGGAGATGCTGTGCAAGTGGGGTAAGAGAGCAGATGGGATGGCCCTTAAAGGAATCTGTACTTGGTCCACGACCTTCAGAGACAATCACTGGTCTCAGGTAGACACTGGTGAGAGGCAGCTGCCTAGACACTCTTGAAATCTAAAATTTCAGAAGCTCCCTAGCAGCAATTTGCCAGTCACTTGGGTCACTAGTGATGGAAATAGCATGGCTTTCATCTTTGTGTTTTTGTTAAGAGGACCATAGAACCGTGGAGTTTATACTTGGAAAAGGAATAGAAAGATGATCCCGTTTGGTGAAATTTTTCCCTCAAAAAGAAGCTTTTGTGGAAACTCAAGATGCTGAAGCTAACATATAGAGATGGTCAATACAGTTCAGGCTGGAGTGGGGCCTGGAGACTACCTGTATGCATCCCTCCCATTGGAAGCACAGAGTGGACTAAAGAAGTACCCAAACTCCCTATTTCAAAAGTGATCTAATTTAAAAAAAAAAAAAAAGTGCAGAAGAGATGATTGGCTAGGGGATGGGCAGCTATTGTAACAGACATGTGGTCCCCATAAGATGGCTCCAGTTAGGGGTGAAAGTAACAAACTCTGATTTGCCTTTTGCCCTGCCTCCTGCTGCCTGATCATCCTGTAGAAGAGCTTGCAAGCCTGCACTGTGCCCAAGCCTCTTGCAGAAGCCGCCCTCCTGTAGAGGACCTAGGCTTTGCCATCAAAGGCAGGGCAGCTGTTCTAGACCTCTTCCTGAGAGGCCCACTCCAGCAGGCTGCTGCCTCCTCTCTGCCAAGCAGAGTGTAGATTCTGGTGTGTGAGTAAGTTAATACTCCTGGTTGCCCAGCTGTCCTGTAGTAGTAATCTTTTACAAGTAGTACCTCTGGAATCAGTAACTCTAATACAGACTTGATGGAAATATACCCCCTCCCTGCCTCAGTATTGATCCCTGGTACCCAAATACCCTGTGTGTCCAGGGTTTATCCCTCTTCCAGGAAGACTTGTAGGGAAGGGGCTGGTCTCTGTGCATGGATGACGGAGCAGTTTGGAAGAGGCCCTGCGCTGCCTCACTGCCCTCCACTCCTCCCTGCCTCCAGCTACCTGTGGTACCTAGGCCTCAACAGTGATCACAGTGGCCTGTAAGACTCTGGAAACACCTTCCCATGCAGGCTCAGAGACTCATCCTTGACCATGAAGAGCCCTCAGCAGCCCACAGCCTGTGTTCTGGGGAGGGCCTGCTTCTTGAGGCAGTTTAACAGGAAGCCTCAAGCCTGGGACTTGGAGAGAGCATACTATAGTAGAATCAGGGGGAGCACTGCCAGGCAGTCCCTGAGGCCCACTGATGTGGCCTGTACCATCCAGACGCTCCATTTTATCTTCAGAGTTGAAAGCTCTAAAGTTAGGATAAGCCTGTGTGGTGTCTCAAACCTTTAATCCCTGCACTTGGGAGACAAAGGTAGGGAGATCTCTGTGAGTTTGAGACCAGCCTAGTCTACAGAGTAAGTTTCGGGCCATCCAAAACTACATGGTGATACCCTGTCTCAAAAAGGTAAGAAAGAAATAGTAAAAGTTAGGGTAAAATATGGAGAAAGCTAGAAAAGACAATAGTAATAATGACTTTGCAATGTGAAAGTGCCAGGCACATGAGAGGGGCACCTATGGTCCCGTAGCTTAGGCTCTGTTAGTATTGTCGGGCCTGCTGGAAAGAGGCCAGCACTGGCATGTGTGGGTGCACACCAACATGCCCTTTGTGCTTGGCACACTCTCTCTTCAGGAGTTGTGTCTGGGACATAAATACAATGTGTTTCTCTGGAAAACCTTGACTCTGTTCTTGACTTTGCCCTGATTTGGGGAAGGTCATGTGAGCTCCATGAACAGGGTTGTTGATTCTGAAAGATGGAAAAATAATGTCTATGTTTCTTAGTAAAAAGATAAAATTAAAGAAGAGTATTTTTAAGATAAAAATGCGGTATACTGTTATTCTATTGCTCTTATTGCTGGACCTGAGGTCCAAGCCTATACCTTGCCAACTTCCTGTGACCGTAGTTTGTCAGACATGCTGTAAGAAACTCTTCCCATGATTCATCCAGACTTGTCATAAGGCATCCAGAAGTTGCCATTTTCCTTGCTTGTTTATCCTTGTCTGCTGCTGGAAAGTGAGCTGGAAGAACAAAAGAGGCTCTGTTAGCATCCTATAGCATAATCAATGCTATGTAGCCTCCAAGTCCAAACTACAAATAAGGTTCTCTTAGATACTACTTCTCTCCCATAATCCCTAGCTCACAGCTTATGAAGTTATTAACCAGCAGTTTCTCTGGCAGCATATTAAACTTGACTTTTAAACAAGTCACAGAGGGAGGGAACATGCGTCCCTCATGAAACAGTTTCCCAGGCTTTGAACACATCCCAGAACCCACACAAGGTCTCTTTCTCATCATTCTCTGCACACAGCTTGGATAGTAGTGCACTAATAAGAAAAAGATGCTTGACAGAAGGATGGAAAAACACAAAAGTCTCTGGGGGTACAGGGGCTCCCTGCGGCCCTCTCAACACCAGGTGAGCCTTCATGCAGCTACAGGGGAAGTCATGGCTTGAGATTGCAGGACCCCCCCTTGCGTGTGGCAGAGGGGAAGCAGAGCAGGCTGTGTTTTCAGACCTGCCTTGAGGAGGGGGCCCCAGTGCCTTCCACAGACTGTGGGTGGGCCTTACTGAATACCTCCCCAGAACCCTGGTCAAAGGGTAAAGGCCTGAGCTCTCCTGAATCCTCTCCCCTCGGAGGAAAGCTGTTCCCCTGGAGGAGCCATGGAGGGATATTTACTGGGCCTTTGTTACTTTTCCAGACACTTCCAACTTAGGTATTTCTGCAGATTCCCTGAAGACTGGTCCATACCAGAACAAAGCACTAGGGAAAGGCTTTATTTTAAGAGCCTAAGAAGGAGGGCTACACGGCAGTTTCTCCATTTGGGGTATGTGTGAAAGCACTGGTGGGTGTAGTTGCAGTAACCACTCAGCCCACCAGCATCAGCCCCTTAAGGAGGACAAGGTAATCTTAGGACTGGTTAGCCTGCCAACACCACATGTTGCTGCCAGCTGTCTTGCCTGCAGATCTGAATCCTAGCTGGTACCGTAGAGGGAAATAGCTTGTTTAAAATTACATATTCTGCAATTCATGACCATTTGGCATCATGTCTTAAACAAATCTCCATTTGTTTCTCCAAGAATGCCGTATGCTGATTTGTTGCCCAGGCTGTGGTAAAAATGGAAATCAGAATGGGAGTAGGAGCTTCTCTTTATTTAATTTACACTTCCACATTTACATGGTTTAATGTGGCCTGCATCAAAGAAAGACCTCCTACATCCTAGCCACAGCAGCTCTGTAAGCAAACACAAGCTCTGTGGACAGTCTCCACAACTGTGCTGAGCTGCTGGGACTGCTAAGAGGGACTGTTGGGAAACCCAGGGACTGTCAGTAGAATGTTGGCCAGCACAACAGGCTCCTCTGAGGCTGGTCAGGAAAGGCATCCCTAGAGGACAGGCTTGGAGAAGAATTGTAAATAAAGGTCCCAGCCCAGCAGGCAAGGGTCAAGAGCGCAGTCACAGCTGGGTGTGCAGCACGTTATGTATAAATGGCACCTTCTCTGCCATTTTCTGGCCTTCTCTCCTTCCTCCCACACCTGCTCTGTCCACCTTCCTTCTTCCCTATCTGATGGCCCTTGTTGCTCTTCCCTGACACCCTTCCCCATGACCACAGCCCCTGTGTGGGCCTGCTGAAGGCCAGGGCTACTTCTCCTCACTTTCATCCAGAAGCCCCTACTCCTCTTTGCTGGCTTCTTTGATCTACAATATGAAGTACCCAGACCAGGCTGAGGCCTTGCTGCAACTCAAGACCCCGTCATTCAGACATGTCAGCTGTAACTGATAGATGTCTGGCACCTCCTCCTTCTTGATATTCCTTTTCATTGCTTCCCCCCCCCCTCCCAAAAACCGTATATTCTGTAAGATCAGAACTTGGTCCTCTTTCTCCCCTCCCCCATCCCCTATCCTTCTGCAGGATACCCCTGGAGTGTTCACTAGACCTTAGCCTTGGGTCCAGCCAGAGCTTGGGGAATAGTTCCTTGGGAAGTTCAGATCAGGTTTTCTGACTTAAATACCAACACCAGGAGCTTGAAGCAGAACAGTTGTTTCCAGCTCTCTCTGAACATAAGCATGGATTCTTGTGGAAGAGTTTGCTGTTACGTATACAAAGTGGATTGTGTCTTTGAGAGCCTCTGTGGGTTCACAGTACTGAGTGGCCGTCCAAGGTTTCCCGTGCAATCTGAGCTGATGGGACTTGAGCCCTTAGGCTTTGGAGCTCTTTACAGTACGCCGGCTCTAAGCTCCCCCCGGCCCCTCATCCTCCCCGCAGCACCCCCTTCTCTCTTCTCCGCATCTCTCAACTGCATTCTCCAGAGTCGCTGTGGGCCACATTTTCAGGTGTGCCACGTCCTCCCCGCGGCTGAGGCCGGCCTGCTGCCCAGACGCCTCGCCAGGTTGGCGTCCTCTCCTAGCAGCCCTTCTTGACTCTGTTGATCCCTCTTTCATGCCCCGCCCTACGAGAGCCTCTGTGTTTTCCCACTAAACCAATACATTTCAAGTATTTGTTTTGTTTTAAATAGACAAAAAATACCATAATCCCCCCCCCCCAAAAAAAAACCTTTTACATGGTGGCCAATAGATATGTATGTACATGTATACACACAGATACACTAGACACACCCTGACTTGTGAAATCTAGTATGACTTGAAATTGTGAATAATAGTTAATAATTTGCACACTCACCTCTAAAAACCTGCAGCAGAATCTGGGAGGCAGAACCAGGAGGACTAAGCTCAAGGCCAGCCTGGTCTACATAGCAAGTTCCATGCCAGTCAGAGTTAGACAGCAAGGCCCTGTCAAAAACGCACACCATCTAGGCTTGGTGGCACACACCTTTAATCCCATCACTTGGGAAGCAGAGGCAGAAGGATCTCTGTGATTTCAAGACCAGCCTGAGCTATATAGTTGTAGGCCAACCAGGGCTACACAGAGAAACTCTGTCTTGAAAACAAACAAACAAAAAAGCGTGCCCCTCCACACACACACACCCCTAGGGAATTTAATTCCGTTTTCTTAAGACTCAGCAGGTTTGCTTTCTGGAACATTAGCTTTCAGCATACCTATAACCTTAGTGACCCCATCCATTCAGTGCAATGGAAGGTGTGTCTTTACCTAGAACAAGAATTGAAAAGTTAGGAAAAATATTCAATTATTTTACTTAAAATTGTTGTGTTTCATTAATTATATCTTATTTAAAGATATACAAGATTAATCATTCTGGGCAAAAACTTTCTGCAAACCCTGTAACAAAAGTACTGAAGCGTCTAGAATAGCCTTGGAATTTACTGTCCCCTCTCTCCTGGCCTCATTCCTGTCTCCATCCTGTCTCTTCACTGGCCACGATCCACCAGTTTACTTCATAACTGATGAAGAGTCCATATATACTGCAGTATATATACTGTTCAGGATTCTAAGTCCCTTGAGGGCAGTGACCATGTCATCTTCATCTCTCCAGACCCTGGCTCTCTTCCTGAGCCTAGTAACTTCTGAGTAGATGTTTTCTGAATGAAGAGGCCTCAGTTAAAACAGATTGGCAGCCTCTGGGATTCCGGAAGGCCCAAGAGAGGTAAATAATTTATCACAGGCTTCCCAAGAGCTCCTGCCACCCTGTAAACACTGGCGCCATCGTGGATGCGCCCTGTCCTCTGTCTCCAACCTCCAGCTCCCAGGACAGAGGGCAGAAGGTGGAGTGAAGTTCAGAAACTTCCCAAGGCAGAGACATACTCATCAGGTTCTCTGGTGGGTGTTTGTGAAAAGACAAACGAGTTTTAGAAAGAATGGTGGAAGAAAAACAAGGTTCTCAAAAGAGCCTTTATTTCATTTCTTACATATAAACTTAGTCCTCGTGCCCGACTCCTCCTGCACCTTCTAACGCTACTATTCTGCTCGGTTTAGCCCGTCTGTTAGACCCCGACAAGTTCTGATTTTTTTCAAACACTATAAATCTTCATTAGACTATGCCCCTGCCAGGATTTTTTCATTTGGATGAAAAAAAAAAAAAAAATCCTCAGCTCCCCCCAGGCCCAAACCGTGTGGCTTGTTTCCTGTCCAGCTGGCTTGCTGCTCCTTGGGGTTTTATTCCCATCATCAAAGAGGCTTGACAGACCAAGAACAAACCTCTGGCTCACCCTGAACTCACATATACTGTGTCCAAGTCAGAGTGAGTGAGAAAGAAAGAAAAAAGGATTTTACTGCCTGAGAAGCCAGGTCAGAGAAAACCCAACTCTGACTCTACATGGGCCTTTTCTGGAGGGTGGAGCCATGAATGGGCTTCAGCCAGAATCACTCTCTGAGATGTCAAAACCAGCATGGACTGTGTTGTGACCACATGTCTCTGTTCATGGGATCTGAAGTGGCGGTGTGTTAAGGAGCCTCCATAATTTTGATTGCAACAAGCTGGCCCAGAGCCTCACAGTCATGGAGAAGCCAGAGTAATCTGTCTCTGCAGTGTCCCAGGAAGCCAGAATATTTGGCAGCCAGTGTATGCTTAGGAAATATGCAGGGGGTTCTGTTCATTTAAGAATGTTTAAAAGGATGTTAGCTGCTGCATACAGCACTTGGGAAGCCCAGGCAAGAGGATCACCAGCCTGGGCTACATACTGAACCTTGACTTTTAAAAAAAAAAAATCAGCAGGTTTTACAGTGGCATGGATCTATCTATATTCTCTATATTTGGGAGGTAGAAGCAGGAGAATTAGGAGTCCAAAGACATACAAGGTCAGCCTGGGCTATATGCATAATAATAATAATAATAATAATAATAATAATAATAATAATAATAAAAAAGACATTAACTTAGCTAAAAATCTCATTGTAAAAACCTATTATTCACTGAGTTTTAAAAGCAGACCAGTTCATCACAAGTTTGCCCATTAAACACTGAGGCAAGTGGCTGTGACTGCAGTGCCACAGAGTATGTGGAAGCCAGCAATAACTTAGGACGCTAAGGTCGCCCATTCGAAGCAACATACTTGCTTTCCCACACGTGCCAGGTTCTCTATGATCCAACAGACCCCCTTCCACATGTGCTGTCGTACCTCACAGTGCCCTCCGCTCAACTTGTTCATCTGAGTTCTTCAGTCTTCCCTGCCCACGCTCATTTATGAGGACTGAGACTACAGCTCAGCGGTAGGTCCTTGCTTCTCATGCTTGACATCCTAGGTTCAATCCTCAGTTCTGCCCCAAAAGGCAAGACAAAATAAAGCAGAGTGCTGACATTCTTATAGGCCGTGGCTATCTCTCCTGTCCGCCCTGGTGTGTCTTCCTCCTCGCTCCTCGGGTCTTGTCTCAGGGTCTCTGTTGTCCCTGTGTAACTGGGTGAGCTTCTCAGAGGCCTCCTGCCATTCCTTTGTCTTTTCTCCCCATCCCTCGCACAAAGCTCCTGGGGCCATTTGCTCAGCCCTGTGGTTCACTGAGTTTTCTGTCCAAAGCTGGCTGCCTGTTTTCTGACTTGTTCCCTGAGTCTTTTGGCAGGATGGCCGCACTGCTGCGACTGTGGACGGAAGAATAACAGGGAACTGTGACTGAGAAAATGGGGGAAGGAAGATAAAGGGAAAGATGGTCAGGAAAGTTAAGGTCTGGGGTCCCGCTTGGTCGCTCGTACAGTGCTTGCCTCCCAAGGGCCAGGGTCGAAGTTCACACAGTGGAACCCATGTAAAGGTGGGCGTGGCAGGGCATGCATGCAAGCCCCGTGTTGCGGAAGCAGAGACAGGAGGATCCCTACGACTTGCAGCCAGCTGGTCTGGCCCAGGTTCAGTAAACACCCGGTCTCACAACACGTTAGAGAGCCAGAGGGACGGCTGAGGGGGTAAAGATTACTGCACAGGCTTGGTGACCAGTGTTTAATTCCCAGAACCCACAGGGGAAAACAACAAACAAACAAAAACTCTACAGAGGTGCCCTCTGACCTCAGCATGTGCACACACACAATAATTTTTTTTAATTCTTTTAAATGATAATAAGGGGAACTGGAGAGATGGCTGAGGGGAAAAGGCTCTTGCTACCAAGGCTGAGGCCTGAGTTAGATGTCTGGAACCCAGATGGTGGAAGGACAGAGACAAATTATCTCTGATCACACAGACGTAATACTTATAAATTGAAAATGGAAGAATAGAAGTAGTTGAGAAAGAAGCCTGGCACCAACCTTTTCTGCACACACATGTAGATTACAGGTATACATCTCCATGCAAGTTAGAGCATGCCAGCTGAAGGATGTATGCAGTTCAGGATGATGTGGAAGCAGACTGTAGGGACCCTACAAGTAGACCTGCACATGTGCAAGGAAGGGAAGGTCAGGTTCAAACCCCACCAGCCACAGCACGGTGCCGTCCTGATCCTAGGCCAGAGTAGAAGAAGACAGGGCTAAACCCTCCTGAGGTGTGTCTACCTGCCAGGCCTTGGATGCCATTTCCAGTTCACTCTGACACCTTAATGCCCCAGTGACTCACAGGGAGATGGTAAGGTCAGTGCTGGTACAGAGCAACAATCTGTCAGGTCACAGAGATAACAAGTGGTAAAAGCTATGTACCAGACCGCACTGGGCCTGCTGATTTTACCACAGGTACCAGGTCCTCAGCACACCAAATCTGGGCCTATGTCTCAGTCTGAACTGGGACTCGGAACCAGGGCACCTCAAACGCTGTTCCAAAAAGAAAATCTAAGCTGTTTATCTATGGATCTGCTTTACAGATCCAAGGTTAAAAGGAGCCAGTCATTGAAAAAGAAAAACATCTCATCCATTAGGACCCCAGCTCCAGTGGGTGTTAATCTGTTGTTGTTCAGTGACTGTTTTCAGTAGGTAGTTGTCGTTTTGTTAAATACCTGACTCCATAACCAGTGACTGCCATGACCCCATTTTCTCCAGCTAAAAGGAAAATACATCTTCATAACGCCTTCTCCGTTTTCAAGTGAGTAGGGTGAAGTCTTAGGTTATCTGGAGCATGGCAGGGCAGTTTTGTCTGCTTGGTCCTTACACAGACTGTGGTGATTTGAGTAAGAATGGCCCCGTAGGCTCTTATATCTGA
This sequence comes from Uromys caudimaculatus, assembly GCA_028551405.1. Taxonomy (NCBI): domain Eukaryota; kingdom Metazoa; phylum Chordata; class Mammalia; order Rodentia; family Muridae; genus Uromys; species Uromys caudimaculatus. Next base: position 3,382,802 of record CM052705.1, read on the forward strand.
ATGCCCAGTCATTTGAGAAGGATTAGAACTATTAGGAGGTGTGGCTTTATTGAAGTAGGTGTGACCTTGTTGGGAAAAGTGTGTCCTCGGGGGTGGGCTTTGAGGTTTTAAAAGCCCACACAGGGCCCGGATCAGGATGTAAAGGTCTCATACTCTACGCCTGAGTGCTTCCATGGTCCCTGCCATGACCATAATGGACTAATCCTCAGAAACTGTAAGCAAGCCTCCAATTGAGTTCTTTCTTTGGGGGCTAGAGAGATGGCTCAGTGGTTAAGACTGCTTTTCCAGAGGTCCTGAGTTCAATTCCCAGCAACCACACAGTGGCTCACAACCATCTGTAAAGGGATCCCATGCCCTCTTCTGGTGTGTCTGAAGACAGCAACAGTGTACTCACATACATAAAATAAAAATAAATCTTTAAAAAAAATGTTTTCTTTTATAAGAGTTGCCTTGGTCATGGTGTCTCTTCATAGCAATGGAACAGTGACTAAGACACAGACCTAGCCTCTGTCACAGGCTCATGGACTCATTTTGTTACAGATTGCTGATTTTCTTCCTGTCCACAATAGGCCATCGTTTTCTAGTATGATATAGCTGCCTAATTGCACGCCTAGTAGAAACACCCGTTTTTCTCTTTCCCAAGGCTGTTTACTCTCTATTCTTTACTTTTCTAGGCAAAATCCATGCTTGGTGACCAGAGCTGTGTATATTGATATTCTCTTCCTGCTGACTAATTGCATGGACAGACCTGAGGGAGGCAAGAAAACAGGTATGCCTGGCAATTCTACCTTGGAACATTGCAGGTAGAGTTTTGGGCAGCGCTACAGCACACTCACCCACAGCTAAGTGTGTGAGACTCACCAAGAGAATCTATGTGGCCCTTTCCTAGAAGTCTCAAGGAAATCTGCCCTTGTTTGCTTGGAATTTTACCATCAAATATGTTCTATTTGGTCATCCAGAAAAGAGTAAACTCAATTCAGATACCCTCTGTGTTCTCGACCTTGGCCTTTTGCTATTCTGTGCTTTGAAAATGTCATCATTTTCTGTAATGGTTCATCTTGTTCCGTCCTATAGAGATAGCTGAATTGGCTCATTTATTGGTAGATATTTGAGTCCCTGTTCTCAATCCACCCTTCACCAGTTCATGTAAGAGTTCCTCCCTCAGGCTCTACTTCATACATGTCTCTAGGCCATGTGTGTGTCTGATTATAGACCCACATATAATTGTTCTATAAGATTCACAAAGGGAGTTAAAGAGAGAAGGGCATCCCAAATAAAAATAATTTGATATGTTCACGTAAGAGGCCTCAGGAAGTGCAGTGCATGAGTTCCAGGCCACAAACTGAAATGGATTTTCACCCATCCAAACTGGAATGCAGGATAGTGAGCCTGCAACTGGCTAAAGCCTCTCCTAATTGATTAGGCCTGTCTAAGGAGGCTGTGCATATAAAGTCAGGTTCTGAGTACAAGCAGGCCAGGCCTTTCCTCGCTTGCATTTGGCTTGACCATGAGTTGTTACCTTCAATAACTGTCAAAGTCCAGCTCTGTCTATATGGAGCTCTGTTCCCAAATTCAAACCAATTTAAAGTATTTTGTGGGAAGGGCGTTGAAATGCCTCACCCAGATGAATGTATATTATTAGCCCACAAAGCCCCTATAGCCATGCAGAAGTAATCAGATCAGAACACATAATCCTCTCCACATCCAGTACTATAAGATCATGTTGCTTTATGGGAAACATATCCTGGTTTAGCCAGACATTGTGTCCCATACTTGTAATCTCAGCACTGGAGAGGTAGAGATAGGAAGATCAGGAGTTCAAGGCTATGCTCAGCTACTCATTGAGTTCTAAGCCAGCCTAGGTTATATCCTGTCTCAAAAAAACAAAAACAAAAAACAAAAACAAAAAAACCTAACATTCTCACTTGTACCTTTCATCTCAACATAGTTATGAATATTGTCTCACCTATATTCTTGAGACTATCCAGGTTTGTATAATAAAATATAGGTCAAGCTGGAGAGATGACTCATCAGTTAAGAGCACCAACTGCTCTTCCAGAGGTCCTGAGTTCAATTCCCAGCACCCACATGGTGGCTCACAACCATCTGTGATGGGGATCCAGTGCCCTCTTCTGGCGTGTGAAGACAGCAACAGTGTGCTCACATACATGAAATAAACAAATCTTTTTTTTTAAAAAAAGTATTAAAAAAGAAAATAAAATATAGGTCATTCTAGCTGTAAGGAACGTCTGTGTGGCATCCAGTTTAGTTTACACTTGAGTTAACTGGGGCCCAGAGATTATAGAAAGACCAAATATCAGATGCTAACAAATGAGCTGTTCTTGACTTTTGCCTTCTGTCTTCTCCCCAACTTCCATATCTATATCTGCAGATGTGTCGGAAAGGTCTGCTTACTAACCTCTTCACCAGGACACCAGCAGAGATGTATGTTTGACTGAAATTGTTGGTCAGTGGGTTCTGTTCATATGGAACCCTGTTCTCAAACTCAAGCCACCTTAAAATGCTTTGCAGGAGCCAAGGACGTGTGAAACCACCTCACCCAGATGTGTGTTGTGCTTAGTCTGTCTGGTCCAAAAGGGTCAGTCCTTGGATGCTGTAATGTACCTTTGCTTCCCCAACTTCTTTCTCATCCTTTGTTTATGGACTCCATGAAGATGGCTTTGGGGACTTTGGAATCATTCTGTCCTCTGGACTCTTACCATCAGTAAGAGCACACGCCCCAGTTAAATGTCATCACACACCGTCCTCAGCATCTCACTTGCACACATACTCTTCTTAGCATCCTTTATGGAGTACGACTTGGTGGGAACACAGCCTTCTCCTCTTTCCCTAGTGTGACAGCCATAGCTCTAAATGTGTTGTACTTGCACTGCCCAGTGAGGCAGAGACTAGCTCAGGTGGCATTTGAGCATTTGATGTATGTAGCTGCTCTAAATTGAGATGTTCTATAGGTATAAAATGTACAGCAGATTTCAGAGAATTCTAGCGCTAGGAAGGCTAAGACAAATTTAAGGCCAGCCTGGGCTACATATCACAACTCTGTCTATGAAATACATGAAAAAGCAGAGCTGGTAAATGTCTCAGAGAGGATAGGTGCTTGCTGCCAATCCTGACAGCCTGTGACTGACCCCCAGAACCCACATGCTGGAAGCAGAGAACCAACAACCTGTGACTGACCCCCAGAACTCACATGCTGGAAGCAGAGAGCCAACCTCTGAAGGTTGTCTTCTGACCTTCATACACTTGCCATGGCACACTCATGCCTACACACTCACACACAATTAAGTGAGTACGTAATTAAAATAGAGTTCAAATGTTAAAACAAGAATTTTTCCTAAAAATTTTATGCTGATTATTTGTCAGAAAGGTAATATTTTGATATCATCGCATTTTTAAATTTATTATTAAAACTAATTTCATGAGTTTCTTCCACTTCTTACTCAAAATGTAAGTTCTGGGTATAGCCTAATGACACATTACATACCCAGCATGTGCAAAGGCCCTGAGCTCAATCCCAGTAACCACAAAACAATTAAGATGCAAGTACTAAGCCAAGTACAATGACTCACGGCTGTAATCACATATCCAGGAAACCAAAACTGGAGAGTTGCTGCAGTTTAAGGCCAGCCTGGTCTACAGAGCAAGTTCCAGGCCAGCCAAGGCTGTATGGTAAGACCTTGCTCAAAAGAAAAAAGAAAACAAAATGTTTTTACTACTAAAATAGGAAAGGAGGGAGGTAAGAAAGAAAAACAAAGCTATCACTGGATGCATGCGCTTAACTTTGTCATGGAGCAACTTGAAGAGGGAAGGCAGGAGTCGAAAGCTTTAAACTCCATACATAAGCCACAAAAGACATGGTGCCTGTGTATATGACACGTGTGTGTGTGTGTGTGTGTGTGTGTGTGTGTGTGTGTGTGTGTGTGTGTGTGTGTGAATGCTATATTCATGGAATGTTACTCATGTAACTGTAATAGTAAATTTCCCTCCGGGGGCTCTAGAACTAACTAAACATCTAACAAAACAGTATTTAGAGTGGACATTGCTCTGTAGGGTAAAAGCAGTGACCTTGCAGTAGCGAACTCTGCTTTTGTGTTCATTGATTGTTTCCAGCTCCAGTGGCATCTGAGCACTAGGTAAACCTGTCGCCCAGTAAGTGGTCCTTTACTACACTATGCAGATTCAGTGTGTTTCAGGATCCTATCATCATATCAGATTCCTCTTGTAAGCTTCCGGAAGGATGAACCATGGCTTGGGTTCTTTGTAGCCTAGCTATGCACTATAATATAGTAGGCCTCATGAAATGGGGTGGTTATTAACTGAAGGATTTTAAAAATAGCTTGTTGTCAGGATACAGTCTTGCCAGATGTGATGGCACACACTTGTAATCCTAGCACTTGGGAGGTGGAGGTAGGAGGATCAAGGTTATCCTCAGCTATATAATACGTGTGAGGCCAACTTGAGCCACACAGACCCTTCCTCAAGCCCTCCTTCCAAAAGGTACAGCCTTACTTAATTTAATTCATCAATTTGATGTGAATAAGTGTCCTGAATTCAAATGTGTTGTTTATATATGTATACATGATTATAACCATGTATATATATGCCTGCAGTATTATCTCACAAAACTCGTAAGTACACCACATAGACTTTGAGGCCTGATCCCAGATTTGAATCCTACTTCTTCTGCCCTTCTATAGCACCGTGAAATGCAGCCTGGTTTCTGATTGAGCTAAGGTTTAAAACCCTGGCAGTTCAGCAGGAGGTCCCCAGCAGGGGATAACCGTGCAAGGGACTGTAGGCGTTTTGCCATGCTCCTGGGCCCCAGGCTCCTGACACATGAGATATGACACTGACATATGAGGCAGCAGCTCTCCTTAGGCCTGTGACCATCGATCACATAAGGGCAACACCCCAAGCCCCTCCACAGGTAGAGGATACTGGTCACATTGCCTCAAGGCATCTCCATTTTAATGAGGTACCTAGAGGCTTAGCCAATAAACTCCCCTTCCTAAACACTCCTCCCTGCAAAAGGTATTTACCTCAGGCGGCCCTGAGAAAGTGGGGTATGGTTTTACTCATCACACCATGACAATAAATGCCTTAAAAAAACTGTCTCTCCTTCATCTGGGGAGCAGTGGAAGGGGCCTTTGTCTAAAGAGCCATGTCTAATCTCCCGCAGAAGGCCTCTCAGCATTCCCAGCCATGGCCTCTACCAAACCAAGCCAGCTAGCCAACAAGCTAAAGACTCGGTCCCCGGCGGGACTCAGCCTGGCTCCTCCCTGCCTTTTCCCCTCAGCTCTAGGCTAGATATAGCCCACAGGCCCCCACTCCTTTCTCAGTTCTTCTGCAGCATCTAGCAGCGCCTAGGACTGCAGGCCGTGCTCCCCCAGCCCTGGGCGGTGTCCTGAGGCTTCTCACAGCTGGACACCCACCTAGCGGTGCTGTGGGGTGAGCGCAAAGTTCCCACGACTTGCCTACCCCAGTGGACCGAGCCCTGGGGCAGACGTGGGACCCCGCCCTGTTGACCCAACACCCTTCTGCCTTTCTTTCCTTCTTTTCTTGTATTCTTTTTCTTTTTCTGTGACCTTAGCATAATACTTAACTTCTCTGAGACACTTTTTCTCAATTGTAAATGAGAATAATAAAAGAGTCTGTGAGGCCAGCAAGATGGTTCACCCTGGTAACCAGTGTTCCATTTCCAGAACTGACATGGTGGAAGGAGAGTCCTTGTTCCCCCACATTAGATCAGGTTACCCTCTAACCTCCACACGGGTGCTGTGGTACCACCCCCATAAATAAATGTAGTTAAGTTCAAAAAAACAATTAAATGAATTTTTTCAAAGAATCTATGTCTTAAAGTAGTAGGCAATTATACATGCAAACTTCATGGCGAGCACATGCTTTACGTAGCACAGTATGTGCTCAGAACGTACTAGTGACTGTGGGCTCCATGGTGTACATCATTGTCCTCATGTGGAAACTTGTGTCCACACCGCTTCCTGCGGCCTGGCGTGGCCACACTCCTCCCTCACACTCAAGGCTTTCCTCACAGTGTTTAGAAAAGAAGAAATGCTTGTATACCTTCTTAGGCCATCAGAAATCTACGTGGTCCCTGCTGTCTCCACCACCCGACCGATGTGGTCAAAGACTCTTTACTCTCCTTTGTATTCATGAGAGATGCAAGTGTCAGATGTGTGTTGAGCACATGTACCTGAAGCTAGTGCTGACTGCCTTGAGCTAAGAAGGAAGCACAGGAGGGACTATAGGAGGCACTTTCTGAGACATGACCTTTCTCCTTAGGGGTGGGGGCTTTGTAGGGAAGGGCATAGCCAGATTTTGACAAATAGCAGGGATTCAGAAGATGAACAAAGAAGAGGTGGATTTTACAAACAGAAAGGGAATCTACACCACTTTCAAAGAATTGGGGTGTTTGGAATTTGGGGCTCAAAGCTAAACAAATGTTACTATAAGCGAGGCTGCCAACACAGAAACAGTCACACAGAGCCCCATAGGCCAAAATACAAGGAGCCTAGATTTTACTGTAAGCAAAGGAAATTACTTCCTGTTATAAAACAGTAGAATTACATGGGTTTTAAAACAACATGGCCTCTCTGTCTGCACTTTTCCTAGATTCTCAGCATCTTTAAGGAGCCAAGGTCTTATAAAAAAAAATAGAACTGAAAATTCTTGGGATGGGGCATTTTAAAAATGTTTCCTTTGTTTTACTGTGTGTGTGTGTGTGTGTGTGTGTGTGTGTGTGTGTGTGTGTGTGTGTGTGTGTGTGTATGAGTCTCAGCCCTCTCGTACCACAGCATACAAATGGTCAGAGGGCAGCTTTCCAGCTTAGGTTCTCTCCTTGCTCCACATGGACTCTGAGGGTCAAACTAGGTTATCAGGCTTGGTGGAAGGGATCTCTACCTGCAGGGCCACCTTGCCAGACTGCATTTCCTTCTTGTTGAGGCAGGATCTTACTAAGTAGTCCTGGCAAACCTAGAACTTGCCATGTTGATCAGGCTGAACTTTAAATCACAGAGATCTGCCTGCCTCTGCCTGAGTGCTGTAATTACAAACAAATTTAATAAGTGCAGTTACAGAAAACTCCTTCAGAGACGACCAGGGAGGTTTGTGTGGTCACCCTGATACTAGAGGGTGGAGGAGCAGGCCGAAAGGTGGCCGTGCTAAAAATAGCTCGGGGGTTAGTGGGTAGGGTTGTGGGGGACTTCTTCCTCTTATTTCCATTTTACTAATTTTATACCATACCCCAGTTTCATTCCTGTGTGCAAACATACATTTCATTACGTTTTTGTGAGTGTGTGCATCCACACGCACGTGTGTGTGTGTGTGTGTGTGTGTGTGTGTGTGTGTGTGTGTGTGTGTGTGTGTGTATACAACTTCCTGGAGTTGACTCTCTTCTGTCTTGTGGGCACTGGAGACTAACCTACCCCATCAGGCTTGGGAACAAGCACCTTCACTTTCTGAACCATCTTGCTTGTCTGATATATTTACATAGTAAATGTATTTATAAATGGGACTAATTGCCAAAATAAATAAAGCACTAATGTGAGGGAGATTTTTGGTTTAGGTTTTACATGAAAGAGGCTCTGCCCATCCCACTCAAACTGTGTTCTGTTGGTGACCTTGAAAAACTGTTCCTAACTCTGAACTGCCTTAGAAATACCTTGAAGGGCTGGGGACACAATGAGAAAATCCCAAAGGAGACCACCGGAGACCACCTGAAGGCCTGCCTAGTGAGACACTTCTTGAGCTTCAGATGTTGGTCTTGGTTCTTCTAAATCATTCTCAATCAGGTTTTTTCACTCATTAATTTCATTTTAAAAATCCAAATCTGGGATTGTGTTGGAGTTTTAAAGTGATTTAAACCCACAAGAACACCGAGTCCTTTGTGCCCTTTTCTCCTTTCCTGTCCTCATTAGCATGCATCAGTCTCCTTCGGGAAGGAAAATGAGTTTCAGCTGCAGCTGAGAGACAGTGAAGGTCTAGAAGGCCAGAGGCTGAGGTACGAGCCTGTGCAAGGTGTGCAAGGGCAGAACTTCAATTATAATCTAAAATCCAACCTAAGTCACTTGTTCTCCGACAGAAAATTTCCACCAAAATATCTATTTGCTAAAATAATTCTCTGGTACTTGCTAAATATTTATCCCATTTGCTCTGAGAGATAATCTGTTTGCCTGTAGACCCACTCCTTAAATTTGTTTTTATTTTTCACAGCTATTGAGTTTATTTACCACATATTTAAATAAATATCATACTTAACATGTCTCTCTCTCCCTCTCTCCATCCCCTTCCCTCCCTCTCTCTCTCTTTTTGGTGAGTTCATTAGTGTTTTGGGTTTTTGTTTTTTTTTTTTTCCTTTCTAGGTTCCATTTTGTAAGTGTCTCATGTAGCCCAGGCTGGCTTCAAACTCAGTATGTAGCCAAGGGTGACTTTAAGCCAGCATGGTTTTATGCCAGGCTTGAGACTGAACTCTGCCTCCTGCATGCTCCCTCACCCAACCCCATTTTGCTGACTTTGTGCTGTCTGGCTGTGTTGTTCTCACCCATTGTCTTCTGATTTCCATTGCTGTAAAGAGACACCAGGACCAAGGCAACCTAGCATGTATGCAGGACTCCTATGCTACTTAGTTTTAGAAAACATTATTTTTAGTTTCATCTTACTTGCCATGGTTAATGATGGTGGCCAGCTTTTGTTGACTGCTAGCTCTATGTCAAGTGCTGTCCCCAGCCTTCCATGTGCATGAATGCAGGAGGTGCTGCTGATGTCCCTCCATTCCTCACACTGAGGCAGAGAAAACCATGTAGACATGTGTGTCCTAAGATGTTAGCCCAAGTTCTCCATCTCCCACAGTGACATGTCTGAAAGACTGCCCTCAGGAACCCTGGGGCAGCCTTCCTGGATCCAGCTCCGGGCCTCACTCCCTGTGCTGCAGCTTCTAAATCACAGTTTTTACAGTGTATTTCCTAAGAGAGTGTGGAACAATCTTAGACCCGAGCTGAGACTCAAGTGTATTACTGGAAAGAGAACACTTGCCACTCTGGGCAGGACCTGCCCTTTTCGCCTTCAAAAACAGACATACTCAGGGCCGCCACACCAGCACCCCCAGTAGCAGGCTGCGGGAGACTGCTCTGTGGTTTCTTCATTAGTTGGGATTTATAGGTCAGATCTCACCACTCTGCCAAGTACAATAAACACTCCTTCAGCTGGAATCTTACTTTATAATTGTTACTGTTTTCCTTCTAGTTCCCTAAAAGTGACCAGCTCACAAGGGTGAGTCAGAATCCTAACTTCTAACTGCCAAAAAGTGTGCTTTGTAGATCACAGCTGGATAAGAGCACAGGCCACACTGTGATGAGCTCAGATTTGTAGACTAGAAACTGAGTGCTATCAGCCCACTCTCTAGCCTGCCTAGGTGCTATGGGTCAGTAGTGAAGCCTGTGCGACCTGTTCACAATGCTTAGGTTTTTATTGCTTAGAACGGGAACACTACCTATGCATGATGTAAAGATATACAGTCCGTGATTTTTATGACCTATGAACTTCCTTTACTTCATTCCTAGAAAATACAGCTGAACAGTTACAGAGAATAAAAACATTGACCACCTACGAGCACCTGCTTTGGTTATCAGTCTAATTAGGTCAGATGGGACCAGTTCCATCTGAGCAAATTCAACATGATCTGTGCTGTCCCTCGGCTGTGTGCTTTTAGTAGTGTGCATGCAGACTGTCTAATGTGACACCACTGTGTGATTCTCTTTGCTGGGGTGAGAGAGGAGGGGGACTTGAGAACAGGTTTTAGAGGCTTCTGGGGACTTCTGATTTCTGAGCCTGCACCTATGAAATTTCAAGGAAATTGTTCAAGTTTTGCCATCAATAGATTAGTTGGCTTTCTGCGGACTCTGGTCTGAACTGTTGCTTTTCAACAGCGCACTCTGACATAAGCAGGTAGCCCCTTCTGCAGAGGTGCAAAGCAGGATGGTACTGGGTGTGTACCTGGCATGTTAACTCCCTGAGTACCACGTACAGAAGCCACTCTAAGAACTGCAGTCTCATGTCGTCTAGTCAGTAGGAAGATGGAGACTGTCCCAGGGAGTGACTTGCTCAGCCATGCAGCTGCAAAGGCTCCAGCTGCCATGTCCATGATCCATGGTAATGGGTGACACTTGGACTGGGTATCTGTGTCTGCGACAGAACCATGTCCTGAAACTTTCTGACTTGCACTCCTACCCCAGAGAAAGAACTGTTTAAATGTGCAGGATGACCTCAGAACTCTGTGCTTCCTGTCCCTTTACGTGTTCCTGTCCCCCCTCTCCAGCCCTTCATCACCAGTCGTGAGAAACTCACTGGCCTGTCTGTTAAGTTGCAGTGCACGTAGCTTTTTCAAGTCTGTCCATGATGTTTTGCATAAATGGAGAGCATGCCTTTGTGGCCTTTCATGTCTCGGCTGTTTCAGTCAGTGTTTTCGAGTTTCATCCATGTTGTCGCCTACCTGCACTCTCTTTGTTTTATAGCTAAATAATATTCCACAGTGTCAGCATCACTCTTTTAGTCATCATCAACTGATGAACATTTGGTTGACTTCTACATTTGGTCTTTTGTAAATAACGCTGCTATAAATATTCTTAGGCATTGTTTTGTTTTGTTTTGTTTTTTTTCAGTTCTTCTGAGTAAATTGCACATAGGAGTAAAGGAGAGGGAGACAGGGCAAGGCAAGCCGAGCTAGGAAAAGAGAGGGCTGGATATCAGCTTCTTGAGGAATTGAGGTGTTCCTGCCAAAACACCTAAGGCCCCTAGTTCTCCACTCCTCTGCAGTACTTGTTACTGCCTGAGTGCAGTTGCCTGCCATGTGTGCGGTGGCCCTGGCTGTGCTGTGTGCGGTAGCTAGGCTGTGCTGTGTGTGGAGTGGCCCTAGCTGTGCTAAGGTCTGACTTCCCACTGACTGGTGATACAGCATCTTTCCTGATGTTCGTTGGTCATTTGTCTCTAGAGAAATGTCTGTTCAGACTTTTTGCTCATTTTTAAAAGATTCATTGTTATTTATGTGTGTCTATGTTTCTGTATGTACATGATTCTCCACACAGACCAAAAGAGGGTATCAGATTCTTGGAGTTATATGTGGTTAGGAGCTGCCTGATGTAGGTGTTGAGGACAGAACTGGGGTTCTCTGGAAGAGCATCATGTGCTCTTAAACATTTAGCCATTTCTCCAGCCCTCCTTTGTCCACTTTGAAAATGGATTAATTATATTTTATACTTGTAAAAGCTAAAATGTTCTTGATTTTAATCCCTTGTAAACTATACATATCTGCAATTTCTTTTCCTATTCTGAGAGGGGCTGTTTGTTTGTTTGTCACTTTTCATGATGGTGTCTTGATGGACAAAGTTTTGTGTTTGAATAAAGTTTCTGCATCTACTTTCCCTTCCGTTGCTGTGTATTTAATCTTGCCGAAGATCACAGAGATCTCATCCATGTTTTCTTCCAAAAGCATCAGAGTTTTATCTTCTAGATCTGTGATCCACTTTGAGTTCATTTTTAATTTGGTATGAGAGGCAGTACAACCACACCTTTTGTATGTGACTGTCCATGTATATGTTTAAAGACTCAGTTTCCTCACTAAAGTCAAAAGAAATCAACTGACTGCAAATTTATGAGTTTAATTCTGTATTCTTCGTTTGTGCGTGTGCGTGTGCGTGTGCGTGTGTGTCTATGAAGACCAGAGAAGAAGTTGGTCTGGAGCTAGACTCTCAGGCAGCTATGAACTGCCTGACAAGGGTGCTGGGAACTGAACTCAGGACTGTGGAAGAGCAGTTAGAGCTCTGAGCTGCTGAGTCATCTCTCCTGCACAGTTCTGCTGCTGCTGCTGCTGTTGCTGTCACTGCTGTTGTTGTTGTTGTTACTGCTGTTGTTGTTGCTGCTGCTTCTGCTATTGTTGTTGTTGCTGTTGTTGTTTTGAGACAGGGTTTCCTCTGTATAGCCTTGGCTGTCCTGGAACTCACAGAGATTGAACTGCCTCTGCCCCCCAAATGCTGGAATTAAAGGTGTGGGCTACTACCCTGACCCTTTTTTTCGAGACAGGGTTTCTCTGTGTAGCCCTGGCTGTCCTGGAACTCACTCTGTAGACCAGGCTGGCCTCGAACTCAGAAATCCGCCTGTGTCTGCCTCCCAAGTGCTGGATTAAAGGTGTGCACCACCACTGCCCGGCCCTTTTTGTTTTCTTAATTCTGTTTCATTGCTCTGTATGCCTGACCATCTAGCAGGACCATACTGTCTTGATTACCACTGCTGTAGAGTAGCTTTTTAAATGCCAGTGAGTCCTCCAACTTCTTTTTCAAGTCCTTTTTTTTTTTTTTTTCATTTAGATTCCCTGCGTTTTCATATGAATTTTAGGTCTGTTTTATCAATCTGTTAGGAGAATGGCAAAGACAAGCTAACTGGAATTTGGTATGGATAGCATTAATTCGTAGGTCAGTTTGAGGAATACTGTCATCATAGCAATAGTATTTTCAGATCCATGAACTGAGTAGTTTCCATTTATTTAAGGCTGCAACCTGGGGACTCAGTACCTCCCTAGCATATACAAAGCCCTAAGTTTGGTAGCGAGGACTGCATAAAACTGGGTGCGGTGATACAAACCTGCAATCGCTGTGCGCGAGGGGAGCGGTGAGAGAATCAGGGGCCATCTTCACGCACATAGTAAGTCTGAAGCCATCCTGGGCTATATGAGACTCAGTCAAGAAAAAAGTCTCTGGTGTTTCGTTTTGTTTATTTTATTGGCGATGGTCTGCAGTTTTCCGTGCCCACACCACGTGTGTCGTTCATTCCTGATCTTCTGTCCTACCACCTTCCTGAGCTCACGTGTTACCTTTGATGAGCATGTGGGGATGTGGGCATGGATTCCTTAGTGTTCTCTGTGCCCAAGACTGTGTCATTTATAATAGAAATAGCTTTTACTTCATTTTCAGTCTGGATTTCTTTTGTTTAACTCTTGCCTGATTCCTGGCGCTAGAATTCCTGGAACACTGTTAAAATAAGAGTGTCAGGAATATGCTTCCTGTCTTGTTCCTGATCCCAGGCTAAATGATGTTAGCTGTGGGCTTTCATAAATGCCTTTACCGAACTGAAGGGGTCTCCTTCTATATCTAGTTTATTGATTTTTTTTATTTTCAATACTAAAAGGCTGTCAAATCCTGGCAAGAGCTTTTTCTTTGTACTTAAGCTGACAATGCCATTTCTCTTTTTTATTTTGTATTTTGAGACAATAAATAAATGAAAAATCTCACTGGTAGCTTTGGCTGGTCTAGAGCATTTTACTTGGTCCAGGCTGGCCTCTAACTCACAGTGTTCCTCTTCCTCAGCTTCCCAAGTCTAAGTAAGAGCTGCCATGTCACAGACCCTGAGAGTATGATTTTTATTCTTCATTCTGTTCATTCAATATGAACTGTGACTTTTTATGTGCTAAGTTAGTGTTCCAGTATTTATAATTTGTTTATGGATAGTTTATCAACAGTTGATGGACATGTTGGCTGTTTTCTCTGTTTAAAGAATGTCCGAGATGGAGCCCTGAACAATTCTGCAAAGAATTGTTTGGTTAAATGCTTTGATTTCTCTTGGGTTAAAAAAAAAAAACAAAAAAAAAAACAAAAAAAAAAAACCTAAGCAACAAAACAAAAACAAATGCTGTCAGGCAGTGGGGGCTCACACCTTTATTCCCAGGAGTGGGGAGGCAGAGGCAGGCAGATCTCTGTGAATCCAAGGCTCGCCTAGTCTACAGAGAAGGCTCCAGGACAACCAGAGCTACACAGAGAAACCCTGCCCCCTCCAAAAGAGAGGGAGGGAGGGAGGGAGGGAGGGAAGGAAGGAAGGAAGGAAGGAAGGAAGGAAGGAAGGAAGGAAGGAAGGAAGGAAGGAAGGAAGGAAGGAAAAGAACAAGAAGCATGTGACCATTTGAATATCTTGTCTGGAAATTCTGTAAATCTTACGTTTTAGTAAAATATTTTTTGTTATTCTAAAAAACAAAAAAATCTAAGCAGGAGATTATTAGACCATAGGTAAGAAACAGCCCGAATGTTTATCAAAAGAGCTGCCCACCTTGCATTCCCTCCAGAAGAATGGTCCAGCTGCTCCATGTCCCAGCCAGCACTCGGTACCACCGTCGGCGGCTTAGCTGTTGCAGTGAGCGGGTGTGGTGCCTCCTAACCTGAAGTCACGTCTCCCTGATTAGGCTGAGTGTCTGTCTGTGAGCAGTATCGCCATCTTAAGCAAGTATCTATTCAACAGTTTACACAGTTGTATACATTGATGCTTGTCTTATCATTGAGCTGTAAGTTCTCTGGTGTGTGGGTGTGGGTGTGTGTGTGTGAGAGAAAGAGAGAGAGAGAGAGAGAGAGAGAGAGAGAGAGAGAGAGAGAGAGAGAGAGAGAGAGAGTCAGAGAGAGAGAGAAACAGAGAGAACATGTATGTGCCCTCGTTGTATTTGATGGATTCAGTGGTTGGTTGGTTGGTTGGTTGGTTGGTTGGTTGGTTGGTTGGTTGGTGGGTTGGTTGGTTGATGATCAGCCCAGGGCCTTGGACCTGCTAGGCAAGCACTCATACACAGTTACTGAGCTGCATCCTACGCTCCAACGCTTATGGTTCTAGACTTTACATTGTGTTACGTGACCTACATCTATGTAACTCCCGTGTATGATGTGAGATAAATGTCTCACATGATTATCAGTTGTTCTAGCACCATTATTTCTTTGACTTTTTTTTGTTTTGTTTTGGTTTTGTTTTTTTTTTTGTACCTTGCCCACTTCCTCCCCTTTTTTTTCAGGGGTTCTTGTCACATGTGTTAGGTCACCTGAAGGTTTCCTATAGGCACCCCACATTTTAGGCTTTTTCTTTGTTCTTTAATTTATGTTCCATTTTTCACAGCTTCAGATTAACTATTAACTAGTGTTTTCTGTTATGCTGTCTCATCTGCTGTGAATTCTGTCCACTATGTCTTTATTTCAGACATTGTACTCTGTTTATCTGTAGAAGTTTGATGTGGATCTTTTTCAGCTTCTGCATTTCTTTTCAGGTTCAGTTTTCTTCTTCTCTTTACCATGAGTAGCATATTTAATATAATCTGTTTGCATGACCATGTTTCTCATTCCATACTAGTTCTGCATCTGTTTCTTTGTTATCAGTTTTCCCTCTCATCTTGGGTCACACTTCCGCACTTCTTTACCTGTGGGTTACTGTTGAGTACAGAAAGGGTCGCCTTTGTGCTGGAAGCTGTTGGCCCTGTGCTGCTCTTCTATTTCAGCACAGTTTTGTTGCTTAGGTCACTTCCATCTTCTGAGGAATGGTTTTAGCCTTGTCCTGGAAAGTTGAGTCTGAAGAGGAACCTTTAGTTTAAAGCAGATGGCTCCCTGATACATGCGTGATGTCCCCACACTCAAAATCCACACTCTGGGTAGGAAAGCAAAACTAAAATGAGGTTTCGGAAGCATAAGGAATTGTTAGGCCCACTGTAGCTATCCTGTCTTAGCTCTCCTTGCCCTTTGAGTGTCTCTTCCTACATACAGGGGTGTACAGCCAGATCCCACGACCCGTGACCTGCAGCTGTGCTGATCACCAGCCCCTTACTCTGTGAGCACTTACTTCCTCTCCAGAAATGCAGCCCATGTCTGGATGAAGCCTGGCCCTCCCTAATCTCATCATTCAGCCTCTGTGCTAGGGCTTTGGCTTGTGCATGGGGACATGCCCTGCCCATACCCAGTGTGTAAAACCATGATTCCATATGAGCCTTTCCCAGTTGTTGGTTGTTTACGAGAACAGTGCAGATGCAAAATCACACCCTCCGGCTTACATCAGCACCTCTTAGTTCTCTCGGTTCTTCGACTGTGTAACAAAGACAATTTCAAGTGGGGTCATAAGAGATTGTGAAGACCCAATAAAAACCATAAAGGGAAGAAAGCTAACGCTGAGAAACATAGCTGTCTGGAAGTTAATTGACTGCAAAGAAGGGAGGCTATCACATGGAGACAGAGCTTCTGCGCTGATGTTTGGGTGTCTTAAACCATTTCGCTTGAAACATCATAGACAGGCTAACTTATAAAGAAAATAGATTTCTTTCACTCACCATTCTAGAAGTGAAAGAATGTGATGTCAGTGTCTGCTCAGCATTGGCGAGGGCCTCCTGCAGTGTCATCCATGGCAGAGGGCATCGGTGTTGAGAGTGTCCTGGATCAAGGCCT
>CM052705.1:3399160-3426287 GCA_028551405.1 Uromys caudimaculatus
CCCCCCCCCCCCCCCCCGCAGTCCTCCTCTTGCCTTTGTCTGCGGTCTAGTAACTCCAGAGGCCTCTTTGGTCTTAGATTCTTTTTCTTTTCTTCGTAATTTATTTATTTATTTTATATATGTGAGTACACTGTAGCTGTCTTCAGACACACCAGAAGAGGGCATCAGATCCCATACAGATGGTTGTGAGCCACCATGTGGTTGGTGGGAATTGAACTTGGGACCTCTGGAAAGAGCAGTCAATGCTCTTAAACCGCTGAGCCATCTCTCCAGCCCTCAGATTCTGTTTCTTAGAGTATATACTTGAGAGCTCAGGCAGTCTGCAGACTGTCCTGTACACTGACAAGGGACTGAGATTGGTTGGTCCCAGTCATTCTCAATGGTGGTGAAGCAACAAAAATAGGCCAAGGTACTGAAAGGAGTCTGTCCATCCAAGTGTAGTCCTCAGAGTGCTTTCATGGTGTCTCCTGTTGCCTGGAGACATCAGAGAAGCCTGAAATCCTTTGTGGGAAACAGGTTAAATCAAAGGGGGGGCAGGTGCTAGGGCTTATGATGGTGCAAATCCCTTCCTAATCCTGCACTGCAGGGCAGTTCTCTGAAAAAGCAGAAGCAGTCTGTGTTGGGAAATAACTGCAAATTTGTGTCTTTAGTTTGTCCTGTGTTTATCTGCATGTTTCCTGATTGGCTCCCTGTGTTGGGCAAAGGCTGGGTGGGACGGAGCTGGAGCCCTTCTAACTTGTGAATCAAAAGATTCCAGAAGGGGTTCACAAGTTAGAAGGGCTATGCTCATAGATTATGGCTTAAGAAGGTGTTCTTCAAATAGTATACTCAAAAGACAAGACATCCTCAGTCCGTCCCCTGCAGTACATAAGGATTCTCTGCTTAAACACACCTGCCTCTGAGCCAGTCCTGGCGCACAGGCCTGTAATGCTAGCGCTTGAAATGCAGGCAAGAGGGTCTGAACTTCAAGGTCATCCTCAGCTACATAGTGAGTTCCATGCCAGCCTAAAACATGATATTTGGGGGGGGATGACGGGGAGATCCATGATTCTGAGAAAATTCTGACAACCAGAGTATCCTAGTTAGAATAACTATTGCTGTGATGGAACACTGTAAGCAAAAGCAAGTTGGGGAGGAAAGGGTTTATTTGGCTCACACTTCTACATCATAGTCCATCATTGAAAGAAGTCAGGAAAGGAACTCACACAGGGCAGGAACCTAGAGGCAGGGCTGATGCAGAGGCCATGGAGGGGTGCTGCTGGCTTGCTGCCCATGGCCTGTTCAGCCTGCTTTCTTATAGAGCACAGGACCACCAGCCCAGAGATGGCACCACCCACAATAGGTTGGGCTCTCCCATATGAATTACTAATTAAGAGAATTCCCTACAGGCTTGCCTATAGTCAGATTTTTATGGGGGTTTTCTTAATTGAGGTTCCCTTCTCTCAGATGACTTAGCTTGCGTCAAGTTGACATGAAACTGTCCAGCACACAGGGGAAAGGGGATATTATTGGAGGCTATATAAGTGATGGAGATCTCTGTTATCTTTGAAGGGTGTCAGAGAACTAGAAGCAAATCTGACAAGAAAGAGCAGGCCAAGACCAACTCAGGGAAGACCTGTCTCCAGGTCCTCTCCCAGATTCTTCTCAGTGTTTGTAACTGGAAGGGCCTCTGGGGTCAGGATTACAGCTTACTGGGAGAGGCAGAGAATTAAACAGAAGAACGGAATTTCCCTTTGATAAGGAGTAGCCAAAAATTAATAAATCAGTTGATTTTGTTGTTGTAGTTCCTATGGTTTCCTTTTCTGTACAAGTATTTTTTTAACTGAGAAATTACATAACAATACATTAACATTCACAGAGTACAAACTATCAGCTGATTATTTTTAGACCCAGTTTATCAGCCATTTCAGATAAGAACTTCACTTGGCTGAGTTGTAGATCTCACTGACCTAAGAGAAGGTGGAACACCCCACTGCACATTTATACTTCTTAGCCCCTCCTTTAAGGGATGCTGGGAGAAAGTTTAGGACTACTGTGTCTGCAAGCTTGGCGGGAGGGGGTTCTGTGTACCCCAGGATGCCAGTGACGTGGAGTTTGTGATCCTCCTACCTCCACCTACCTCCAGTGCTGGGATTCCACTAGAGAGTGTGGGCTGGGGATCCAGCTCAGGAACGTATACATGGCAGGCAAACACCCTAACAGCAGAGCCATAGCCTCAGCCAGTCTGCAAGCTTGTATTGACATAGCAGCGTGAGAGAATTCAGAGCTTTGCAGATATGGAAGACAGATTCAATCTGAGGTGAGGGCGCAGCACACACAGGGAATAAAAGCCTCTGAAGTTCAGTGGCAGGGAGCCCCCAAAGTAACATGGCGAGTCTCCTCGGCATTTGCTCGTAGCCACTCTGAGCCTCCGTTCCATTCATTGGCCTTTTCCTCTCTGGAGGAGGATTCTTTCCCATTCATGCCTGTGATTGCTGCTTGTCAGTAGCCTGCTAAGACTGCCCTGTAACCATCTCTGGCAGCACCAAGAAAGCGTCACTCCAAGCCTGTACACAACTTTTCCTTCTTACTCTTTGTCTGCCGGACAGTTCAGCACAGGACTGTTGGGCGATTTTAAGCGACATCACAGTGAAGACTAGGAACTGTACATGTCTTTGAGCTCTGTGGCTAAGAACTAGATCAAGAGGTTGGCTTCCAATGAGGGAACACTGTGCAAAAGTGGACACCATTTTGACACCGAGAAGGGCAGATGACCTCGGATGGGCTGAGATAAAGTGCATGTGGCTCCTGCTACTCCATAGTGTCAGCAGTACCTAGGAATTTGCTAGAAACATGCTGCAGGGTCTTACTGGATCAGAAACTCTGGAGCAAGCAGCTAAAATTTGAGATGTTAGCCTTCTGAGAGGGTTGGACCTCTCTCTCTTTTAAATTTTTTTCTATTCTCATTTATTCATTCTCACTCTCTCCATTCCCCCTGCCCTTCCCTCACTCTCTTCCTCCCTTCTCCCTCCCTAGATTGAATACCTTTATATTGTAACCCCATCATATCCATAATCATGGGGCAGTGGTATCAGCCACAGGAGTGAACCCAGAACCTCATAAATACTAAGTAAACATCTGTCTGTCTGTCTGTCTGTCTGTCTGTCTGTGTCTGTGTGTTTGTGTCTGTGTGTGTGTCTGTGTGTGTGTGTCTGTGTGTGTGTCTGTGTGTGTGTGTCTGTGTGTCTGTGTCTGTGTGTGTGTGTCTGTGTGTGTCTGTGTGTGTGTCTGTGTGTGTGTGTGTGTCTGTGTGTGTCTGTGTCTGTGTGTCTGTGTGTGTGTCTGTGTGCGTGCACCGTAACCACTCACACATTTAAGACAGGTTGTTGCCGTTTAGCCCAGGCTGACCTTGAACTCATGATCTTGTGTCAGCCTCCCTAGTACAGGTGTGCATTAGCACATTCAGCTTTATACTCACTCTAAAAGAAGTTTTGAGCCAGGTGCAGTATATATAGCATACAGCTATAATCCCAACTACTTGAGAAGCTGAAGGAGTTGGCCTCAAGGCTAGCCTGGGCAACACCTGTCTCAAGGGCATTTGCTAAACGTTTTTGAGTAGCTCGGACCTTTTGATGGTCTGCAGGTGGAAATGAGCTCTTCCTCCCAAACTTGCTTAAGATGCTGCTAAGTCATCTTTCAGCAACTTGGTTGGTGTCAGTGTCCCTGACTTGGCCAGTTAAAAATGGCAGATTTGAGACTCTAAGCTGACGTTAGGCACCATTGTTCTGGGTGAGAGGTGATACTGAAATCCCCAGCCTTGGAACTGAGACCTACTCAGATGGTGCTCCTGAGCTCACAAGAAGACACAGGCTAAATGGCTGCTGAGTCATGACAGACGTGACTCATGGGGTGAGCACGCCTTCATTCCACCCTGAGAAATGGATGTTCAAGAGAGTTGACCTTTGCTTTTCTCTGCTTCACTTGGGCTGCCATTCCCAGTGTAGGTCCTGGTGATGCTTCACCAGGCATTGATGCAGTGAAACTGTAGCAAGAGGATGCCAGGGCACACTTCTTAAAAACCAAGTTGTTTCCATTTCCCTTAGGGTCTGGTGTTATAGCCTGGTGGTGATCTGCTTGCCTGGCATGGATAAGGCCCCAAGTCCAAGCCCCAGAACTGGAAACTGTTTGCTGTGGCAGTCTGGTTCCATTGCCTCTTCTCTGAGATGGGGTGGGGGCAGTTATGTGTTGGTTGTCTTTGTTGACAAGGTCTTACTCTGCAGCTCAGACTGGCCTAGAATTCTACATAGCCCAGGATAAACTTGAACTTGCTATAATCCTCCTGCCTTAGCTTCCCAAGTACTGGGATTATATACATAAACCACCATGACCAGATGATAGTAGAGTTTTATTCATTTGGTTTGGTTTGGTTTGGTTTGGTTTTTGAGGATATAACACAGGATGGCTTTGATTCCTGATTCTTTTGCCGTCTCCCAAGCACTGGGGTTCCACAACGCCTGGCTAATTATAGCTTTTTAACACTATTACCTTGCAGAATAAATATTTGGCAACAGGACTGAAAGATGGCTTGATAGTTAAGAGCACTTGCTGCTCTTACAGAGGACCTGAGTTTGGTTCCTAGCACCCACATCTGGCAGTTCACTATGTCTGTAACTCCAGCTCTGTGGGATCTGGTAATCACTTCTAGCCTCTTCGGACACAGACATTCATATACACATACACAACACAGACATACATGTACACATAATATAAAATAAAAATACTCTTCTTAAATTGATAACTTAAAACTAACTGCTCCATTACATATGACTTTGTTTTATATTTTTAAGATTCAGTCTCACTGTATAGCCCAGGCTAGCCTTGAACTCACAGTGATCCCTCTGCCTCTGCCTTCAAAGTACTAGGATTATAGGCATGAGCCACCAGTCCCAATAATATTTTTCTGGGTATTATTTCTCCAGTGAGGTAGGACATAGCACAGCAGGAGGTAGTTCCTTTCATGTGAATCCAGCCATTAAGCCATTATCTTAAAGACTAGAAATACACTTTGCTTAGAAGAACAAACAAAGAACATATGTGAAGATGAACTCATATTCAACGTAAGACTCAGTCCTACATTCTTGAGTGGCTGAGCCGACCATCCTGTGGGGACATGGAAGACTCCCACAGGGAGGCGGGAAAAGTCCCATGCAAAATGGGGTCGCCGAAGCCATTTGACTCTAGTACAAATACGGCGGGGCCAATCAGACAAGGGCTTGGTCCTTCCAGTGAGACCATGGCTTCCTGAGGCAAAACCCAATCAAGTTTGAGATGACAAACAGAAAAGTTAGTTTAAAACTTCCTGCCGCTAAAGAAAGCTGTTAAGCTTCAGACCAGGAAGTTGCTGTCAGGTTTTTGTGCCCTGCTGACAAAAGACACTCATAAAAACAAAAATGTAAGTACCATATGTTGAAATAGACTTTGAACTGCATTTGCTACCCCAAGACACACTTTGTCAGAGTGTTCCTGTTGAGAAACCTCAGGGTAAGTGCTGTAGTGGGTGTGGAAGCACTAATGGTAGCTGTCAGTCCCAGAGCACACCAGTGACCTGGGCCACTTTAAAACTATGGTTTCCTAAAGCTCCCCAATGAGTTTCCCACGCTCCCTGGGCTGAGCACCACCGCAGGAAAGGAATTCTGTGTTATCTCTGCAGTTGCTCATGTGAGGAATGGCACACTCCTCCCTCTAGCCTCCTGCTCCTCCTAGAGGCCCCTCACGCCTCACTGGGTTCTGGAGCACAGTGGGGAGCACGGCTTCTATAGTTTCCACCCATGGGACCTCTGAGAAGTAGAGGCTAGTCTTTTTAATTCTCTGCTACATCTAAGACTTAAAAGAGACCAAGAACAGAACTGTATGTGGTGAGCCAGCGTCCACACTGTGGAAGGCTCCCCTGCCTGCCTGCCTGCAGCATTTGATTATATTTATTCATTCTTCTGAATCCTTGGTAATATCCTTCTTTAGTGTCTTCTCTAAAGAGAAAATGCACCATGGTGAATGACCTTCCTTTACCCTACCGGGAAGTACTAAGCCAGCATCAACTGCACGTCAGTTAGAGCGGTAGTCCCTGCCTACCCAATCAAACCCAGCAAACCCTGGGAGAGCTCTCCAGAGTATGACTGCAGGGACACAGAGCAGATTCTCCCGTCAGCTTAACAAACCAGTAATCTGCATACCCTGAGACCAGCAGAATCCAAACCTCCTAGGACCATGTTCGTGTGCTTGAGGGCTGTGGTTTCCAAAATGCAACTGCTGCAGCAGCACCTGTAGGGGCTAGAGAGGTGACTTCCTCAGTGAGAACTGTGTCTGCGGTTTGGCCAGGCATGATGGCTCACACTTAGCATTTGGGAGGCCAAAGCAGGACAACTGTCGCAATTGGATAGCCAGCTGGACATACATACCAAGAACTAGGCCAACCAGGACCTTTTAGGGATGATCCAAACGGTCATGCTTGGGCTAGATCCAAGTCTACAGAGTGCTTGCCTAGCATGCATCAAACCCTGCTTCAGACACCAACGCTGTATCATCCGGGGATGCTGACGCCGACCTGTAACCCCAGCAGGCAGAATTAGGGTCACCCTCCACTCCATGGCACACTCAAGGCCAGTACGGGCTACCTGAGACCTTGTCACAGAAATTAGTTCATTCATTGGTTAATTAACTAAAACAGAGTAAGACTGATCCCTCCAGGGGAGCCACACTTGTGCTTCAGGAATTCTGCCTGGGCCACAGAGATAATAAAGGTGCTTGCTTCACCTGAATCTGATCCCTGGAACCTGTGTAACCGTGAACGTTGAGAATCAGCCCCACAGAGTTGTCCTCTGGCTCCACTGGTCCTGAGTGTTTCCACCCATACATGGTAATACGTGAAATGAAACTTAAGGAAAGCCTAGTTGTGATGTATCTCTTTCTGTTACAGTTGTTGCACAACGTATTATTAATTTTGTTCTAACCAATCTAGAGATTGGTCCTGGAGAGCTCCTTCTGTCTGTCCTCACCTAGCTCTCCTAGCAGAGGGTCTGTCTTTTAAAGAATTCTTTTATTTGGTTTAACACCTCTCTCTCTCTCTCTCTCTCTCTCTCTCTCTCTCTCTCTCTCTCTCTCTGTATGTGTGTGTACACACACACACACACACACACACACACGCACATACACATGGTACCTGTAGAAGCCAAAAAAGGTATCAGGCCCACATCCAGAGCATCTGATGTGGTGCTGGGAGCTGAACTATTTGCAAGATTTATTTAGTTATTTGCAAGAACAGCAAATGCTCTTAACCACTGAGTCATCTCTACAGCCCCTTAAATGACATTTTTACCTTTTCTCAGTAGTACCTATTGCACACGTTTTGGTCTTTCTTTCAGCTTTTGTTTTCTTTACCAATCTAGGTTGAATTACTATTGCTGTGATAAAACACCATCACCAAAAGCAAGTTGGGGAGGAAAGGGTTTATTTTATTCAATTTACACTTCCATATCACTATTCATCATTAAAAGAAGTCAGGCCAGGGATTCAAACAGGGCAGGGACCTGGAGGCAGGGGCTGATGCAGCCGCCATGCTGCTTACTGGCTTGTTCCTCCTGTCTTGCTCAATCTACCTTCTTCTAGAACCCAGGACCACCATCCCAGGGATGGCACCGCCCACAAAGGACTGGGCCCTCCCCCATCCATCACTAAGTAAGAAAACACCTTACCTTACAGCTGGGTCTTCTACAGCTGGGGGAAGGTACTCTCTCAGCTGTGGCCCCTCCTTCCCAGTGACGCTAGCCTGTGTAAAGTTGACACAAGCCTAACCAGCCCATTACCTATCATTACATTGGTAACTTGGGGCAAATCATTTAACCTCTCTCTTGGCTTATCTGTAAAAAAGGGATAATAATAGTAGTGCTGCCTTATTCGTGAGTTGTTAAATGGGTAGAGGAACACCCAACAGTGTCCGTTTTAAAAGTAATCTTAATTCATAATGTTAAATAATACGTATACAGTATTTTATAATGACAAAACAGTACATGATACATAATATGCACCGTGGCTCCTATGATTGATTCACTAGCAATTTTAGTACAGTAGACATTTGAGACTTTTTATAGTTGCCTTTTGAATATTGTGTGCATGGCTTTTATTTGCCTTTAGTCTTAAGGCTCTTCTATAATAGATTGTTCTCCTTGTCAAGTCTGAATCTTTGTGTGTCCCAGAGTACCCAGTGCATCAACTCCATTGGCATGGAAGACCAGGTGTCTGTACACAAGGGACCTTCCCAAACATGTTCCCCTCCCAAGACCCCGGAGAGAGCAAGCTGCTTCTGTGTGTCCCACTTGAGTCTAGGAGACCATATATTCTACCTGGAAAACCCCCTACAGATAATAGACTACTCAAAGATGAGCCAAGCAGTTCTGGGTTTTAATTACATTTGGGTTTATTGATTTGGTGTGGTTTTCTGAAACAGACTCTTTCTATGCAGCCTAGGCTGGCCTGAACCTTGCTGACCCCCTGCCTCAGCCTCCAGCCTGTGGGTCATAGGCAAGCACTACCAGCTTGGCTCATGTGACATTTTTTTAAAGATGTTATTTCATGTATATGAATGTTTTTCTTGCATGTATGTATGTGTACCACATAAGTGCCTGGTGCCCTTGAAGGTCAGAAGAAGGCATTGGGTTCCCTGGAACTGAAGTTGCAAATAGTTGTGAGCCACCATGGATGTAGGTGCTAGACACCAAACGTGTGTCCTCTGCACGAGCAGCATGTGCTCTTGTTCTCTGAGCCATGTTTCTGACTTCTGTTCAGTGAAATGTTGTCCCTATAGTGCAGTGGGTGTAGAAGGTAGGACTGTCCCTGACAGTTTACTAAAGGACATCGCTCTGCCTTACTTCACATGCGTCCAAAGCCAGTTCGTGTCTGACCAGCCCTTCTATTCTTCATTCCTGGATGTACTGAAAGTACACTTGAATAGACTTTTTTTTTTAAATCTTCACAACTAAAAAGTAGAACATAAAACCTAACAAGTAGATAAGGTTTAATAGGAATTAAACCAACAAAGAGAACAAGCTGACCTAAGTCCTGAATACAAGGCAGCTCCCCTCTCAGCGGTCGTAGAAGAGGGCTGTGGCTTCTACTAACTCTGTGCATCAGGATCCAACAGCAAGGCCAGTAGCCAGGTGTCCAGAGCAAGAGAGGTTAATGGCCCTGCTGAATGAACAGTGCAGGACATAAGACCACTCTGTGTTCCAGGTTGAGAGGGTGAGATCTGCCCGTAGACGTACAGCTGGAACAGGAAGGGGGATCCCCTTGTGTTGGAAGAAAACAGAGGGAGTAAAATAATGGTGTTCAGATGCCTACAGGGTTACCATGGAGAAAGCAGAATTGGGCCAGTGAGTGGAGTCCTAGAAAAACCTGTGTGACAATTAGTTGTCCTAACAGTGAAGTGAGCTGTCTCATGGGCTTCAAGTCACTACAGGATCCAACCCAGAGCCTCTGGTGCATTACAGAGACCCAAGTCCTGCAGGAAGTCTGGACTTTTCCCCTGGGCACTTCTGGGGCTTTCCAGTTAAGATCACTGGGTTTGGATTTGTTGGGTGTCCAGAAGAGGTGCAGAGCCCATTTTCTGAAATGGTTCCCATTCTCCTGTATCCTTTTCTGGGAAAAAAAAAAAAAAATGAAATTACTACTTCCTTCTCTCTGCTTTTTTACTTCCAGCTCTGGAGAGTCTTGGCTTCTGGGAAGATGTGAGAAGAATTATCTTGGGATCGGAGCTGATTACGGGGTTTCCCTGGACCTTCAAGGTGCCAGGCCTGCCCCAGTACCTGCAGAGCCTTACCAAACTAGCCATCCCTGAGGTGTGGGCATCACTGGCTGAAGCTGAAGGGCAGGCCACTGCTGGTCCTCTCTCCTTCTCTCAGCTTCTGAAGTCTTCCTTTCCTGAAGTGCGCTTGCTAGCCCTGGGCACCCTGCTGGAAAGGGCGACATCCTCTGATCAGGGACAGAAGGGGCCGCCTCCCTTGCTATACAGTATGGGAGAGGAGCTCCTGCTGCTGGCGATGAAGGAAAACCACCCAGGATGTTTCTGCAGGGTAGGCTCTCTGCTGCACTGACACCCCCTGTCCCACATTTTGGAAACTCACCAAATGAGGAGATCAAGTCAGGCCTGTACTGTCTGGGGCAACAGACAGTAGCTTAGCATCCCAAAGATCAAGGCTCTATACGTCGATTTGCTTTATGTATAGAAAGAGCCCTAAGATGGTACTTGTAAAGATTTATTGGTAATAGGTCAAGCCACTCTGTCTTTAGGAAAGATCATGGAAAATTAACTGTGGGGATAGAGAGAGCAGTAGGTAGTGCTTGTCGCACAAGCTTGAGGAGCAAAGTTCAGATGGCTAACACCATGTAAATACCAGTTGGGTATGGCAGCCCACCTGTTATACCAGCACTCGAGGGATAAAGATGGGGTTCCTGGGGAAAGCTGGCTGGAGAGCCTGGCCAAACAGTGAGCTCCAAGGGCAGTGAGAGACCACAGAGAATGGGGAAGGGAAACAACCCATGTCTCTTCTGGCCTCCATTAGCTGCCCACAGATCAGGGCTCTTCTCCCTCATCTCTTTACAGGCAGATGGCTACATGAAAAGTCTAGTCAAAATGAATGTGAAATCTCAGATATTAAGGAGGTTGGGGCATAACTGAGCTACAAGTTCAAAGGTTCAAAGGTAGCCTGAGTACTTAGTGAGACCCTGTCTCAAAATTAAGTAGTAAAGGGGGGTCTGCTTGCTCCAGCATGTATGAGACCATACAGGCATCTCGCTTTGATATTAGGTCACCAAGGACCCCCAAGCTTGTCATTTCTCTGCCCTGCCTCAGTTTCTCAAAAATGTTAGAAAGGAAAGAAGAAGTCAGTGAAATTTGGGGGCCTTCTGAAAATAGATTCCCTCTTCTTTGTTGTTAAAAGCAATCTTGATTTAGGAGCACAAGACTTTTCCCTGTGTGTTTCTTTATCTTGTATTCTTGGATTTGACTCCTAGGTCCTGAAGATTCTCTATCACTTGAACCCCAGTGAATGGCTTCCCCAGACAGAGTGCTATGTTCACCTTTCCCCAAAGGAGTTCCTGATCTGGACTATGGATATTGCTTCCAATGACAGGTTTGCCCCAGGGCTTTTGTGCAGTCTTGGTAGGCTATACCCCTTCAGTCATCATGCAGAGAACCTGCTCACTGCACTCCTAAGAGCTCAGATACTGAGCTGCTTTCTAAGCCTCCGCCTAGGAGCTGTGTTCTAAACTCTACTAACAGAAGTGTCAGGTTTTCACACTAGTAATCAAAAGTACAAGCAGGGAAAGAATTCATACCTACAAAGGTCATGGACTAGCCACATAAACATTTGTGCATAAAATAGTTAAGTTTGGGCCTGGGGATATAGCTCCGGAGCTGAGTGCTTACCTAGCATCAGCCAAGGCCTAGTTGATTCCTAGCACCACAGAAGCCAGAGTGGTAGCACGTACCTGTAATCCCAGTACAGAAGAGGTGGAGATGAGAGGATCAGAAGTTCAAGGTCAGCCTTGCCTGCATAGAGTCTGAGGCTAGTTTGGGTTATAAGAGACCCTGACTCATCTTAAGTGTTTAACTTGACTTGTGTATGTGGTAATTGTTGAGGATTTGTGAGCGTGCATGTGCCTGTGTTTTAATTTTCTTCTATTTTCCAGATCTGAAATCCAGGGTGTATCTCTGAAGCTTGCCTCTAAAATACTTGCCTACCATGTGCAGAGTTGTGAGAAGGTGAGGCTAATTCTGTCCTGAGGTCTGGGATTTTACCCAGAGGGCGTCAGTAAAAGGTAACAGTCCCAGCAGGCAGAGTCATGGTGGTTCCATGGAAGTGTTGCTTGTGCTCAAGTTTTACGTTGGGCATCGCTTGCAAGGACGCTGAACTTAGGCTTTCTTCTCTCCTGTTTTAGTCATTTTTGACTAGAGCCTTTCAGAGTGACAGTCCCCAACACACATGTGTCCATTGACTAGAAGTCCTTCATAGTGACAGCCCCCAGCACACGTATGTCCATTGTTTCCTCCCCATTTCTATAGCTAGGCTGTATTTTAGAAGAATAAGCGAGTCAATTCTGAGAATATTTAGGATTACAGTTTATAAGCTAATAAGTCTGATGATATATTACATAGGCTGAAAATGAGGTAGGTGCTCTGCCTACTGTGCAGCTGAGCTGAGCCAGGTTCCATGTGTGCCCTACCTGTTCCACATGCCCTTTGAAGGTCAAGTGGAGCCAAAGTAAGCAAAACAGCTTCGTGGGAAAATGCTGTGAGACAGATACATACATACCTAGGTATATATGAGAGGCATAGTACCCGGGCTCAGCAAACATTGCAGAAGGGCGGAAAGAATGTAAGAGCCGCAAGACAGGGAGAAGGCAGGGAAGTCCCGTTCTCCAGACACAGCACATCAGTATAATCCCAAACCCACAGGAGCTGTGCCTACTTATACCAGGCCCGCATACCAAGTCCTCTCAGCAGTCCAATCCTGGAGAGAGGAGGGACTCTACCCCTTGAATCATAGGCTACTAATTGACTCTGAGAAAGTAGACTCATTTTAAGTTGTGTAAGCACTAGTGAACCCACCAGACTCCAGTGGAGCGTTTTAGTACTAAGACCACACAGATGGTACTGGTCAAACCCAGGGGAACACAAATAAAACAAAACACAGGTGTGGGAAAGAAGCAGGGAAGAAGGGAGGGTACAGGACATGGAGAGAGATGAGAGAGTAGGGCGAGCAGTAAGAATGCATTATATACTTCCATAAAATTATAAAGAACACATTTTATTTAAAAAGACACAGCACCATCTCAGGGTAGTGAGTAGACAGCGGCCAGTCTGCAGTATAAGCACCTCTTCTCATTGTGCTCCCAGGTTCTGCATGATCACAGGGAAGCCAGCACCAAGACACATGCTGGAGATGCAGAAATGCACAGGCTATTGAAAGAGACTGCTGGGCCTCTGTGGCAAAGGGCAGGACTCAGAACCCAAGGGGAAGGAGAGAGTGCTTGGTGGCTGAGGGACACTTGAGAGAGGTTATGTAACATCAGATTGCCCAAGGCTGGGCCAGGGTAAAACCCCAGGGTTAGCATTAGCAAGCAAGATTCCTTGGCTCTGTCATTCAAAGGCGTAACCAAGGATCAAACCTAGGTCACAGGAGATACAAACATTTTAAAAATAAATAAGTAAAAAAGAAGAAATCAGTGTTCGGAAGGGCAGGAGAATATGGTAAGACATGATTTGTTTTAGAAAGACAAAGAGGTCTGGGGCTGTAGCTCAGTAGCAAAAGTAGCCTAGCATGCACAAGGTTCCTTCCCCAGCACGACAACAAAACAAAAGGACCACAGAGATGCCGTCTTAGGAAACAAACAGCAACCACAAACCACAGTAAACACCGAAATCCCATGAAACTGGAAACATTTTCTAAGGAGAGAAAAATCCACAGAAGAGTAGACAGACATGAAGAAACACTGAAGCTCTGGGGAAGGAGCTGGCATCAGCAGCTGAGAACCTCAGTTCAGATCCATAGAGCTATTGCCACAGAGCAATCAAAGAAACCAGTAGGCTCATGTGGTACAGTTGAAGACAGGCAGCTCCCTGGAAGTGTCTTGGAATACTGCTCTCTGGTTCTCTCATGGTGGACTTCATGAATGAAAGACATTTTTTTTCTCCCACTTTTGAGACTTCCCAGAGAGGGCCTTTTCACTGTCTAATAAGCCCACAGACATGGCAGGGTGTGGCATGTGGTGAGAAGGTCTGAAGAGAGGGAGCAGACAAACAGATGGGAGAGTTCACTTGTACAACAGAGTCACTCCTGTCATGATTAGCCCAGCCTGGAGACGACAGCATTTACTCATGAATGTCACGAGGGCCCATTCTCATGACCTCATGTAGCATGTCACCACAGCAGTTTGATTTCAGCATGACCTCCAAAGTGTACCAGGAAGTAATTCACATGGAATGAGAATCTCCTCTCTAGGAAAAGTGAGAAATGAGTATAAGTGATAAAAATAAACCAAGTGCCAAAACGCAGAGTCCAATATTACTTGACCTGGAAAAGGAATAAATAAAGCTTAGAACCCTTAATGTGCGGGGGGGGGGGGGGGGGGTGTACCTGTGATCCCAGCACTCGGGAGGTCGAAGCGGAAGACCAAGGGTTCATGACCAGCCTGTGCTCTATGAGAAAGGAAAACACCAGTGTGTAAAAAAGAAACTACTCACAGAAAGAAGCTCACATATAATCAGGCAGAGCCAGAGAGCAAAGGGTCAGGGCCAGGGGACCAAGGATAGGGAGTGGCAGTAAGAGTGCTCTGAAGTGACTACAAGTGAAGTCACTGTATTTACTCTGACCCTGACATCACACAACACAAGTCAGCACAACGGTGTGCCACAGACAACGTTCATCTTAGGAGTCAGGCAAAGTTGCAAAAGGAAATTGGGCATTATGTACCAATAAAGCTCTTGTTACTGACTCTCTCTCTCTCTCTCTCTCTTTCCCTCCCTCTCTGTATCATTCCCCCCTCCCTCTCTCTCTTGGCTAGTGCCCTTTCTCTCTCCCCATGGTGACTTCCCTGACCTCAGTCCTTGGGGCCAGTGAACTCACCCGCCCAAGAGCAGCTTCCCAATAAACCTGCATTAAATAAATAAATAAATAAATAAATAAATAAATAAATAAATAAATAAGCAAGCAAGCAAGCTCTTGTTGCTAAAAAGAGTGGGGCTTTGCTCCAAGTGGGCACTGGGATGTTGCTGCTTCCTGGGGCTGTAGGTACAGCCTGATGGAGCTCTTCCCATCCTTTTGTGTTCTCAGAACAAAGATTCACTCGCCCCTGAGCTGAGGCAGTGGGTCCAGCTGGTTGTCTGGTCCTGTGGAGACCATCTTCCTACTGCATCTAGACTGGCTGTTGCTGAAGTCCTCACAAGCACGGCACCCCTGTTCCTCACCAGTCCCCAGCCCATTCTTGGTAAGTGTGCTAAGTGAGGCCCCTGCACCCAACTCAGCAAACACAGGAAGAGACACACATTCCAGGCTAAAAGAAGGGGTGCTTAGCTAGGTGCTGGTGGTGCATGTCTTTAATCCCAACACTCAGGAGGCAGAGGCAGGAAGATCTTTATGAGTTTGAAGCCAGCCTAGTCTAAGAGCAAGTTCCAGGATAGCCAGGGCTACACAGAAAAACCTTATCTTGAAGAGATGGGGAATGGTGTCACATGTGATGCTTTTACATGTTTCCAGGGTATCTACATAGTTTATATTCTGAGTATTTCTTACCAGTGGCTGCTTTTCTTCTTTTCCTTCTATTTTATCACCCAAGACATTCTACATACATTTTTTCAGAGCACCCATGAGCTTTGCAGTCTTTCCTGTCTGTAAATTTGACCCTTTTTGTAGCCCATTACTAAAAACCATCATTTGAGACAGTGTCACTATGTAGCCCAGGAGAACCTTGAACTTGAGAAATTCCTCCTGTCTCAGCCTCCCAAGGACTGTGATTATCAGTATGCACCAACATGCTCGGCTGCTGAAGAGTTTTGAGTGGGTTCCCGCTGTCTCAGGCTAGACCTACACACCCTTAACATGGCTCACTAGGCCCTTTCTGGTTTTCTGTTTCATCCCTGACCCACCCTACTGCCCATCTGCACACCCTTCCTCAGGACTATTTGTCCTCAGTAGGGACCAGCTCTCTATAAACAACCCTTGTTTGATTGACTTGTTTGCCTTTTCAAAACTCAGCCTCTTCCAGGAAGCCAAAAAGGACTTCCTTAAGAGACATCTAGAATTACTTTCCAGTAGTCTCCATGGTGCTAAGGCTGACTTCGGGCTTCTATCTGATGTCCCTGCTGGGCTGCTGGGTCCCTTCGCTACTGAACTTAACTTGAAATCAGTCTTTTTTTTTTTTTTTTTTTGGTTTTTTGAGACAGGGTTTCTCTGTATAGCCCTGGCTGTCCTGGAACTCACTCTGTAGACCAGGCTGGCCTCGAACTCAGAAATCCACCTGCCTCTGCCTCCCGAGTGCTGGGATTAAAGGCGTGCACCACCACTGCCCGGCTGAAATCCGTCTTGGGGTATAAAAGGCTCTGTTTCAGTCAGGTGGCTGTGCAGCTCTCAGCTGGCTTCCTCCCTCTCTGCCACTCCCATACCTAGAGAACAGTAACTAGGAAAAACGTCATGCCAACAATGCTGAAGAAAACTGAAAGCCTTGGAAGGTGGAAAGCCCAGGGGTGTTCATGTAATTTTGTTACTGTGCTGCTTTGGAGTTTATTTTGATTTATAGACAGAGGGCTTAGTTAAAGGAAAGCCGGGAACACAGAGCCGGCTCCAGCGCAGACCCTGCCCTCTTCTGCACGTGGACGGATTACTAGGAGGTGCTCACTTCCCATCAGCTACTCTCTACTACTTCCATGCTTGTCCTCAAGAATCAGACAGGGCCGGCCCCAAGGGGCTTTCAGTTTTGTTGTAGGGCTGGGGAAAGGTGTAAACACTGCAATGTAAGCATGAACAGTCAGGACCTATGAAGTGCCACTGGTGCAGCCTTTGTCTAGGAAGTGATGTCATCAGCCATCCTCCTGTTATGACTTAATCACTGAACTGAGAGCAATAGGAGAAACGGCTAACAAACTTTGGTTAGGTCAGGCATGGTGGTCCATGCCTGCAATCCTAGCTGTCTGAGAGGCCAAAGGTGGCAAAACCAGCCTAGACAGCATGGTGAAGCCTCTCTCTCTCTCTTGTTCTCCTCTTGGGTCAAGCATGCTCAGTAAGGGCAATACCATCTTGCAGCACCTTTTCCTGACCAACTTTGGTCACTCTTTCACTCAAACAAGCAAATTGTGAAAAATGACCCGACACTGTTGTGTGGAATTGGCTCGTGTTCATGTTAGCTGCTGGTCCTGCGGATGGCACGGCCAGCAAAGGCCAGTGGCCCACATGCACATGAAGAACCGCAGCCGGCCACACTGAAGTAGACTAAAGAGAGGAGCTTTAGGGATTCAAAGGCCCTTCTTAGAGACAGAACTCAAGATGGATTCTTTGGTGGCACACATCTGAAGTCACAGCCTTTGGAAGGGGATTTTAGGAGCTCAAGGCCATCTAAGGCTAATAGCAAATCTGAGGCCAGCCTGGGCTGCTAGAAACCCAAAAATTAAAACATGAAAGTGTAGAGCCTGTAAGGAGGGGTAAAGGTTGGACTCTGACCTGGGGGAGGGAGAGACCTGCTCAGGGTGGCACTGCTGATGGAGACGGGGGCACTCAGGCCACGGCCACTGCCTCAAGTGATGCCCTCCACAGACCTGTACTCACACTGCCTGCCACCTCTCTCCTCCTAAAATATGTCCCTGTAGCCCATTCCCATGGCTTCCTGCGGCCACCGGGCTTCATTTTGACCTCAGTAATCTACATTCTAGACGCTTTGCCCTGGGTGCTGCTCAGAGCACATGCTGCCTTCCCTACCTCCTCACAGCAGCACCACATGAGAACCTGCAGACTTAGTGCTAAGAGCCAACAGTAGCAAAGAATGCGCCCAGACACATGTAACTGAGGATGGCCTTGAATTCACTGCATAGCCAAGGCTGGGTCTCATTATATAGCCTTGGCTAACCTGGAACTCTATATGTAAACCTCTGGCCTTAATCTCATAGGCATCTACCTGCTTTCTGAGTGTGAGATTAAAGACATGAGAAACATTCTTATTGCATAAATCATGACACTGGAGAGAGTTGCCCAGAGTCTTGTAGGCCAGTTAGCACCTTCTGGAGTGCCTAAGGCTGGTTGACTACAGAAGGCTTTCCTCCTCCCACAAAAAAAAAAAAAAATGATGTTCGCAAGCTTCCCCAGCAGGGTCCTCTCTGTTCCAGTGTTACTCTGATCCTCAGGTCTTCCTGTCTTACGATAACACACCCTCCCCAAAAGAATGTCTGTTGCTTCTTCATGAATGTCTCCCTCCCCCGTGAGTCTGTAGCCGTGTTACTGCATGCTTATTGCTGGTACTACAGATGACATGAATTCATTCCCTTTGGTTTTCTTCACAGAATTGCAGGACACACTTTCTCTCTGGAGGTGTGTTCTTACCCTTCTTCAGAGTGAGGAACAAACCGTCAGAGAGGCAGCCACAGAAATCGTGACAACAGCCATGTCACAAGGAAACACTTGCCAGTCGACAGGTACTTTGTTCTTCACCTTGCGTCGTACCTTACCGCTCCACGGCCAGGCCAGGCAAACGTTCCCTAAGATGCCATATAACGAGCGTTCTAAGTTTAGCCTCGTCCTCAACCTTAACACTGGGATGGGAGACGGCACTGAAAAGCCACGAGGCATGGTGATATGGGGCAGAGCATTCTCCAGCACTAGAAACAGGAGGAAAGGACAGGCCCATCACATTCAGGGGGAACAAGATGAAGTGCCCAGGCTCTAGCTTGATCCTTCCACAGCACAGTCCAACTCCTGGAAGCCCTGCTGCTGCTTCAGACAGCTAGCCTTTGGTCCGCATGATCCCAAGCATTAACTACTCCCTCACACCGCAGCACCTTCTCCTGCCCTACACACATAGCTGGCTTCTGTGGAGATTTGTAGTAGGAATTGGTTAATGATTCTGGAAGGCCCAAAAGAAATTTTAACTCAGGTGCTGGTAAAGATGGTTTAGTGGTTAAGCGCACTGACTTCCAGTGGGAAGGACATGGGTTTGATTCCCAGAACCATCTGTAACTTAACTTCAGTTCCATTTTCTCCAATAGCCTCTTCTGGCCTCCACAAAGTGCACAGACATATATGCAGGACAAACACTCATACACCTAAAATAGGAAGAAAGGAAAGAAGAAAGGAAGGCGAGAGGGAATGAGGGAGAGGGACAGAGCACGAACACAGAGCACAGAATCCAATGCTCAGATAGCTCTCCTGGAGCATACTGGTATGGTATCCGCCATCTTTTGCCTGCTGGGTTCTGCTATGTGCGGCACTCCCTCTGAGCCACCTGGAAGATGAAGTTCATTGCTAGCAGCAGTGCCTGGAGCTCCTTCAGCCCTCAAAGTAGGAACTGAAGAGAGGTCCTATAGCAGCCCTCCTACCTCTAACTTCCACTCTGTGCCAGACCAGCCTACAAATGTGGACAGAAGAAATGGCCTGCCTGGGAAATGAAAGAAGGGGAATGAGCTAACTCTGCCTCCTGAGTGCTGGGATTAAAAGTGTGCCCCACCACACCCAGCTCATTCCTCTGTTCTTGGTGGTGGCACATGTTTGTTTGGTTTTTTGTTTTTTGTTTTTTGTTTTTTGTTTTTCTCTCAAGACAGGGTTTCTCTGTGTAGGTGGCACATGCTTTTAATCCCAGCATTCAGAAGGCAGAGACAGGTGGATCTCTGAGTTCTAGGCCAGCTTGGTTTACAGAGCACACTCCAGGACAGCCAGGGCTAGACAGAGAAAAGCTGTCTCGAAAGGCAAAGAAATAAATAAATGAAAAAGAAAAAGATGAATGAAGTTTGCAGCTAAGAGAGTGTGTCTGGCTGGGTCTTGGAATGAACAAGAAAGGTCTCTAGTTCACAGAAGATACCTTGAGCCATCTTTGTAGCCCTCGCCCTAACAGCCTACTCTTACCTGTGTATGTCCCAAGCTGGACTTTTGAACAAGGAATTCCATATGGGACAGTGTTTAAGCTTAAAATACAAGTTTGTCTGGTGCTCCAGTTAGGAGACAGCATTCTGGGTGAGAGCAAGGGCTCCTAGAAGCTGGAGCTGCTGTGGATCAGGAGCAGACAAGGGCTGGCATCCTGAGCCTTTCTCCCCAGAGTGAACACTGGTCACTCTACCCTCTCAGCTTTAGTCAGACTTTGCCCCCTGATCACACATGTCAGATTTTAAAGAAAAAATTAATTCTGATGACCAGAAGTCTGCTTGCCTTGGTAGGATAATGAAGAAAAGCTATGTGTCAAGGGACTGTGTGTTTAGTTCAAGAAGCCTCAGTAGAAATGTGCCTATGAAACAAGTAGAAGCTGTTTAGGAAAGGGCCAGGCACGGAGTCAGTGCCTTTAAATACTAGCACTGAAGAGGCAGAGGCAGGCCAGCCTAACGTACAGAGACATACATGACAGAGTAAGGCCCTATTTAAGGGGGAAAAAAAGATTTAGGGCACAGATGGGACAGAGAAATATAAACAGAGGCAAGTATGCCATCTTTATTGTCCCATTTGGAGCACTGGCTCTGTTCTAACCCTCTTTTAGGCTCCTGAGACACCAAGGATCACTTAAGACTTTATCTTCCGCCATGAGAGTATATTTGGTGGTAGTGCATCAAGCCCTACCACCTCTGCCTCCAGACTCCTGAGATCTGGTCATTGTGTCATCCCAAATAACCCTGGCCTTCTTTTTCTTCCGGCATTTCCTTTTCTGCACACTGTGGGTTTCTGTACAGGCAGTCATGGGCTGAGAGGTCATCCTCTCCTTTTATGCCGGTGGCTTTTTTAATGAGGCTTTAGTTGTTTGGGATCTGCTATAGCTTATAAAAGCTAACCTTGAACCCTTGAGCCACACTTCTACTTCCTGAGTGTTAACCTTACGATGTGCTCCAGCTTCTGATTTTGTCTTCTATCAGGTATCCAGTGAATGCTCAGCTTTCACCAATGGCTTAGTCTCCACCCAGTCAATCCTTAGTTGCCTATAAAAGTTGAGAATGCCATTCTGAAACCAGCAACTGGACCACCCCTACTAGAAGCAGCTGAAGGCTGTATTCAGTACTGATGTATAAAGCTGTAGCCGCCTGTCTGCTTCACTCACTCATTTTGTGCAGCTTGCCAGCCTTGTCCTGGGGCCTGTCCTCCTACCTTCCAGGCCTGGGTCTCAGACTGTGAAGCTGGGAGCTAGCCTGGGGTGATAGAGGCCATGGACACAGGCTAACCAGGAGATTCTAAAGGAGCCTCCTGGGCTTGTGACAGACAAAAAACTGGAATCATGGTGCACCTTAGCAGAGAGGCCAAAGAATGAATGGAAGCACACATAATGGA
The DNA here is from genome assembly GCA_028551405.1 of Uromys caudimaculatus. Classification (NCBI taxonomy): domain Eukaryota; kingdom Metazoa; phylum Chordata; class Mammalia; order Rodentia; family Muridae; genus Uromys; species Uromys caudimaculatus. Next base: position 3,420,190 of record CM052705.1, read on the forward strand.
AGCGTACGTAGGATACAGAGAATCTGAGAGATGACTGTTTGAGGTTGGAGCAGGGCAGGTGGTATTGTAAAGCCAGTCCAGACAGCCCTGTAGCCCTGGGCAACAAAGGAGGGGGAAAGCCACACTTACTCAGCTCCCCCCAAAATGTTCTCCCATCACCACCCAACCACACACAATGTGTGCACCACTGCCACCTACATAGAGCCAGTGAGCCAGCAGAGAGGATGAACACTCTCATAGGTTCCAACCCAGAGCCATCAGGGAAGGCCTGAGAGGGGGGAAGAGAGTACTAGGTCAGTGTGACATTTCATAGTGGCCTCATGGTGAGAGCTCAGTCAGCAGAGCCTCAGGCCTGTGGGGCTTTATGCTGGCCACCAATGTCTCCACCTCCAGAACCTTTGAAGGCTACCTAGCAGCCTCAGACCTGGCAGGTTACCTGTACCTTGCCCTTCCAGCTGGCTCAGGCATTTTGCAGGGTCAGGCCCAGAAGCAGTCTCTAAGCACTGCACACACACACACACACACACACACACACACACACACACACACACACACACACACACACACCCGTAAGTTCTTCCTAATCTGCTCAGGTACATTGTTGTCTCTAAAGCCTCTGCCTGGCCACAGACTCAGTCCTCTGTGAGTACCATCTGTCTTTTTCCGAAGACCTGGGAAAGTCCAGAGGCTAGAGAGACGGTTCAAAAGTTAAGAGCAAATATGCTCTTGCAGAGAATCCAAATTCAGTTCCCAGCATCCATGCCCAGCAGGTCACTACCACCCATAATCCAGTTTGAGAGAGATCCAGTGCTCCTGGCCTCCATGAGCACCTGAGTTCATGTGTACCTATTACACACAGATGCAAATGTAATTTAAAAATAAATCGGAGAAGCAGGGCCATAAAAGCTGAGAAGCACTGATGCAAGTGTGAAGCAAGGTGGGTGAGCCATGTCCACCCACTTACCAAGCGCTCATAAAGCACCCGTCCTCGAGCACGCTTCACGGGCTTGTGTTGGAGTCCAACCATGGCTCCTGGGCTGCTCCTCCTCTCTTGTCTGCCTCCAGGCAGTTTGTCCATGGGCTCCTGAGAGGACTCATCGTGAGTGCCATCCATGCCACTGCTCCGCCCACACCCTGGCTCCCTCAATAGCACCAAAAGCACGCTGACCTGACCCCTGTGCCTGCCTCCCCCTCTTCCTGCTGTCACCACCATGGTCTCCCTTAGCTGTGTCACATCAGCCGAGGACCTTGGCATCTGCCCAGGCTGCATATGCTTACTCTAACTGCAGCTTTCCTACCTATCGAGCCATCTCAGCCTCTGCACCAACTCCACAGAGGGCTGCCTGGCCCGCCCCTGTGCTGAGCACCCTTCACTGGCTGACTCTCCCCTGCTGCCTTCACTCTCCACAGTATTTAGGTTTTGTTACTTTGACTCCTTCCAGCAGAACCACAGTTCTCAGACAGTAGGGGGTTTTTACTTTTATGTTTTATTTGTATGTGTGTGTGTATATATATATATATATATATACACACACACACACACACACACACACACACACGTGCATGTATCCAAGTGTGTGTGGCGTGTGTGTGTGTGCACGCGCGCGCACAAGTGTGCTGCAGCATACATGGATGCATGGTGGAGGTCAGAGAACCTTGCAGGATCGGCTTTTTTCCTTCTGCCTGAGATCAGACTCAAGTAGGCAAGCACGGCAGCAGGCCCTTCTAACCACCAAGCAGTCGCATTGGTCCTGGGTTTTGTTATTTTTATTTTTTTATTTTTTGAGAGAAGCTCTTACTCTGTAGCCCAGACTGGCCTGGAATTACTTCACAGTCCAGGCTGATCTCAAACTCTTGGTAATCCTGCTACAGTCTCTCAGTTGCTGTATAGAGTAGGATTTGTTTTTCTTTGTTCACTGCTTTAATATTTAGAACCTGGCGTCCACTAAAAATCATTGTGTAATCAGTTGAATGAATGAATAAATAGGAAAATGTATTGGTCAAAATATCTCAAACAGTAAGGATTTGGGGTATGTGGGAGAGATGGAAGTAAAGCCCTTTGGATTCTGAATTGTTAAGGAATTCCCATATGGAGCTCTGGGAGTTGGAAACCAGCCTGGTCTACACAGGGAATTCTAGAACAGCCAGGGCTAATGAAGGAAGGAAGGAAAAAAGGAAAAGAAAGAAAGAAAAGAGAGAGACAGAGAGAGAGAGAGAGTGGGGGGGGCTGGAGAGATGGCTCAGTGGTTAAGAGCACCTACTGCTCTTCCAGAGGTCCTGAGTTCAATTCCCAGCACCCACATGGTGGCTCACAACCATCTGTAATGAGATCTGATGCCCTCTTCTGGTGTGTCTGAAGACAGCTACAGTGTACTCACATACATAAAATAAATAAATCTGGGGGGGAGGGAAAAAGTTACCTTAAAGTAGGAGATTTGAGTTCTAGCAGATTGTGTAAGGTGCATTAGGCCCCACAGCTTCCTAGAAACACTAATTTAATAAGAAACTGACTATCTGCTCAGTCCCTACCTCTGACAGATCTGGATTAATTGTTCTCTCCCTTGTCATTCCTATATCAAAAAAATTAAATAAAAATTAAATAAAAAAGATTTATTTATGGGAATGGAGAGAACACTCATTGGTTGCCCTTCTAGAGAATTCGGATTCAGCTTCCAGCACCCCCATAGTGGCTTAACACTGTCTACGACTCCAGTTCCAGAGGATCTGGACTTGTCTTCTGGCCTCTGAGAGTACTGCACACACATGGTGCACAGACATATATGCAGGCAAAACACCCATAAAGATAAGAATAAAAATAAAAAGTTAATAGTTATAAATAAATAATATCCTCTGCAAAAACAGCCAATGCTTTTAACTACTAAGCCCTCTCTCCAGCCCCCCAGGGTGGAGTTTCATTTATGCCTGCACACCCTGGGAAGGCTAAGCTTAGGGACTAAGGGCACACACCCTCTCCTGGGTACTACAGTGGCAGCTGTTTTGAGTGAGGGACACATCCTTCTGGGATACAACACACCATGTCTGCCCTCTGAATGTTCTACAGTATCCTTCAGTGCTGGGAGGACATTTATGCTTCCCTTCATTCGAGTTCTGAGTAATAAGCAATATGTCCAAAGTCCTGTGGACCGTGAGGACTAGAGGCTTAGAGCCAGGACCCTGTGGAGACTAAAGCTTTGCTCTTTCAGACCCTGTTCTGAGATAGTGAGAGGAATCCAAGCCAGACTACAGTCTAGGAATGTGTGACAGCACAGGAGACGGTGGAGATTTTCTGAACTGTCATGGTTTCTTTATTTCTTTTTTCCTTTGTCTTTGGCTTTTTTGAGATGTTTCTCTTGTAGTCCAGGCTGGCTTCAGGTTCTCTGTGTAGCCCAGGATGACCTTGAACTCCTGATCTTCTCCCTTCCACTTTCAGACACTAGGATTATAGGTATGTGCTGCCACCTCCAAATTCCACTAGCATGTTTGATAAAAGACACTAAAATTATATGCTAAGAAAGTAGATTGGGGGCCTAGAGCTGAGGCAAATGAGAGTTATGGTAGGGCAGTGTCCCTTCCAGGAAGAGCAGATGGTCCTACACAAAAGGCTGCTGTGTTCCTGCCCTCTGGATCCCTTCCTAGAGGGAGGGGATCACACAGGGCTGGAGGTGTCACAGCCTGTGAGCTACAGATAGGGATCTAAGAGCAAAGGCAAGTAAATGACCCTGAATCCCAGTTAGTGGGAAGTAAGGTCCGAAACACAGGCCTCACTGAGCTCAGGAAAGAATTCACTCACCTTCCAGACACCTGGACTCTCATGGAGGAAGTGACAGAAATGTAAGTATGACCTCAAAAGCCAGTGTAGACTCCTGGGACAAATGAGCTGAGCCACAAGAAGAATGCTGCCTGGAAGAGAATTTGGCGGAACTCCAGCAGCACTGGGTGAAGAACAGAGTGTTCTATGAAGTCAGTATCTCCCTCCATGTAACTCCCCCAAGGCCAGCTCTCGGCCTGCTCCATTGCTGTCAGGGTGTTCCTTTCTATTGTCAGAAAGATCAGAATTGTGATCTGCCAGGGAAGGGATGGTCTCTGTTTCCTCATTCATTTCTTCGAGTCACAGACATCTGGTCAAGGTAGACAGAGTCTCTACCCCTTCCTCAGACCCCCTGTAGGGATTGTCACAGTGACGCTCCAGTGACCACTTTGCCTTTCCTAGCTGTCACTGTTTCCAGGGGGTCTCATCCCTGACATACACCTGCACTCAGCCAGTGTCACCAGCAGCTGGCTCCCATGCTGTACAGAAACTGATGCAAACTAGTGTTCACATCTAAATCTAGGAGTGGGTTGCAGGCCCACTCTAGCTGAGCCTTGTTGCTGGGGTGGTAGGATTGTTTCCATGGCCTCCCAGTGACTACACCCCGAAGAGACAACAAGCCCCTTTCGAGGAAATGAGAGCCATTTTTGAATCATTTTGTCTCCACTAATACTGTTCCTGATAGCTAAGCTCACTGGCCCCCGGGTGACTGACTTCTATGGGTGGTGATAAGCCCTTGGTCTAGGGCCTAGGCCATCTGGCGCTGATGCAGCTGGCAGGGCCTCACTGTCCCTGTTAGCAGAGGGTAGCTGTGCCTGGCGACCACTCCTTCTCACGGCTCAGCCCCATCTCTGGCCTCCCTTCTACGTGGAAGCCTCCACTTGCCATGCTAGGGCTACATAGGATGCAGCGCTTCTCAGTTCACTCGGGAAGGCGCCTTTTGCGTGTGCATGTGTGTTCGTCTGTTTGCAGATACAGGACTGTCCACAATTCTTTTTGAGACAGTCTTTCACTAGCAGCATAGGGCTTACTTCATGAGTCCAGGCTGGCCACTGAGCCCCAAGGATCTGTGTCTCCCTAAGCCCCAGTGCCAAGATTACAGCTACGTGCTGCTATGCTCGCCTTCTTCAGGTGAGCTCTGAGGCTCAAATTGAGGCCCCCGTGTTTGCATAACAAGTGCTTTACTGCCTGGGCCATTCCCAAGCCTTCCCCCTTTGAACCTGAGCTGGGTGAGGAGATTGGAGCTAGACTGTGGTCTCATTCACTCCTGGTCTGGTTAGATGTCTAAGGAGCTTACTAGTGAGCAACTCTCCCCCAGTTCCTACTCAAGGCCTGCACATTCCATGGAGCACTGATACGTGTGTATGTATGTGTGTGTGTGTGTCTGTGTGTCTGTGTGTGTGTGTGTGTGCGTGTGCGTGTGCGTGTGTGTGTGTCACCGGCCCCGAGTTCATCCGGCCCTAGACATCTTCTACCAATGCTAACTACACACAGTAGTCAGATCTATGCTTTTGCAACACTATATAGCCTGAAAGTTCTGCAAGGTAAGAGTTAAGCTCAAGAGTAGGCCACTAATGAAGCCCCTGTTCTTCAGTACCCTGCCATTATCCACGTTAAGAGTACAAGGGGCTGTCTGAGACCTGAGAAACCCTCATCCTTCCCACAAAATACTTTGACTCTGTTCTGAGAGCTCCTGTTTGGAGTAGGCTAGCCTAGGCTTTCTTGTTCCACATGACAGGAGCTCTTCAACACAGATCAGGATGAAACGTGGCTGTTGCTGTGATTGCTGCAATTGCTGCAAAGAGGAATTTTACCTGGGCCATGCTGGGAGAACGTGTGTGCATTCAGGCAGAGTGCTGTGCTGTAAACCTAATGCCTCTCAGGGTCTCTGAAAAGAGCAGAGGACAGCAGTTGGGCACATCTTTATGTGGGCTCACTGGAGAAGATCACATCTCAGAGCTCTGCTTTGGCCAGCTCTCTGAGGCAACAAGTGTCCAGTGTGTCTAAAGGGCAGGAAATCTTCAGTGAGTGTACTAACGGAGCTTGTCAAAATGAATGGGTGTGGCGGCACATGACTTTAATCCCAGTACTTAGAAGGAGGTAGAGGCAGGCAGATCTTTGAATTCCAGGCCAGCTACATGGTGAGACCCTGCCTTTAAAAGAAACAAAATGAAGCAGGTCTTCAGGACCAAAGGCAGAGAACAGGAGGTGAGAGCCAAAACCCGACCTTGACAGTGCCTTCTCTTCTCCCTGTGCTCCTCCCTTCTACTTTGATCTTGTGGGGGGGGGG
>CM052705.1:3426787-3448391 GCA_028551405.1 Uromys caudimaculatus
GAGTGGGTGGGCGGGTGGGTGGGAGGTGGAATACCCTCATAGAGGTGGGGGAGGGGGAGAGGATAGGGAGTTTCCAAAGAGGAGACCTGGAAAGGGGGAAACATTGGAAATGTAAATAAAGTATCAAAAAATAAATAAGCAATTAAAAAAAAAAAAAAAGATCCACACAAGAAATCATTGGCTCTGAACTCACTGGGCCCAGGATGTGATCATGTGCAGTGTCACCCCTAGGATTTGCCCCAGCCCTCCCTCACCCTTCAGGAGTTATAAATAAGAGACCGATCGAAACATAAGTAGGCTTCTGGCCAAAAATTTGATTTGACTATGAAAAACTGGCAGGGATATTTTTCTGGTGGCTTCCTAAAACACAGTGAGTTGTCAGGGTCCTCAGAAGCTGAATTTTGTTTCAGAGAAAATGCCCCTTCTCTCCATCCAGTCATCTCCATCTTCCTTAGTGAATATGCACATGACCCTGAAGTAAGCACAGGCTTTCACTAGCCATCTTATACTGATAGGGGTTATGTTCATACTAGCATGAAACTCATCGGAAGTCTCCCAGTGGGCCAGCCTGCCTATATTCTGCACCCCACCCTGGCCTCTCGCCTTCTCTCTTCTCAACTCCTTCCTGTCTACCCTATCTACCAACCTAGAAGAGATCTAGGAATCACCTGAACTTCCACTTTGGCTACAAGCAGTCCCAGCCTTTCTTTAACAGGCCTGTCCATAAGTCTGTTGTTTTTCATCTCTGAAGAAGCCGCCTCTGTCAGGGAGTCCTTACTCACACATGAGGAGAGGAAAGGCCACTAGTTTTCAGACTACAAGTTCTTTTCACTCCATTTCACAACATCCATTCCCCAGAAACCACAGTTTGGTTTTTTTTTTAATGAGTACCCAGTAGGCAAGATGCCCAATGACACAGCCTGACAGACTCAAGGCCAGCCACCTGGGGAGAAAAGGAGCTGGTCACAGGGTTAGCCTGGGGTGGGGCTCGCTCTAACCGTGGAAAATAGGGAATTAAACTCCCACTATTTGTATTTTACAGTGGTGGACTTGGTGGGTTGGGAGATTTGAAGAGATGAGAATGATATTCAAAATGCAAGGCTTAGTTTAGGATATAACGTCCTAGTGAAGCTGGAGCACGTCTTAGTTCCCTGCTAAGTCAACTAGAGGAAAGATGAAGGGAAGATAAATTTGGAGCAGGTAGAGAGAGAGAGACAGATATAGACTCAGCCAAAGAATGCTCTTCACGATGTCTGTGACAGTCTTCCCCCCTTCCACCCTCCAACAGGTCCCTCTTTGTATTTCTAACTGTCTTAGAACCCGTGATGAGACCAGGCTGGCCTTGAACTCACAGACATCTGACTACCTCTGCCTCCCAAGTACTGGGATTAAAGGTATGCACCACTATGGCCAGCCACTCTTCTGTCTTTTGGGGGTTTGTGCATGTGGAGACCAGAGTCTGACATTGGTTGTCTTCCTCAATCATGCCCTACCTTATTTAAACAAGGTTCCCAATTCAGCTCTACTGGCTCACCCCAGGAAGTCTCTTACCTGTCTCCCAGCTCTAGGAATGCAGGTCAATGCACTGCGCCCAGTTTTTTACCTGGGTCCCAAGGATCCAAGCTATGTTCTCATGTTTGCATGTGGCACTTTACCACCTGAACAATATTCCCAGAGCCCACGTGCTGGCTTTCCGACCTCTCTGGGTTGGAAGGAGGAAGACACAGCATAAAACTCCTTTCAATACAGTAGAAAGAATGTGGCAAGACCCTAAAAAGATGCCCTGGATTTAGTGTGGTGGAGAATGCTTCTAATCCCAGCACTTGTCAAGTAGAGGTATGAGGATTAGTTCAGGGTCATCTTCTGCTCCATAGGGAGTTCACGGTCAGCCTTGGCTACTAAGACCTTGTCTCAAAAACAATGGTGGGAGTGATCTTGGAAAGATAAATGCTCATCAGGGGTGTGTGTGTGTGGTGTGTGTGTGTGTGTGTGTGTGTGTGTGTGTGTGTGTGTGTGTGTGTGTGTGTGTGTGTGAAGTGCACGTGGTGTGTGTGTGTGTGTGTGTGTGTGTGTGTGTGTGTGTGTGTGTGTGTGTGTGTGAAGTGCACGTGGAGACCAGAAAGGGTATTAGATCCCTTGGCCTCTAAGGTTGGGGGGTGGGGTTTGTTATCGAGGATTGAATCTAGGGTCTTATGTGTCCTTGGCAAGGCCTCGTACCTTTTATTCATTATGATTCAATGATTCCGTCATTGCGATTGAACTCGCTATGGAGCAGACAAACCTTAAACTAGCAGTCCCTCTGCCTCTGCTGCTTGAACATCTTAGATGACAGGCACGGACCATCAGATACAGCTTTTACAGCATTTTTTTTTTTTTAAAGGGAAAATCTGATACAGCATTTGGTAATCCTGATATCTGCATGTAATAGACAAATCATACAGTGATTCACCGTGAGGCAGCCAGGGCTGACTGGCCCCTCTCTGTCAGGAGGAACTCAAACTTTCTCTCTTTGCCTTACTATCCTGGCATGTGGTATTCCCTTACCAGGTTACTGCTTGGGCCAGGATGGCTGTTAGAAGCAGTAATCATGCCAGACTCACTGCACATGAGAAGAAAGAACATCAGAGAGCATGTACCTTTCCCTATTTAAGGATTCTCCCAGAGTTCTGTGGCACATTTCAGTTACTTCATCAGCTACCACTTATGGGCTGGGAATATTACCTAGAGTTAATCTTTCTAAAGGGAACATGTGCTCCATGTACCTTTCTGTCATTTGATACAGATGTTCCTTACATCATAATCTCTGAAATAAAGAGAAGGGCTGGGCAGTGGTGCACTCCTTTCATCCAGTACTCAGGACACAGGCAGGCAGATCTCTGAGTTCAAGGCCAGCTTGGTCTGCAGAGCAAGTTCCAGTATAGCCAGGATACCTAGTGAAACCCTGTCTCAGAAAAACAAACGAAAGAAAGAAAAAAGAAATAAAGGGGTGCTTACCATTGTTCTAGGTGAGTAGCAACAGGAAGAAGATATTGTGTTTCAAATGGTAGAAATAAGGTGCTGGTCTTGTTTTGTCTTCACAGATCACAGACTGATATATTGCCCTACAAAGAAAACCTTTCACAGGTTTACAATGTGTAAAGAAAGAGAATAGTGGGGCAGGAGAGATGGCCTGGTGGTTAAGAGCCCTAGCTGCTATCCTCTCAGCACCTACATCAAGGAGCTCTGATCCCTTCTTCTGGCCTCCTCTAATACCAGGAATACATGTAGTGCATAGACCTACATATACACAAGCAAAACACCCACACACATAAAACAAAATAATAAAAATAAATTTTTAAAGGAGAAAGTAGGCTTAAGGAAGCAGGTGGCTCAGTGGTAGAGCACTGCAAGGCCCTAGTACCAGAAAAAATGAAAAGGAAAGAATACCATGAACAAGCCTCAGAGAATACACTTGTAGGATAAAGGACACTGACGTCTCAGTTTCAGAATTAAGTTGCTCAATTAAGATGGAAGCAATCCCTGCAAGTACATTATGAAGTATCAGGTATCCCTTTTTAAGTACTTCCAAGAGAAGCCTGCCTAACAGGCAACACTGCTACGGTTTGTGAGGTCCTCCATGTTCAAGGGTCCCAAGGTAAGCAGAGCTTAAAGGCTGCAAGGCTACAGGGATCACCACCCTAACAGTCTGAACTTTCAATAACCGGACAGTTGCTGAAGTGTGGCCTGTGACAATGGACGCATAGCTGCAGCAGTGTGGCCTGTGACAATGGACGCATAGCTGCAGCAGTGTGGTCTGTGACAATGGACGCATAGCTGCAGCGAGTAGCTCTACGATCGCCAGTGTCTCTGGAGATCTTAAAGAGTTACTGCTTTGTTTTAATTTTCATTATTGTTTATTCTGTGTGTGCATATGTGTGCATATGTGTGAGTGTACCAGGACACACTCAAAGAGCTCAGAAGACAGCCTGATGGCATCTGTTGTCTCCTTCTGCCCTGTGGGTCCCAGCAACCAAACACAAGTTGTCAGCCCTTGTTTTGCTTTTTGTTCTAAAATGTATTGCATGTTTTACAGGTATTTTGCCTGTATGTATTTAAGTTTGCTGCATCACATGCCTGGTCCCTATAGAGCCAGAAGAGATGCTGGATCCCCTGGAACTGAATTACAGACAGGTGTACACTCTACAAATGACACCTTAAACAGCCACAGGACATTTACAACATTTATATTGTAGGTTTCAATTCACAAAATTAGGATCTTCCTTTGTTACTTTCTGAGGAAATTGCAAGCACGCTGGAAATTTAAATTAAACATAAGAAACAGAAGTACGTTTTAGTGGCAGAGTTTCATCTCCTGGCACACCTGAAGCCCCAGGCCCATTCTCCAGCGCCTGATGTGAATAAAGAGCTTAAATGTAGCAAAATTCCATTCAGATAGCTAGGAAAATCTGCTAAGTATACTATTATTCAACAACAAAAGAAACATTCAGGACTGGCTCAGCGAGTACAGTGCTTGCTGCTTAAGCCTAAGGATCTGAGTTCAGATCCCAAGAAGCCAGATTCTGGGCACAGTGGTGAACTAGCACGCATCTGTAGCCTAGGGCTCATACAGTGGGGTGGGAAGCAGGGACAGGTGGATCTCCGTAAGTTCATGGCCTGCTAGCCTGGCATACATAGTGGCAGGCAACAAGGACCCTGTGTTAAACAGTGTGGGAGGGAAGACAGCACCCAGTGACCTCTGACCTGCACACGTGAGCATGAGCCACGCCGTGCAAGCATACACACAAAATTAAAGACTCCCTTGAGGACCAAATAGTTGAAAACACCATCGGTACTGAACTTGGTGAGCAGGCACAGTATGTGAGCCTATAGTCCCAATCATTGGGAGGTTCAGGTTGAAAGATTACTTGCGCCCAGGAATTTGAAGTCAATCTGGGCAACATGGTAGGACCCCATCTCCAACAACAAGGTTTAAATATGTGAAGCTCTTCCTAGAGAAAACACTTGTAATATATGTTATACAGAATATACAAAGATGTCATCTTTTTAAAAATCAATAAATGAAAAGGATAGCAAAAGATTCATCAGGGATTGGGGAAATGGTTCCATCAGGAGCGTGTTTGCCGTGCAAGTGCGAGAGGCTGAGTTCTGATCCCCAGAACTCTGGTAGAAAGCCAGGCATGGCAGTACCCACCTAGAATCCCCGCACTGGAGAAGTGAAGACAGAAGAGTGCCAGGGGCTTTCAGCCCAATCAGTGAGCATCAGGCTCACTGAGAGACTAGAGGACTGTCTCAAAAACAAAGGTGGAGCTGTCAAGATCTCAGCAGGTGAAGTCCTTGCCTCTAAGCTTAACTCCCTGAGTCTGGTCCTTGAGACACACATTGTAGAGGGAGAGCATTCACTCCTATAAGGTGTCCTCTGATCTCCACACATGCACAGCGGCATGCACATACCCACATACATACACAGTTACACACATACATATATACATGCATACATACATACACACATGTATACATGCATACATAACACATGTAATATTTTAAAAAAAATAGGTCAGGTAGAGAGCAATAGAAGACATCTGACGTCATCTGACACCAGACGGTGGTGGCACACGCCTTTAATCCCAGCACTTGGGAGGCAGAGGCAGGCGGATTTCTGAGTTCGAGGCCAGCCTGGTCTACAGAGTGAGTTCCAGGACAGCCAGGGCTACACAGAGAAACCCTGTCTCGAAAAACCAAAAAAAAAAAAAAAAAGACATCTAACATCAGCCTCTTCCTTTAAACATACATACATCCTCTAAGAGAAAGACAGTAAAACCAGTCTCCCTGTAGAAGGACTAGACGTGAGCAGTACAAATGGAAGACAAGAGCCCCTGCTTTACCCACACTGATGATGCCAACTGGGACAGCAGCGCCATACCATCCCTGTATGTGATACAGAGTGGAAAGATTGCACTCTCAGAGACACGGTCAGACCCAGGGGAACTGAATGCTCACATTTCTAGAGGTAATTCAGTAGTATTTCTGGAAATTTACAGTGTCTACCGTGTGATCTGGGACTCAAACATTTAGGAATATCCCTATAAAAACAGAGTTTTACACACATGTACAAGGATATATCTATGAGTTTTTGCCTTTTAACACTGTTTTGTTTAGATAAAGCAACTCAAGTATACATCAAAGAATTACATTCATTGTAATCCCTTCATAGAAGGCCGAAAGTAAAAGTGATGGAGTAGGCCCGTATGAACTAACGGGAAGGCACCATGAGCTGCTGCTGCCGCTTGGGAAAGGGAGCAGACATGCTGGGCAGTGTGCTGCATGCCTGTGGTCCTAGCACTCAGAGGTCACGTTCAAGGATGGCCTGGGCTAAATAAATAGCAAGCCCTTGTCTCAAATAAAGGATTAGGAGCCAGTGAGGTAGCTCATTGGTAAATGCATTTGCCAGCAAGCTCAACAAGCTGAATTTGATCCCGGGCCCCCACATGGTAGAAGGACAGAACAGATTCTCACAAGCTTCTTCTGACTTCCACACACATGCATATAGCACATGTACATGCCCTTATACACACATCCACATATGCTCACAAAATAAATGTAATTCTTTTTTTTTTAATTTAAAAAAAGAAAATGAAAAGAGAGTTGGAAGTCAAATTCTAAAATGATTCTGATAATCAGTATGTATTTTTACATGTAGAAAGCTATACTATACATTCCCATCCCCTCTGCCTGAAAGGACCTAGCAAGGAGTGCAAGTGTGTGGGGCTGTAGTCATCACAGGATTAAACAGTTGGAGCCAGTTGTGAGGTGTGACCTTGCCAGGTTTCCCTAGCCAGCAGTCATGAATGAAGACTCGCTGGACTTTGGGATTCATGAACGCAGCATATCAAGTCTCTATTTTAGTCTCAAGCCAGCCTTTTTTGGCCCCCTAACAAATTTCAGTGACCCCTGTCACCATCACTGTGAGTTCTCAGCAAGTGCAGGGTGAACTTGTCACGAGTAATTGAAAGCAGCCTCCTCCCTTTTCTTAACTGGTAAAGCAGCGTAGTCACTCTACTCAGAAAGCTGTGTGGTAGCTAAATTGAACTTAAAGTTCCTTTTTGAACTCCCTAGAACTTAGGAACACTGTTTGGTTTTAGTGTCAAGGGTTCTGTTGTGCTCCCACAACCTTACTTCCTACCATGGAACCTCCAAACCCTTCTGGAAATCTCCACGGGCCATGTTCCAGAGTCCAGCAGGAGGCCTGTGCAGTTACACTTTAGTTTCTGTAAACCCTGGTGAAGACTGGGGACAGAATAGTCTCAGCTGAAGAGAAGTCTCAATCTTCAGAGACCAAGAGCTGACTGAGAGGACCATGGCAGGAGGTTTGTAATCCACCGTGCCACCATCCTGACTTGATTTCTCCACAGCTTAGTAAAATGTTTTAGCAAGATGCTCTACTCAGGCATACACCTCATCACCCCCAACCCTCAGTGTGAGGACTGCCCTGGGCGCTGTGACAGTCATCCCTACTGTTCTGGTCTTTCATGGACTATCAGACTTAGTGAATAAAAATAGAAACATACAGTTAAATTTGAAAACCAGGTGAGCAACTAGTGAAAAGCATGACCCTAGCATTATTTGGGAATTCTCACAGTGAACATTCATAATCGATTGTTTACCTAAAATTCAAATGGTGCTCAATGCCCTGTACTGCACTCGGCACCCCTTCTCTCTGGAAGCTTACAGGTAAAGGCCCACAGCAGCAGGAAGCATGTCAGGGTGCTGCCAGGCCCCTCTCCTGCCTTTCCCCCACTCACCTCTCATTTTTCCTCATTTTGCTCTCACGCCCAATTAAAATGCACATATCTGAGTGTTGGATATAATTACTGGAGAAGGTTTTAACAAGGGAATCTAACTTTTTAAGAGCATGCTGGCTTTTTCCCCCCCCAGTTTTAGCCATGTGAGTCATTGACCTTCACCTTGAGCAGGAAGGAAGACTCCATATCCAGGGTGATCTTGTGTGCATCCTCCTAGCACAGATGCCACCGGGGAGAGTGGGAGTGGACGAGACTGTAAGAGAGGAGGGGAGTGCCTTAGACCATAATGGGGGCATAGAATAGACTCTGATGGTGTGGGGGAGATTCCCACTAAGTTAGCCTGGTCAGAGAAGAAGCCTTAGACTCCTCCAGCTGACCGGGGACATCTTGCCCTTCTGCTGGTTATGACAGATCCCTCACAGCCTTCTGCTTTCATGTTCTGGATCCTTCCAAACACCAGATAGTCCACTCTGGACAATCCTCCGGCCTCCCCTGCATTAGAACCTGCTGGCTTCCATTGACTAGCTTGGGCTCTGCTGTCTCTGCATCTCTCCATCGCTCTTATCCAGCAGCACAGAGCTGTCTCCTCCCCCAGGGAAGTGTTTCCCATCTGGAAAGGGGAGTTGTACAGAGTGGTGCTTGTCTTGGAGATAGAATACTGACCTGCAGTCAGAAGCTTCTTCCCTTCTAACCTAGTTGGCACCATTCTGTGGTGTCGGTTTCAGCATTTGTAAGATGGGGTGGTTCCCCAACTCATAGAACATCTGCATTAAACCACAAATAAAAAACAAGCATTAAAAGATAGATAAACAGGGTTCCATCTCCAATCCAAATTCTAGATAGTGTCTGTTAATGCTGGGAGATCAGAGGCTTTTCTGTGTGTTATATACTCCTGTTTATTCGCTGAATTTAGAGCCTTAGCACATGAATTTTGGAAGTCTCTTCTCTGTTGTGGATTTAGGGATTTCTGGATGTTGGTTTCTGTCTCTTTCAGGCAGGAAAGAGTTGAAGGGGCTGAAAGACTAGGTCTGCCCTCCAGTTCTTGCTGTGTTTCAGTGGTGACTTGATGTTTGTGGTGATGGCAAGGTGTCTTTTTTATTCTAAAGGAGGCACTGGGGAGAATTTGAGTGTCATCCTTGCCAAACAGCCAGGTCATCCAGAGAATTTGACTGCAGTTCTCTTGCCTTTGCTGGGAATGAAATGACCACCTGACTCACTGGAAGCCCAAGGCTTTCTGTTGAACAAAGTCCTACAGAGCTGGTTAGTGCTCCACTTCACTGGAAACAGAGTGAGGTTGAGAACCCAAGGTGCCCACTGTGCTCCAGCTCCCATAATGAACTCATTTGGATATCCTCTTAATTACAGGGTCTCAAGCATGGCAGATGGGAAGCAGAGCCTTCTCTTGGTAGTCAAGGTCTAAGTGAGAGACGCTCCTGGTCACCTTACACTCAGCCCTGACCCATACCTCCAAAGTGCCAGCACTGAGCAACAGCCACACCTGGGAGAATTCATGTTGGGGGTAGAAGGGTGGATTGGGATCAAAGCCTCCTGTAGTGCAAGAAGTTCTCGGCAGCGGTAGTCCCTTAATAATTATGGTTTGGAGCTTTGCCAGGAAGCAAAACCATTTAGCATGCCATATTTAACAATGAATGCTTTTCTGTATTCATAATGGTCCCTGTGCAGAGCAAATAGGCACCTTGAACAAAGGTAGGATATTTATATGTGTATATAAAATAACCTGCACCTACATTAAACCTAAACATGTTTTCAGAGAGGAATGTGGCACTTCCCACTGCACAGTGCCTAGTTTATGAATGGGTAGGAGAGAGGCCACAAGCTCTGCTCCGTCTCCTTCCTCTCTGACCTTAGTAGTTGTAGTAGTAGTTGTTGTTGTAATAGTTGTAGTAGTAGCTGTTGCAGTAGTAGCTGTAGTAGCAGCAGTAATAGATTTTTGTTTGAAAACTCTACCACCATTCTAGGTAAAGCAGTGTGCTAACTGGAACTCTTTTGTGGTGTGTTGCTGTTGACGTGGGAAGCTAGAATTAGTGAGAGGATGGAGAGAGCAAGTCCAGGCCCTGAGGACTGAGGAGGAAGGAGTGTGTGCTGGAAGCCCTGGGCTCTGCACCAGGAGAACCTGGGATCCTGGTTTGTATAGAATTTTCTTGGTCATTGAAGGAAGGTAGAGAAGAGGGGCTCTTCAGAGGAGAGTATGTTAGAGCTGAACCTGAACAGGTGAGCAGAAGAAGGCTGGTTGAGCACATTTTGTCGGTACACCAGAGAACAGAGAGAGCAAACTGGAAATGGAGTAAGCCTGCCCCTGTGAGGGACCTCCAGTAAGGCTTCTTGTACTAAAAGTTTCACTTTACAGTAACCACTGGACTGAGAGTGAGGTCCCAGATGGAGGAGTTGGAGAAGGGACTGAAGGAGCTGAGGGAGTTTGCAGCCCCATGGAGGGAACAACAGTGTCAACTGGCCCCACCCACCCCCACCCCGTCCTCCTGGAGGCTGGACCACACATGGAGGGACCCATGGTTCAGACCACATATGTGGCAGAGGATGGCCTCATTGGCCATCAGGGGAGGAGAGGCCCTTGGGCCTAAGGGTGTTAGAGGCCCCAGTAAAGGGGAATGTCAAGGTGGGAATATGGGAATGGGTGGGCGGGTGGGTGGGAGGTGGAATTCCCTCATAGAGGCGGGGAGGGGGAGGGGATGGGGGGTTTCCAAAGAGGAGACCTAGAAAAGAGGAAACATGGGAAATGTAAATAAAGTATCTAAATAAATAAATAAATAAATAAATAAATAATTTTAAAAAGAATACCTAAGAGCAGAAAAAAAAAAAAGTTCCATAATCTCCCCATGCAGCACCACCAACAAGGACCAAGTGTTAAAATACACAAACCTATGGAGGTCATTATGGACTCTAATCCTCTGTAACCATAAACCAGAACAAACTCTTCCTTCTGGTGCTGTATCATAGCAACAGAAACGTAAGGCTGGTTTACGTTTCTGGTCCCAGAGAATAGGGTTGCGGCTGTGAAGAACTTGACCATGGGGGTTTTTTTGGAGGGATGGGTAAGATTTTGGAACTGCTAGAAAAGCAATTGAAAGCTGTCCTAACTGGCCAGTCTACTAGTGGTGCGGAGAGTGATGCAGAGGCCCTGCTGATAAGATTTTAGAAGAGAACAGATCTTTATTTACAACTAGACTAGTGGCAAAGAATCTGGTTGCTTTCAGCCCATGTACTGAACTTACTTGGACAAAATTTCAATGTAATAGGCTAATTTTCTTGATGGAGGGAAATTTCAGGACAGGAAACTTCAACATTATAATGTTGAGTGTGGCTATCACTGGTGACTCTTATGCAGGTCTAAATTGGGAAAGTAAGTGGGACAGGAAAAAATGCAAACTGCAGCCTGCAGAGGCTTACAGGCTCAGTGAACTGTGCTCAAGGACAGGCTGCGATGCTAAAATTAGGGAAGAGGAGGTCTCCCTGCTGTACTGGAACAATAAGAAAGGTTCCCCTAGGGCAAGACCCCACCCAGCATTCAACTTATAATGGAATCCAAGTGGCTTTCTGCTTTTACAATGTGCCTGTGCTAGTGTGTTTGGAGGAGGTGAAGGTTCATCCCAAGAGGCTAGTCAAACAAGTCATTGTTGTCCACGGGTTACCATCTTTGAAGGCTTGAAAGATTCAAGAATGAGGGAGTTGTGGATTCTTTCTCCATGGTTTCAAGAGCCACTGTGGCCTATGTATAGCAGGGCCGGACTTCCTGCAAGGCCTTGAGAGGACACTGCTGCAAAGGTGAAGCCTGGCTGCAGTGGAGATCTTAAGATATTGAAGATGCCAGAGCTGTGAGACATGTGCCAAGGAGAGCTACATATGGGGGTGGAGCCAGCCCAAGAGAAAGCCATATGTCCCGGGCAGCAGAGGCGGGGAGGGGAAGCCATCCTGCCCCTTTGAGACCAAAGCCCCAGATACCAGACATGAAGGTGCAAAATCTGGTGTCTAACCTGCTGGGTTTTAGTCTTGCTTAAGCCTAGTTTTTCCTCAGTCTGCCCCATTTCCTCCCCTTTCAAATGGGAATGTATATTCTCTACCATTCTATGTTAGGATTACATAAGTTGTATTTAATTTTACTGTGGTTAGAGTCAAGAAATTATCTTGAGACTTAAGAGAGACTTTGAACTTTAAAATAGTATTGAAGCTGTTAAAGGCTTTGGGAACTTTTTTTTTTTTTTTTTTTTTTTTGGTTTTTTGAGACAGGGTTTCTCTGTGTAGCCCTGGCTGGCCTGGAACTTACTCTGTAGACCAGGCTGGCCTCGAACTCAGAAATCCGCCTGCCTCTGCCTCCCAAGTGCTGGGATTAAAGGCATGCGCCACCACTGCCTGGCCTTTGGGAACTTTTAAAGTTGGACTAAAATAATTTTGCATCATGAGATGGTCTCAAGCCTATGGGGGCAAGAAGCCAAATGTGGTGTGAATAAATGTATAACTGTAAATATTCCCCACCATAGGCTCCTGCATGGGCCGTTGGCAGTGCTGTTGGGGGGGGGAGGATTAGAGCTTGTAGAGCAGGAAGTGCATCACTGGCGTGGGCTTGTCCCTATGGGCTAGCCTCGTCCCACTGCCACTTCCTTCTCTCTGTTTCCTGATGTACCAGCAAACATGACCCACCAGCCTCCTGTTCTGGCCACCTGCTGCCATGTCCTACTGTTGTGAACCTTAAGCCTCTGGGACCATAAACCAAAACAACCCAGCCACCATAGTAGCTGTAATTCTGGGAGCACAGAATCCAGACACCATAATGATCACTAGGAGCACAGAGACACCACAGTGGTTACTGGGAGCACAGAAACTGGAGGGAGAGACTATTGGAGTTGAGGGAGTGAAGGATGGTAAAAGCAAACACCAGCAGGGACATCTTTCTGGATGTCAAAGCCACTGATGCTATGTCTGAACCTACAGAGGAAGGTCCAGTCTGCTGATCAGGGTAACAAGAGTAGAGCTTAGGGTGAGTTGCAAAGGGAGAGGGGCTGTCTGAAGATGGCCAAAGGAGAATGCTAGGGCATCCAAACCAGAGGCCAAGAGAAGAAGATACAGCCCCAACCAGAAAGTCAAGAGTACAGTGGCTTTTGCCGGAAGGAAGAGGGGACACAGAAAAGATGATAAAAGTAATGGATCTGTCCCCAGCAGAACAGATTTTGATTGAGAACTGTTCATAATGGCTTCCCTTCCCCCCAGAGATCACACATGCCCCACTCCTGAGCCTTCTGCAGCTGTGTAATAGTAGCCTTTTAAGATCGCTGTTTCCTAGGCCTGGGGACATTCTGAAAGCAGAACGAACTAGGAAGTGGAAAGGCAGTTTACCAGAGGACTCCTGAGAATGCCAATGGAGGGAGGTTCCCTGCCCTCGCTCAGTGTAATCCAGCCCAGGACTCTGGCAGAACTGAAACATGCAGCTCCCCAGAAACTACCACATCTCTGGGAAGCATGCAGTTCTTCAGTGTTGTTCAGATTAAGGCTACTGAATAGCTAAGCTGACGGGGAGGACCCAAAGGCTTGGGATCAATAGCAGCAAATGGCTCTAAGGGAGAGGCTTCAGGCTGCCTCTCTTCAGGAATGCTCCCCCATATGACTGTGTCCAACATTTTGCGTGTGACGTCAGGCAACATTCTTCCTATAGGCTTCCATGAGAAAGGCCAGCTATAAAGGGCAATGAGATAGAAAACAGACAAGTGTGTCTGCGGCATATGGAGGAAGAGACTGCTCCCCGCAGCTCTGTGATTCAACCCTGCTCTCTGTCTGGAGCTCCATTCCTCAGGGCTAGCTTCTACCTGAGGCTAGCCACGCAGGTGATTTCAGGTGAGAAAGCCCTTGCTTTATTCCTGACTGGGATGAGATACAGAAAGCAGCTTTGCTTCCGGGCTATGCAGGCCACCCTCCTGGGCTCTAATCCCCCTACCCCTAGACTTTGTCCTTGTCTGAGCCTAGGCCCTGGAACAGAGGCAGAGGATTAGCTTCCCTCGACTTCCCCTCTCCCCCAATTTTCATTTCCTTCTTGGTTGTTCTGAGATAGATTCTAGAACATCATGCCTGCTGAGCAGACCCTTCCTCTAAATTCTACACCCAGGCTGCTGTCTTTTAGCCCTTTATCTGTACCATCTCAGGGCTAGGGATTGTGTCCTAAGGAGCAGTGCACATTGAGTGGGCACTTTCTTACACACCCGTTTTCCTGGACTGTCTCAGGACACACACTTTATTATCTAGAGTCCTCGTTTCTGGCCATGCTCCCTGCCACATTTTCTTAAAGCTCCTTTCTTTCTTTGAGATATAAATTATATAACATTAAATTATAACCATTTTAGGGGCTAGAGAGATAGATGGCTCAGCAATTAAGAGCACTTGTCCTGGCAGAGGACCCGAGTTCAGTTCCCAGCACCCTCATGGTGGCTTACAACCATCTGAAATGACAGTTCCAGAGGAGTCAACACATAAGGTGCCTATGTGGTACATGTCATGCAGGCAAAACACTCACACAGATAAAATTAAAAAATAAACTGGGGCTGGAGAGATGGCTCAGGTTAAGAGTGCTGGCTGCTCTTCCAGAGGTGCTGAGTTCAATTCCCAACAACCACATGGTGGCTCACAACCATCTGTGATGGGATCTGAATTCCTCTTTGGGTGTATCTGAAGACAGATCACTCATATACATATAAATAAATAATTAATTTTAAGATAATAAAAAATTAAATCTAAAATATGATTTGAGTTAAACATTTTTTAAATTCTCTTTATTAGTGAGGGTAGAGAATACCCTTCCATAGCCTGCATGTGGAGCAGAGGGGACAACCCTATGTGGGATCTAGGGATCAAACTCAGGTTGTCAAGCTTAAGGCAAGCATCTCTATCCACTGAGCTATCTCACCAGCCCAAAACTAACCACTTGAGAGTATACAGTTGGGTGACATTGTATACATTTGCAGTATTCTACAGTCATCACTGCTGTCCAGTTCCAGACAGTTTCTATCACTCTTCTGTGATAAGCCGTTAAGCAGCCCCTGAAGGCCAGAGTGCTTCCTGTCTCCATGAGTCTGCCTTCTCTAGACACTTCATATACCTGGCCCATAGAATATGCACTTGTGCTTAGCTTTATTCAGAATGCTTATATAAGGCATACCCATTTTGTAACCTAAATCAAGCACTTTGTTTTGGGGTCTAAGTGATATTCCATTGTATAGCTCTGCCATATTTTGTTTATATATTCATCTGTTAATGAATGGGCATTGGGTCGTTAAGAGTGTTTCTTCAATTGTCCCAGGTCTCTGAGTATGTACCTGAGAGTGGAGTTTCAGGCCATATGGCAGTTATGTGGTTTAATTGCTGCAAGATACTGGATGTCTTTTTCCATGGCCATTCTCCCTAAGTCAGCTCTGACAAAGCACAACAGGCACATACCTCTCTAACCCCCTAAACACTGGGAGTCAACACATGGGAGTCAACACACTGTCCTTTAGATTAGGAAAACCCAAAAGAATAAAGGCAAGCTACGAATCCTCCCTAGATGGAAAAGAGCGCCAGCGAGCCGAGCCGACAGTAAGCAGAGACAAGGTGGAGGCAGGCAGGAGGCAGCATGCTGAGATGATAGGAGGTGTCTGGAGAAGGTTTGACCAAGACAGAGGAGCTGAACTAAGCAGCAGACGGGCTCACAGCCCAGAGAGCTACAAACAGAGCTCCAGAGCAAGAGCAGCCACTGAGGCTCGCTGAGGCACAATTTGGTCAGGGCTGCTTTTGTTTGTGGGGTGGTTTGGGTTGGGTTTGAGATTGGTTAGTTGGTTGGTTGGTTCTTGAGACAGTCTCACGTAGCCTTTGTTGGCCCTGAACTCCTGGTCCTCCTGCTTCAGTCTCACAAGTGCCGAGATGACAGGTTTGGGCCACCACGCCCAGCTAGGTCAGTGCTACATTGACAGGAAAGGGAATAGCTTTGAATCAAGGAGGATGATTTAGAAACAGGAGGCTGGTGAGACTCCAGCATTGTTCTCGGAGCAGGGGGAGCAAGGAAGAGGCCAAGCAGCCTCAGTGGGACGGAGCTGGGGCAAGTCTGTCCTCATTGTTGAAACACAAAGGCCAGGACAGAAGATGACGCCATTTCATGGAAAGAACAAATCAAAATGCTGTAGAGGCAGAGGCTTTGGACAGTCCCAGAGAGCCCCAAAGCACAGCACCTGTAGAGCCAAGCCGTCCTGAATGCCAAGAGGGTTGTAGGGCAGGCCAGGCTGCCCCTTCCAAAGTGAGGCCTAGACATACAGTGGTTGGCCTCCTCCCTCCTTCAAGCCTACACACATTCCAGAATAACGTCAGTGAGTTCGACCTCATCATTGACCTAGAGGACACTGTGACTTCGTCAAAACAAATCTTAATCTGAATTATACTAACATGGATTACTTAAGTAATTTTAAGAAATGACTCTCATCATAACTTCATGAGGCCAGTTTAACTCCTAGATCCGTTTTCTGTAGAGGACAGGAATGAAACCAAGTCTCAGGGTTTCCCTCATGGTCTTGAGTAGCAACTCCTCTATGTGCAAATTCAGTAAGGGAAAAATCTTATCTTTGTCAGAACTTGTGGTCGAGAAAAGCTTTCCCCCTCCCAGTTGTAGACTGTGTCTGACTTATTTTATGTTCTTTTCCACCAAGTCTCAGCCCTGGGCTCATACTACTATGGTTAGCTTTCATTGTCTCTATAAAAATAACTTCTGGTCATTGTGACTGTCATGTGCTATGGTCACAGAAACAACCTGCTTCTTTCCAAGACAGTGGTAGGAAGAAGGGGTACTGTTCACTGGATGCAAGACCTGAACCCTTCTTACTCTAAACCCATCCTTTAAGTGAGGTAGGATTAATGTACACCTGTAACACCAGGTCTTAGCAGCTAAGGCCAGAGCATCAAGCAGGAAGCCTTGAGAACACTGAGTTAGAGCTCGCTGGCAGAGGAAGGAAAGAACTGCAAACTGTCCTGACTGATGTACACACCACCAACACCACACCGCACCCACATGGAAACACATGCATGCACCCTGAACCATGGCTCTTCTTTCTGCTCAGCCGGCCTCACTGTTACCCTCCTCTGAACTGGTATTTCTTTCATGCCTTGTTCCTTACTTCTCTTCCCTCTCCTAGGACTTCTCCAAGCTCAGCTTCCCATTTCCAGCAGCCTAGGGCCATGTCAGCAGATAGACACCAGGCCTTAGGGGGGGAGACTATTTTCAGGGCAGCTGCCAGGAATAGGGGTAACATGGGACAGATGAGGGTATTAATTAAGCTTGATTGAGGGTATATGCTTGAGCATAAATTCAGTTTCAAGATAGGAAATTTCTAGGGCAGAGACTGTGGCTTAGTGGTGGGTCACGTGGCCAGCATCTACAAGTTCCGTCTCTAGTAAACTAGAAGCATTGATTTCCAGAGACCGAATCATAGGCACTTAACACTTCAAACCGTGTTTCTAAATCCTTTTATTACATTTATTTCTGCTATGTGACTATGTGTGTGCCTATGTGACAGTCAAGGAGACAAGGCAATGACACTGGAGGCTAGAGGGGCTTTGCAAATTCTTAAAAGACATTTAGTCTTAAGAGCTCAGACTGAGAAGAAATGTCTTCTAAGAGAGCAGTTCACCTGTAAAATCAGCTAAGGAACACTGAGGTGACATCACTGAGGTGGCATCACTGACTAACTTCACAGAATGAGAAAGGAACATCTCGATGTATCTGTTGAGCGAGGGATGCAGACTACGTGTGAAGAGCCACTGATCTCTGTCCTGGCCAGGAAGAGGCAGCCAATGAAAAGGGAGCCCGGGTCTTCCTGGTACCCAAGGGCTTCCCAGTGTGTAGGCATTAGCCTGCCACTCAGGGAAATCACTTTTGGGCAGAGTAGAATAACACAAGCCATCTATCATCCTCAGAGCTGCAGGCATGGGACCCTTGGGTACTCAACAGAAGGAAGCCACCAAGGAGCAGGCCTAGTCACCAGAGGCTGTGTGGATGATGGTCACCTGAAGGGGGGCTGAACCGATTCAAACCAGAAGACTGCCATGTGTAGAACCCTGAGTTGGGCTCAGTCCTCTACTTACCAGGGCCATCTCTCCAGCCCCTCTGCATCCATTTCTCTAAGTTGAGAGGTACTCTGTTGGCAGAGGCAGGTGGATGTCTGGGAGTTCAGGGCCATCCTGTCATACATGGCAAGTTTCAGGTCACTCAGGGCAACACAGTGGAATCCCGTCTCAAAAATAAAGAATAAAATTAAATAAGAATAAATAAATAAATAAAATTGAAGGGGAAATGCACTTACTCAGATGTTTGAAATGAATTTGTCTTTTCTAAATTATTGTTATTTCAACATTTAAAGGGTTTTCAGGGAGCCAGCTAGAGAAGTGACTCAATGGCTAAAAGCATGTGCAGCTTTTCCAGAGGACTGGAGTTCGGACCCCAGCATGCTGGGCCCCCACAGCTAACTGCCTACAGCCTACATTCCAGGAGCTCCAACACCCTGTTCTGGCCGCCAAGGGCACCTACAAGCATATATATGAACACAAACGCATGCGCACACATACACACACACAAACACACTCACACACACATACACATTCACACACTTATACATAAATAATAAGAGTAAATCTTTTAAAAATCATTTTTAAAATAATCTATTCTTTAAAATAAAATTAAAGGAACCAGACATTATAAGCCACACCTATAATCCTAACACTATAGAGATGGAGGCAGAAAGATCAGGAGACTGAGGCCATTTTTATCTAGGTAATGGGTTTGAGGCCAGCCTAGACTACAATGAGGTCCTGTCTCAAACAAACAAAAAGCAAAACAAACAAACAAAAACAGTAAGAAGAAAAGAGGGGGGAGGGGTTGCTAGGACAGTTGTTTTCTATTTCAGACTAAAAACAAAACCATTCCCACTGGGCAGCCAAATATGTAATGCCAGATCAGCACATCTATGCAGGTCCCACTAGAAAGAGGGGACTGCAGGAACTTTTGGGAACCTAGGCCATTTGTGTCATTTAAAAAACAAACAGGTAGAAAATGAAGCAAAGTCAAAAGTGTAATATTTGAAAGGTACTAAGTATTTTTTAAATGTCAAAATAATGGCAGTGAAGATCCCTTCAGACCTGGAAATGCATTTCTACCTCTGGGCAGAAAGAACCCTTACTGACACAGCTGTTCACTGGAAATGACTGCTTATGACCTATTGTTCCACTCTCTCCAAAGGATGTAAAGGGCATGTCCTAAGGGGTGCCTTCTAAAAAGGGGTAAACCTCTCCATATCTGTCCGAGATGGAGACCCAGCCTGTCATTACTGGGGACCCTAAAGACAGTTTTCCATTTGCTATACTAAGATAAACGTTATAAAAGTCTTGTATGAGATTGTGGGTGGGGCTGAGGTCTTACCCTGGGCCCTGCTGACACTGCTGATGGCTGGCATGTGCCTTCCAGGACGTTAGCAGCACCCTTAACTCTCACCCCATCACATGCCAACAGCACCACCTCCTAACTGACAGGCAGAGGGCCTCCCTGGAGGGGAGCTCACTAGGTGAAGGGAAGCAGGAATGAAACAAGCAACGGTGGAAATATGGCTGTCCTTCAAAGAGAGGAGGCTGGGGCCAGGAAGAGCTGGCGTGGGAGGACAGTGCCAGTGTCTAGCCACTACCAGACCCTTGATGAGTCATGGAGAAGGGTTCAGGCAAGAGGTACTCCCAGCTTCTCCTTCCTCCCCCTTCAGCATCCCAAGATCTGTTTCCCAGTGAATGAATCCAACTGGAAGCCCAGTGGCTGGGAGACCTGGGTAATGGGGTCATAGAGATCAAGATCCTGAGACATCAGCAAGGGCAAAAGGCAAAACACAAATTCAAGGGCAAGCAGCAACACTGACTGGTTGGAGGCAGCTCACTCAGGTGATCCAGAGCTTGGGCTGCAGAGCCAGGCTACCTGTCACCCGCTGCCTGTGCAGTCGTGACTGTGTACTCCTCCAAATGTTAACACCCCGAGTGTAAGGTGATCCCAGCACTGCCGTCCACCTCATGCAGTCTAGGAGGTTTCTCATTAGAGAAACACAAGCAAAACAAGCAGGTCGTCTATGGCAGACCAATAGTAATGGCTGCTGTCTGCTAGAGTCCCAGTACACACAGACATGTTTTCTCTCCATGTATATTGTCTATCCATATCTAAATAGACATAGATATATAAAGTTGCTTTTTGAAGTCCTAAGGATTGAACCCAGGTCCTCCTTCAGTGCAAGAAAAGCACTCTCCCACAGAGCTACATCCCCAGCCCTCCCCTAGGACTTGTCTAGAACCATGGGTTGAGCCGTGGATCAATCCCGTTACCATTGATCATCACTGTAAGGGTCCTGAGGCAGGTCTGACTAACATAAGAGGAAGAAAACGGTCTAGCAGATGAAGCTGACTGAAGCCAACGAGGGGAAGGAGAGAAAGGGGAGAGAGGACTGTGACTGAAGGTCACATCTGTCAAGGTGAGGCTGACATGGAGCCCACAGTTTCTCATCAGAGGGTCACATAGTCAAGTGTCCAGATGGACAGGGCAAGAAAACACCCCTGTGAACTGTAGTGAGGGAGCAAGAAGTAGGGTACACAGTTCTCTGCCATGAGGCATGGCCACTGCTCTACCCCAGACACCAGACTATTCACCCTCTGAGAAAGGGCCTGGGTTTTCCTTGTGCCTCTCAGCTGCTCACACCGCAGCTCATCAGTGCACATGTGAGCAGGAGATTACTTAAGCTGATGGGTGATGGTTGGAAATACAGGGAGAGGAAGTTAATGTGTGCCGACGTGCAGGCCTCCCAACGCCCTGACCAGACCCCTAAAGCTGACACAAGTTCCCACAGGTGCCTCAGACAAGGTTCTCCAGAGTCACGGGAAGAACAGACTCAGGCTGTCACCCTGAGCAGCTCTCACTTGACCTCTCAGGAGGGTGGGAAAGAAAGTCAGCAGGCCTAGTCTAGACAGCATTCCCCTTGGCGGGTCACAGCCCTGGCACTCCAGCTCCAGGGCATCCAGTGCCCTCTTCTGGCCCTGCAAGTCCCTGCGTGTGTACACACACACTCACACACACACACTCCTCCTTCTCTGCATTGCCTTGATCCCCACAGCTTTGTGGTAAGTTTTGAAATGGAAAAAGGAGAGTTTATGGATTAAATCCTTAGCTTTTGTTTCTGATTCTTAGGATCCCTTGACTATGCTAGGTTCACAGCAGATTCCTCACCACATTTGTTGCTTGGCTGCTGCTTTCTTGTTTCCTTGACGAACTTGCCAGCCTGAGTGCTAAGTGGAAAGTCCGCTTGCTCTTCTCCAGCCTCCCTTTAGAGGCAACTTGGCCAGCAGAGATCCAACTCTGTCCAAGTTTAGTCCAGGGCCAAGTAGTCAGCTAGGGGATGTGTAGGCTGCACCTGGCCCTTGGAGCAAGAGACCCACACCATCTAATCCCAGCATCCCACCTTCCTGGCACCCTCCCTGGTGGTTGAGATCTTCTCCAGGTTCATGTCCAGCCACCCCACACACATTCTTTTTGTGCCTGTCATTCTCTTACCCCTTCCTAAGGATGACTCATGGCACAGAGGGAAGCCATTTTGCTGTCAGTGTAACAGCCTGTCCTTTCTGGTGGCATGTCTGGTCACAACCATGTGTTCTTTATTAGACCCAACAGATGTGTCATCTTAGCTACAGACATTGATTTTACTGGTAAGAGAATTTTGTTTAATGGTATGTAGCCCTGGCTAGCCCAC
>CM052705.1:3448491-3460457 GCA_028551405.1 Uromys caudimaculatus
CCCCCCCCCCCCGACAGGTTTTTCTGTGTAGTCCTGGCTGTCCTGGAACTCACTCTGTAGATCAGGCTGGCCTCGAACTCAGAAATCCGCCTGCCTCTGCCTCCCAAGTGCTGGGATTAAAGGCGTGCGCCACCACTGCCCGGCTCATGTGTGCCTTTTAATGAGTAAAAGTGAAAAGACCAGCATGTTGTTCACCTCCACAGACTACAGAGCAGTTCTCGCTCGCTCTCATGGTGCTATCCTGCAGGGAAGGGACAGTCTGCTCTAAGTCATATTTAGCACTGTACTACCACCAAGATACAGACTTGTGCCTGCTCCCAGTGCTGGCTGAAGTGTGTAGAACAGACAGTCAAGGCTCTGAGAGTGGAGGGGTCAGCTCTGTGCTGCCTAAGGGAGTCGGCCTTGCTCTGTCACCTCCAAGTAGTGCTGACCATGCTGGACAGGCACTAACCCGCTTATCTTACCATTTAAACAAACGATCCTGCTTCTGCAAGTTCCTGTTGATCTCCTAGTCTTTGCTCCCTCAGAGCCACTTGGAGTTCTGTGACTGTACAGAAGCAGCTTCAGCTCTGATATCCTCATGTGTGACGCAGAATTAGTAGCACCCAAACCTTAGAGGCTAGGGGCTGAGGATGTGCCTTGGTGGCACAGGACTTAGCTGGTGCGTAAGGCCCTGGCACCACCAAAAAAAGCATCGCTCCTGGAAGTCCTGGAGACCAAGCACTCAGGAGGGCTAGAAGTGCCACCGACCTTACATAAGCCCAGTTAAGGCCCAGGCACTGGCCTTCTGGTCTACATTTCAGCCTTTCCTGAGTGTGCTGAGTGGTTGTCAGATGGCTAGGGGCAGTCTCTGGGCTGAGCTGAACTGTGGATGGGGGGACAGGAGGGTTCAAGTAAAAGTACGTCATTAAATGGAGGCACTCGTGCAGGAGGCTCGCACAGAGATCCACGCAGAGTTGAAAACAAGTCTTGAGGCTCAGGCTCCCTCTTGCTGAGGTGAGAAGGCTTAAGCCAGTGGTAAAAGTGTCAACACCTGACCCTGCTCGCAACTCCGTATTTAGGCCTAAGGCCAGACAGTCAAGTAAGCAGGGTTCCCCGAAGATACCTACTTCCTCTTTCTATACTTGCTCTTTCAGCACCTCACCCTCAGAAAGCCAGGAAGTCAAGCGGATAAAGAAGGAATTCACTATCCATACAACGGCAGCAAAATCCTAGGCTAAGGTCATAGCTCAGTGGTAGAGAACTCGCCTGACACATAAAGATCGGGACCAACACCAGTACACCCCCTGCCTTTGCACAGCTGTGAGATACATGAGGCTTTACATTTCTAAATAGTGTGAGAGATGGAGATCAGCTCTGTTGGTAGAATGCTTGCCTAGAGTGCTTACCCAAGGGCTGCATAAAACTGGACGGACATGGTGCCACACACTGATAGTCCCAATACTCGGTAGGCAAAGGATATCCAACGTTCAAGGTGACCCTTGGCTACAAACCAAGCATGGTGGCACATGTAATCCCTGCATCCAAGAGGTAGAAGCAAGAAGTAAGAAATCACGGTCATCCTTGACAACATACAGTCTGAAGCTAGCCAGCTACGTGAGACCCTGTGTTTGGGGAAGTGGGGGGAGTTGGAAGGGGAAAAATGTTTTTACACGTGAAATTTGAATGGCAGCATGCTATAGATAGCATTTTACTGGCACACAGCCACCATCTCTATTGTCTCTGTAATGCTTAGGTCAGGATCATATAAACAGATGAGGTAGTATGGTGCCGCCCTGCTCTGAGATGACAGGGCTCCCTCACCTTCTACCTGTGCTAGGAAGGCTACGACAGATGTTTAGTCCTACAGGTGCTGCTGCTCTCTAGGATAGGGTGGCAGAGTTCAGGCTAAGGGCTCTTTCTAGCAGTGTAGAAAGAAGGACCCAGGATGGGACTAAGCGCCTTCTATGAGCAGTTCCACCACCATTGCCACCCCTAGTGTGGCAACAGGGGTTTAGCTAAGACCCTTCATGCTCCCAGAGTCCTCTGCACTTCTTAGGGCTGGCCCTGAGCTACATTCAGTGACTGCCTCCCTTCTTTCTCTACAGAATTTGCCTTCTGCCAGGTGGACGCCTCCATTGCTCTGACGCTGGCCTTAGCTGTTCTGTGTGACTTGCTCCGGCAGTGGGACCAGCTGGGGCCAGGACTGCCCATTCTCCTAGGATGGCTACTGGAGGAGGGTGACAACCTTGAGGGCCTTGTACAGAGCCCACATCAGGTAATCCTAGTTACATAGGGACCTGGGGGCAGACAGAGTATCCTAGCCCCATGGTGGAGCCCTGAGGGCCTGGGGAGTTTCTACATAGTAAAAAGTCTGCCTCTAGCTGCTCTAATGCAGAGCAGAGACTGACTAGGAGAAAACCTCCTGGGTGAGGCTCACAGGGCTTTGGAGGTCCTGATAGCAAGGTTCAGACAAGTTAGGAAGGGCACTTTGAAAAATGCACCTTGAATATTAAGAATAAAATTATGAAAAATGCTTATCAGTTGATCTTAGCATGGGCAAGAGTCCTTACAGCTCTGGGGCTAAGCATTTCCTAAGAGTCAGGGTCCTTCTAGAGAACATGGTACTTGCCCTGTCTTCCTGGTAGGGTGCAGTCACACACACCTAGAAACTGAAGACCAGCATAGGCAGCACAGGCACGGGGAAACAGCAGTCTATCCCCACACGTGACTGCTAGCTAGCTTGGTATCCTGAGCAGACCAAGAGTCAGTGCATACCAACTCTTCAGAACCCAGTCTGTGTCTAAGAAACAGCAAGATGTAGTAAGTGTTTTTGATGAAATGACTCTGAACACCCATGGCATTCTAGAAACTTGGTCTCTAAAGGCCGCTATCATACATCTTTGCTCTGCTGCCGAGACTTCCTTTGTACCCGCTCTGAATTTTCTCAGTACACCTTAAAACCTAAGACCCACTCCCACACCACCAGCTCCCAAAGCATCTTGGCTTGGAGCTATTTCCCATCTTTATCCAAGGTCATGTTACTGCTGGGAGAAAAACACTCCTCCCTGGTAGAGAGGTGCCGAGGACAGTAGAAGGTGACCTTCAGAGCTGCAAGTGCTGTGGCATGGGTGTTGACAGGCCCAAGTGGGTCCTCTGTCAGGAGTAGACACAGCCCCACACATCCAGTACTGGGCCTGGCCCCGCAGGCCCCCTCTGAGGCTGACTTCGCTGTTTCTCACTTGATGTAGGGGGAAGAAGAGCACATATTTGAAAAATCAGAAGTCAACTTCTGGGCTGAGACTCTGACCTTTGTGAAATACCTGTGTAGGCAACTCTCCCATCTCCTCCGTCAATCTGGCTGGCAGTCTCCTCACTCCCAGGAGCTCTGTCACTTGCAAAGGATAGCATCAGAGCAGCGTCACCTGGTCTCTCAGCGCTTCAAAGAACTCCCACTCTCAGCTGCATTTTTGAAGACAGTGGAATACACAAGGCTGCGCATTCAGGAGGAAAGGGCATTGGCTGTCCTGAGGCTGTTGGCCTGCATGGAAGGAAAGGAGGTTCTCGGGGCAGGAGACTGTCCTGGGGGGTGGAGACAAGTGACAGCCGCAGGAACAGAAGCAGCATGTTGAAGAGAGAAGGCTGGGCCCTCACCTCGGGTCTACAAGGCCCAGGCTGGACATCAGTTGAAACTCTTTTCCTCTAGTGCCCCCCCACTTCTGGGAGTCTAGGCTTCTGTCCCTTCCTACAGAGGACTGTGTCTTCAGCGCACTCAGTCAAGGCAGCCCAATTAATTGCAGCTACCTAGGAAGTGAGGCTGCTATTCTGAATATTTACTCTGTCTCCAGGTGCAGGCCACCTGCAGGCCTGACTTAGCCTTTCCGTCCCAAAGCCAGAGCCTGTTTCCCTGTACACTGACTACATTGAATTGAGGTTTAGCGCACATCACACACGCAGAGTGTTCTTTTGTTTGGCTTTGTTTGGGCTGTGTATAGATGCTGGATTACTTAGCGAATACCTATTTGGTCATATTTCTAAACATACATTCCATTTTAGTAAAGGAGAAATATGTTCCAAGTGTTTGATTCTGGGAAAACTAAGAATCCACAACATAAAAATACTTGTGTTTTATTATCTACGTGTCCAAGTCCTTCAGTGGCCCATATTGAGTCCCTACTGTCTCCCCAAAATAGCTGCAAAGGCTAGGAAACCTGGTGTCACCTATCACTGGCTTCAGCTATGTGAAGGAGCCTCGGGAACAGCGAAGCCTCAGCAAACGCTTAATCCATCCGCTGCCTCCACTGTTCACTGTCCTGTGACTGGTGGAAACAACAAAACCATTTTCACTTCAGGTGCAAAAAAAGGGGTTTTTTTTTTTTTCCAATCGAGGGTTTCCATCACTTCAGCCCAGCCCAGCTGGCATCCGCAGACACCAGCAGGTGGCGATCTTGCACACATTATGCTGCTGGTCTAGCTCTTTCGCTTACTCTCTTAAAACTTAAAGTATTACCAGCACCTGTTCATGATAGGAGGGCACCCGTGCCACAGCATGAATGTCTGAGGAAGTCAAGGGGCATTCTTACAGAGTCAGTTCTCTCCTTCCACATTTACTTGGGCTCCAGAGATCAGGCGCGCATAGCAAGCACTTTATCGGCTGAGCCCCATCATTGGGCCCAGCTTACCACCATTAGCGTGGACTTTCAGAGTATGTGACACCCACAGACACTTGCCTTCAAATTCACAGCTTAGACTTGTTTCTGTAATGTTACCCACAAAGACCATGCTAGCCGTAGTTAGGAACTTGTAGGCCCTATACATATGATCAGCAGTTTACACCAGGCTAGCCTCAAACTTGTGTTAATCCTCCTGCCTCTGCCTCCCTAGTGCCAGGATTCCAGGCACACACCACTATACCCAGCATTACACTATTTTAAGATCTAGTTGGTAAGAGGGGCTGGTGGTGCAATGTGGTGATAACCTCGGGTGAATAATTCTGATCAGAGCCCAAATTTCCCTCTCCCCTCCCATCTAAAATGAAATAAAAGCAGTTACATAACAATAAAACTATCTCACATGAGCAGGCATGCTGTACCAAAGCATGGTCCAGAACATGTTTATGTTATCTCCAAGTCCATCCTACCAAGCCTACCCAGTGGGTGTTCTCGCTGCTGTTAGCTGGGAATCATTATTCTGTAACATCAGCGCCTAGCTCGCACCACAGCCAGAAGCCAGTTTGCTTTAATATACTCTAATATATAAGACGGTAAGGGCTCGTCTCCTTTATTGAGGTATGGTCTCACTCTCGCACTAAGCTGTGCTAGGCTGGTTAAAACTCACCGCAGTTTGTCTGCCTCAGCCTCCCAAGTGCTAGGCTTATAGGCATGAACCACCATACCCACTTAGCACTACTACATTCGTGACCCCACAGTTGACCGGCTCTGCCGTGTCCTCTACCTACAGGGGCAGCATGCACTGCAGTGTAGCCATACGCACCTGGACTCAGGAGCCTTTGTTTGAGTGACAGATCTACCTCCTTGCCTTCCAGGTTAACTGAGACAGCCCAAGTGCACACTGGACTGAGTGCAAGCAGACAGGAAGAACAACGTGGGAAGGATTTAGTTGGTCAAGCGTCCTTCCCTGGCAACTACTGGGCCTTCCACCCAGGGCAACCTGGACTGCCAGCTGGGTGAAATCATGGGCCCAACTCCAGCTTTTGGCAGCTAGTATAAACTCAGTGTAGGGATAAAGGGTTCTGGACCTGATCAGATCGGCTGTGTAAAGCTGTCGGCAGCTTTAGCTTAATTGGGCGATGGGCGGGTGCCCCCTCTCAAAGAGTCAGGGGCCTTTTGGGAACGATTTTTCTATGGAAAGCTAGTAGGAGTTGCGCTAAAGGCAACAGAATGAGGACCTCTCCCTCCCAACCTAGGTGGTGGTTCAGCAACCACCGCCTCCGGCAGCTAGCACAAAGCTTAGATTCAATGCGGTGCCTCCCACAGCCGAAGAAGGAAGGTTGCAGGACTCGACAGGCCAAGGCTGTACAGGCGGGAAGCCTTGGCTAGCAGCTGCACCCTCATCCCAGAGACGGGTGGGGAGGCCAGGCCAACCAAAAGGCACAAAGGTGAAGGAAGTGACTTCCTCCGTGTCCACACTGCTACCCCGACTTCCCTCTAGTCCCCCGGAGTCGGCTTTCCCGCCCCGGACACCCCGCGCCACTCCGCGCCTTTGGCCCAGGCTCAAGGTCTTGTGATGTGATTAGCAAAGCCAGCGCCTTGTCCTCAGATACTCAGCCCTGCCCCACAGGCCGCTGCGCTCAAGTCCTGTTTAGTGAGCCTGGGCGGGGAGAGGGGCGGAGAAACGCGCCAATGCTCTTCCAGGCTGGCCGCTCCCGTCCCCACCCCTACGGCGTCTCCACGTGCAGCCGGGCCCGAGCTGCCCCCTACGGGACAGGCCGCGACCCCCGCCCCCAGTCCCAAGCAACTTGGCAACGCGCACCATTGCAATATTGTTGCGTTTTGCAGTTCCCGCGCGCCGAGCAAAAACTAGGGTGGAGATAAAAGCTGCGCCAGTCGGCCCAGCAGGATCGGGCGGGGAAAGGCACGTCCGGGGTAGCCCGGTCCCGGTCAGATAGAACGTGAAAGTGCTGTCCAACGTTACACTCCAAGAGGCGGAGGAGAGCGAGATATTCCCGCCGCCGCCGCCGCCGCCGCCGCCATCCAGCAGCACCCAAAGGGGCCGCGCTCCCCACGCCGCCGGGGACGCCGGGGCTGCTCGCCTCGCCTCGCCTCGCCCCGCCCCTCCCCTCCCCCAAGGGGAAAAATTGGCGGCGACCAATGAGAGGCCGAGAAGGGACCTGACGTCCGCGGGCCGGCGGGCGGCGTTGCCTGGAGACCCCGGCCGGTCAGCGTTCAGTCCCCTCCCCGGGTACGCTTTGCCCCGCCGCCGCGCGGCTCCCGGGCTGTATATAGGGCGCGCGCTCGCGGGTCTCTGAGTTCCACCAGTCCGCGAGCTGCCGACGGCTCGCGCGGGGGGCAGGCCGGGGCGCCGAGCCGCGCTCTCGCTTCTCCTCTGCCCCCCACTCCGCGCCGCGGCCTTCTCACTCCTCCTCGGCCCCGCAAGCAAACTTTCCGTCCCTCCCTGCCCCTCGCCCGTTACTCGTCTTGGTTCGAGCCGCGCCGCCCCGAGGGCTCCTCCCAACCTCCCCGCTTGCAGTTCCGACCATTACAGGACCCAGAAAAATGTCGACCACACTTCTGTCAGCCTTCTACGATATCGACTTCTTGTGCAAGGTAAGCCGGCAGCGCGAAAGGATGGCGGACGGCCTGGAACCTTCTGGAGTTCCGAGACCTGGCCGCCGGGCTAAGGGCGGGAGGGACCCTTCCAAGTCGACTTTGCGGGTGGAGGGAAGTCCTGGGCTAGGCGTACTGTGTGCTTGCGACTGTGGGCGTGGAGAGCTGGGAGGGAGCGAGTAGCGGCTGGAGCAGCCGTGCTCCTCCCGAACCGACCGCGGCCACGCTGCCGGGACTTCCCGGACAGTGTTTGCGCCGCCCACCCCGTGGCCACGGGCCCAGGATCACATGGCTAGCCCCGGAGCGGCCGGGGTGGGCGTCCTCCACTCTCCGGCCTGAGTTTTGCGAGTGTAGCGGTGGAGACTGAATCGAAACCCCAACAAGTGGGGAGTTGGGACTAGGCGTTCACTCTGCAGTTCGCCCCAACTCTTTTCCCATCCGATTTTCATCCCGTCCCCGCTCCCCACCCTTTGGCAGACGGAGAAATCCCTGGCAAACCTCAATCTGAACAACATGCTGGACAAGAAAGCGGTGGGGACGCCCGTAGCGGCTGCCCCCAGCTCGAGCTTCACTCCGGGCTTCCTGCGACGCCACTCCGCCAGCAACCTACACGCGCTCGCCCACCCCGTGCCCAGTCCGGGCAGCTGCTCGCCTAAGTTCCCAGGCGCCCCTAACGGCGGCAGCTGTGGCCCCGCAGGCGCGGGCGGCCCGTCCTCCTACGGCCAGCTCAAGGAGCCTTCAGGGAGCAGCGGCACGGCGCTGGTCAACAAGGAGAGCAAATTCCGGGACCGCTCGTTCAGCGAGAACGGTGAGCGCAGCCAGCACCTCCTGCACCTGCAGCAGCAGCAGAAGGGGGGCAGCGGCTCCCAGATCAATTCCACGCGCTACAAGACCGAGCTGTGCCGGCCCTTCGAGGAGAGCGGCACGTGCAAGTACGGCGAGAAGTGCCAGTTCGCGCACGGCTTCCATGAGCTGCGCAGCCTCACTCGGCACCCCAAGTACAAGACGGAGCTGTGTCGCACCTTCCACACCATCGGCTTCTGCCCCTACGGCCCGCGCTGCCATTT
This sequence comes from Uromys caudimaculatus, assembly GCA_028551405.1. Classification (NCBI taxonomy): domain Eukaryota; kingdom Metazoa; phylum Chordata; class Mammalia; order Rodentia; family Muridae; genus Uromys; species Uromys caudimaculatus. The sequence goes on from CM052705.1 coordinate 3,456,824, forward strand.
CATCCACAACGCAGACGAGCGGCGGCCCGCGCCATCGGGGGGCGCCTCCGGGGACCTGCGGGCGTTTGGCGCGCGGGACGCGCTGCACCTGGGCTTTGCCCGGGAGCCGCGGCCCAAGCTGCACCACAGCCTCAGTTTCTCCGGCTTCCCGTCGGGCCACCACCAGCCGCCAGGGGGACTGGAGTCGCCGCTGCTGCTCGACAGCCCCACGTCGCACACGCCGCCGCCGCCCTCCTGCTCCTCGGCCTCCTCTTGTTCCTCATCAGCCTCTTCCTGCTCCTCCGCCTCGGCGGCCTCGACGCCCTCGGGCGCCCCGACGTGCTGCGCCTCGGCGGCGGCTGCAGCCGCGGCAGCGCTGCTCTACGGCCCCGGGGGCGCAGAGGACATGGTGGCCCCTGGAGCGCCGTGCGCCACCTGCTCGACCACCTCGTGCGCCAACAACGCCTTCAGCTTCGGCCCGGAGCTGAGCAGCCTCATCACGCCGCTTGCCATCCAGACCCACAGCTTCGCCGCCGCCGCGGCCGCCGCCTACTACCGCAACCAGCAGCAGGGCCTGACGGGCCCCGCGCAGCCCCCCGCACAGCCCCCCGCGGCCCCCGCGCCGCCCTCGCCGCCCTTCGGCTTCCAGCTGCCGCGCCGTTTGTCTGAGTCGCCCGTGTTCGACGCGCCCCCCAGCCCCCCGGACTCGCTGTCGGATCGCGACAGCTACCTGAGCGGCTCGCTGAGCTCCGGCAGCCTCAGCGGCTCCGAGTCCCCCAGCCTGGACCCCGGCCGTCGCCTTCCCATCTTCAGCCGCCTCTCCATCTCCGACGACTGAGGCAAGGGGGCGCCCGCGAGGGGTTGGGAGAGGCGCTGCAGGGGGCACCGGTTGGGGGGGTGACGCTGCCGCCGCAGGCTCCTCCGAGCACTTGGACTCGAACTCTGCTGGGAGGGGCCCTGCCCCTTCCCTTTCGGTTTTCTCGGTTTTTTGTTTTTTATTATTTTTATTATTATTATTATTGCAAAGTTTTGTTCTTGTTGAGATAAAAGCCAACGAACTTTTCGTATGGATGAACAAAATATTCACAACAGGGCGGTTGTGATGCGGAAAGAACAAAAGATACCAAACACTTGTTTAGGTCTCAGATGAGTTTGAAACTCTAGTTTTAAAAAGAAAAAAGATCAGCCCAGCACCAGCAGCTACCAAGCACCATTCCTCTTCACTCGAAAGCCTTAGTTACAGTCCATGTGAGAACTCCTACCTTGGAAGGGGTTCCAAGACCAGTGTGAGCCCGCCGGCGGCCACCTCGCTAAACCATAAGCTTCTTAGGATTCAGTGATGCCAAGAACATGCCTTGATACGAGTAGCTCTCAGCCCCTTCGAGGTGGTTGTTTACCTTGGTTTTGTTTTTTTTTTTTTTAACAAAGTTCTATATGTCAGGGGGTGGGGGAGCCCTTGCATTCCAAAGTTTGATAGCGGGCTCATCGCCACCACTTAGTGGGTGTTTAGCTTAGAACCATTTCCTCTGCTCTCTGGAAGCCTTGGGCAGAGCTCAGTTCATAGCTGTTGAGAAATAAGTGCTTCGTTTTTAGCTGTTTTGAGTTGATCCGCACCACTGCACCACAACTCAATATGAAAAACTATTTAACTTATTTATTGTCTTGTGAAAAGTATACATTGAGGATGTTGTTCATACTGTATTTATCGAGTATGATGAAAGCAATAGATATATATTCTTTTATTATGTTAAATTATAATTGCCATTATTAATCGGCAAAATGTGGAGTGTGTTCTTTTCACAGTAATATATGCCTTTTGTAACTTCACTTGGTTATTTTATTGTAAATGAGTAAGAAAAATCTTAATTTAAGAGATTGTATGTAATATTTATTTCATTCATTTCTTTCCTTGTTTACGTAAATTTCAAAAGATTGCATGGTTTCTTTACAGAAATCTATCTATCTTGATGCTGTGGAAGTAGTTTGAGGAACATTTTGAGTTTTTCTTAGAATGTATAAAGGTTGTAGCCCATCCAACTTTAAAGAGAGAAAGAATGACCACAGACTGTGCAGTCAGGCTCACGTGGCATACTTCTCTAGTCCCAGCTTTATAAACCAGCAGGGAAAGAAAGTTTCCTAATTTCCACCAGCTCCACTGTGACATTGAGTATAAGACATGTAGCAATAATGGGGAAATGGTCTCCGTGCCTTCACAGGGCCCTAACTTGCCTTAAAGCTTCCTCAACCAAATAAGTATTTCATGAGTGCTTGAGAATTTGAATGTCGGACGGGTTCACCTGCACAAAAGGAAAAGATTTCTACCACTTTTTTTTTTTAATATAGCTATGAAGTGAAGAGGCCACGTCTTAGCGCTGAAATGTTGGAGGTATACGAATATGCCTTGCTTAATGACAGTCCAAAACTTGTACAATTATTTTTTCAGTGTAGAGGCAGGAATGTCTCCCTGCTTCCCCGGACGGCAGATGAATGAGCAGTCGCTTAGTTTGTATGTAGGTACAGTTGGAGCACCGTGCGTGCACGCTGGACTACTTTGACAGAAGTAGGTTTTTGAATGTAACAAGATAAGTCAACTTGAGTTGTAATATATTTTGGGGAAATCAGTTCACTACAAATTGTGACTGTAAACATTGTACTGTAAATGTTTTGTAGTTCTCCCCCAATAAAATTTTTTGGAAAAACGCTCTTGTAGTTTTTTTTAAAAAAACAAAAACAAAAAACTAGGTCTCCTGGCTTCCCCTGCCTCAGCAAGTCTGAGAAGGGGTGTGGCCAGGAGGTGGGGAGCTGGCAGGTCTCAGAAGAGCCTGCATCCACTTGTACCTGTATTTGTTTTATACCAAGTCCTTTCAGCTGAAAGAAAGTAATTCTTTGGCTGTCAAGGGCATTTGTTAGCTGCTCCCTTTGGTAATAAGATGCATCCCAGTGTTGGCTGACTGGCTGGTGGCAGGGCCTGGCGGGAGACCGCAAGGGGTGTGGCCGGCCTGTGAGTCACCCAGTGAATCACGTGGCTGCTCCAGCTGCTGAAGGTCCAGTTTTCCTCTAGTATGCCTGACCAGGGCCTGTAACCTGGACAGAGAGGGAGGGCTGGGCCAGGCACTGGGAGCTAGGCTAGGGTTTTGCCTGGACTTTGGGGAGCTGGGTTATGTCCTTCAGAGAGAGAGGAAGGAAGATGAAGCCGGTTAAACTTATATCTGGGCGATGTTTGTTTACACAGACAACTTCCTCTGGGAATGAGCACATTCAGGCTGTGCAAAAGGAAGAGGAGGCCAGAAAGCAAACTCATCCAGGCATCTACCAAAGGCAAACAAGGCTGGTGCCCAAAGCTTTAAGAGAGAAAGTCATGTGGGCTTTGGGGTTTTTTGTTGTTGGTTTGTTTTTACCCTGCTCGTTTTAAAACAATCTTTTTCAACTCATAGGACAATAAGGTTTCCCCCCACCCACCCCCAAACGCACAGTTCAGACACCTTTTCCAAAGTAGGCAAGAGACCCAGCAAGAGTTTGCTTTCTTATCGACAACAGCTGGGCTCTATCAACCAATCCTTGCCCCCCTCTGGTTACCCCTGCCTTGGCCGGGGGTCTACTGTGACTCACAGCTGGGGGGTGGGGGGCTGTCTGAGGGATGCGCCAAGCTGGGCAG
>CM052705.1:3460557-3556997 GCA_028551405.1 Uromys caudimaculatus
GGCTGGGTGAAGCCCCTGCAGCTCTGTGGCCTCCAGGCCATAAACAATGCGGGGGGGGGGGGGGAGCCTCCACAGTGGAGCTATTTAGGCCGGGCTTCATTTCAAAGACCCTGTTTCCACTTCGTTCTCAAACTTATTTTTCTCAACAAGTACTTTTGATCAGCCAGAATGTTGGACTTCTCTTTGGGGTGAACCACTTTTTTTTTTTTTTCTTTCGAGACAGGGTTTCTCTGTGTAGCCCTGGCTGTCCTGGAACTCACTCTGTAGACCAGGCTGGCCTCGAACTCAGAAATCCGCCTGCCTCTGCCTCCCAAGTGCTGGGATTAAAGGTGTGTGCCACTACTGCCCGGCGGAGCCACATTCATTTTTAAAAACTGCTTTGAAAGCCCAAAGCTAGGGCTCTGAAGTTTGGTGTTTTGAATGTGTTGGAGTGTGGAAACCTTGGAGAGGTAGGTGGTCATTCAGAAGTCTTCTTGCCCACACATCAGGGGGGAGCACTGGGTTACTGTGCTGAATGAACAGTGTTTACCTGAATACCCTTAGGACGGTATTTTTGTAAATCCAGGATCTAGAAGTAAAACTTGCAAGTAAGGGCAAAGTAGGACTAGCCACCACAGGCAACAGCGTGGAGCTAAAAGCAGGGAGGAGCGAAGCTGAATCTACATGGGATCTTTCGTGGGCGGTTGTGGACCCAGACCCCAGTGATCCCAAGAAGCCTTCCCACTGACTGCTGGGAGACTGGGTTGGGTTTGAAACAGCCCAACATAGTGTATACCACCTTATAAATCATTCCGGAAGGGACTCGTGCAAGCACAGAGGTCTTCCGCCCCTGCTGTCTGAATCTCCTGCTATTTACGTAAAAAGCACACACCATTGAGAAGCTCTGCATTGAGCTGTGAGCAAGCCTGGAAAAGCAGAGAAGATAGATGCTGGCCAGGCTCCTGGAACTGCTGGGTCTGCTCCTGAGGACCGGTCTCAGGAAAGCCCTGGGGCATGTGTCTGCAGAGAGCTTGCTGGAGAACTCTAAACCTGGGGAGGAAAGCCACCTGCCGAGACCACCACTGTCCTCCAGCTTAGTTCATGGTGACAAATGAAGGCGGATATGACTCGCACCCAGTGGTTTTTTTTAAAACCGGAAGTTGGGTCTCTGCAGCCCTTTCAGGCTGACCAGCAGTTGGAGTGAGGCCAGGCAAGCTCTTACCTACTGTTCCTTTGCCTGCTTGTTGAGCCAGTCTTTGTAACAGCAGATTCTCCTGCCTCAGCCTCCAGCTGAGTTGGGACTACAGGTGTGCCGCACACCGCCCAGCTGTAATCTCATTCCCGGAGGCTGCAGTGAACATCAGACACCTAAGGCAGGCAGTTCTTGATCTGAGCTGCTAGCAAGCCAAAGGGGGAGGAAAGAGGGAAAGAGGAAGTTGAGGCCCAGCAGGAAGACAGCCAGGCCAGAAAGTGCAAGAGTGTGAGTGTGCTTGGCAGGGCGGCTCTGGAGGAAGGCGTGTTGGAGGTGCCATGTGGGAGGTGGATTTGTGTCTATAAGTTCTGGGTATCTGTATGATCGTCCAGGTGTTTATGGGTGTTGAGCTGTGCGCAGTGTTCAGGGGTCTGTGTCTACAATGTGTGTAATGGATGCAGGAAGAGTCTCTGGGTGTTGATGAGTGTGGGTGTGTCTTGTGATGATCAGATTGCTTGTGGAGGGGGTGTGTGGATCTGTGTGTGGCTGAGTGTGGATTTGGGTTTGTCCTGTGTATGTAGGGTTTCAGAGTGTGCGTGGGGGAGTGGGGGGTCTCTGTGGGTGTTTCTGGTAGGGGTGTGGCTGTCGCGATGTGGGGGCTGGGTGTGTGCAGGTGTGTGAATGTGAGTGTGTTGCTCTAGTGGGTGTGCCCTTGTGCCCCGCCGTGTGTGAGTGAATGTGGGCTTGGGCGTGTCTGTGTATGGCTGCAGCTGTAGGGGCAGGCATGCGGGCCTTCAGTGTATGAGGAGGAATGTTTAGGCCTAGATGTGTTAGCAGGGGCGTGGGGGCGTGTCTTCACCAGCAAGGAGCAGAGGGAGGAGGGCTGCCAACATCTACAAAGGAAAAGCAGCCTCCTTATCAAGCCCCTTTCAAGTTAAAAACTGCTTTCAAATCCCGGAAATAACTGCCAGGCTGCCATCGCTTCCTGCTGGGTGGGGGCAAAATAGGACTGGGTGGGAGGGTGACCACAGTCTCCAAGCCTGCAGGGACCCCAGAGCCACCTTCGTTGCTGGGCACACCTGCCAAGGCTAAGCTTCATGGACCCCTTGCTGTCTGCAGGGACATTTTTAGTGACAATTCATTCTCTGGGGGCTGAGGGAAGGGCCTTTTATTTTCCTCTGGGCAGAGACAGCCCCTGCTAGATAACTCATTCCTCACAGAGAGGTGGCCCCAAAATAGAGGGCAGATGTAAGGCCCCGGGGCGGATTGGGAAGGAAACTCCTGAGATCGTTGAAACCAAGTTTAAAATATTTCTCTAAAAATAAGCTTTGTTTTCTTTATGGATGTCTGGCACTAGGGTCCTCCAGTCGGGGTGCTTAGCTGGCCCGGGAAGCCAGGCGGAATTTTATTTTAAAAAGCGAGTGTTTCCCAGCTGCGGCCTTGAAAAGTTCTGTTTTCCATTTATTAAACTCCTAGTTTCCGGCTAATTAAAATTATTTTCAAATAAAACTCTGTAGCCCAGCAATATTTGATGAAACACAGAATTCCCAGTGACCCTCTGCAGGAGGCCAAGCCAGCTGTGGGCAGCCTGTGTCCCCTCCACTGGGCTCAGGGCCTATTTTATCCAGAGACTTGGGCCTGGTCTGTAAATTCCAGCAGCCATAGCAGGCTCCAGAAGAAGCTCAGAATACTTTGCTGCTGCTGCTGCTGCTGCTGCTGCTGCTGCTGCTGCTGCTGCTGCTGCACCCCAGGGCCTGGTCAGTGTTAGGCCAGTGCTTACCACCGAGCCACATCCCCAGCCCTTCAGGCTCGGGGTAACTGGAAAGCTGCTGCCTACCCACAGCCACCATCAGTACCACTAACACCATGGGCAGAGAGTTCACTTCGAGAGAGAGACACACACAAGCTGCATCTATTTGGCTTTCAGTTTTAATCTCAATACTCAGGAGGCAGAGACAGTCGGTCTCAGTAAGTTCAAGGCCAGCCAGGTCTATATACCGAGATTCAGGACATAGTGAGACCCTGTCTCAAAACAAACAAAGGGGGTGGAGGGAGAACAGGTGCACGGATATTCATTCCTACCCAGTCTTCCTGACCTAGAGGCCCTTGAGACTTCAGAATCAGTGAGATCAATATCCCAGGACTTGACACCTACAGTACACCCAGCCAGTCCCAGAGGTGGGCAGGACCCAGCAGAAATCCACAGTCACCTGTTATGTTAATGGTTGAGAGATACAGCTGTGGGGTGCACACACGGGTGAGGCAGAGCCTGCTGTGATTCACCTGCTGGCAGATCCCCCATTGGTCACCGGGCAGAGGGGCAGGGCCTGTCCTTTGTCCCACAGATCGTTCCCAGTGTCTGGTAAAGACTAAATCGATAGCTTCTGCCTTTAGGGAGTGTACACATGAGGGTTTCGGGGTTTGCCCATGGGATATCAAGTATCAGCACCCCATCCCTTCTGTGAAGTGTCCCGTTGTATGGATACGCTGCAGTCTGTTTACTAGTCACGAATCCATGGCGTACTGCTAGGGACAAACAGGTTCGGGTTTGTTGGTATGTATGGTTTCAGCCCTGTGGGGCAGACACCGCTGAGTAGAATCACTGGACCAAACCGAGTTTGATCAACCTCAGAGGCTCACACGCGCTAGGGCTTATGACTGAGCCACACCCCCAGGCTCATGGCTACTCAGGGTACCTTGTCAGATTGGTCTGTTGTTTGTTTGGGCTGTTCGGTGGCACTGAGATCTAAGTCATGCAAGCATTCCTCCGTCAAGTTACATGCCCAGCCAAATTGGGTATTTTATGCATTGTTTTATTGAGGCTAGTTCTCTTGACAAGACTGGAACTCACTCCAGCTCATCTTGAGAGGTAGAGGCAGGAAGATCAGGAATTCAAGGGCATCGTCTGCCATATAGCAAGTTCGAGGCCAGATTGGGTCCTGAGAGACCCAGCATTGAAAAACCAGTAGAAAAGCCAGGTGTGCTCACTGTAATTCCCACACTCAGGAAGCCAAGGCGGGAGGAAGGCCATGAGTTCAAGGTTAACCTTGACTACAAACTGGGTCCCAGAGCCAACAAGACTCCGTCTAAGGAAGAAGGAGGGAAGGAGGCCAGAAAGAGAACTTGGAAACTTTATTCTTAATAACTCAAAAGTAGAACCAGGGGCCTACGGATGTGGTTCACTTGGAAGAGTGCATGCCTGCCCTGGGTTTGGTCCTCTGGAAGGCAGAGGTGGGGCAGTCAGATATTTAAGGCCATCCTTAGCTACATAGTAAGTTTGAGGCTACCTTTGGCTACATGAGACCCTGTCTTGGGAAAAAGAGAAACACCTCAAATATCTATTAATAAGTTTCAGTTCCAGAGACTCTGACCCCCTCTTAGGGCCTCCATGGACACTGGGGACACACATGGTGTTATGCAGGCAAAACACTCACACACATAAAATAAGTGATATAAAATAATAGTAATAGTAGTAATAAATATTTTTTTAAATGATGGCATGCTAAACCGGGCACTTTAATCCCAGTACTTGGGAGGCAGAGGCAGACAGAGTTCCGAGTTTAAGGCCAGCCTGGTCTACAGAGGGAGTTCCAGACCAACCAGGGCTACAAAGTGAGACGCCTTTTTTTTTTTTTTTTTTTTTTTTTTTTAATTGTACTTGCAAGCTGAAATGCAGGACGTAAAAAGAAAGTCAGTAACAGCAGTAAGGCAGATCTTGCTTGCTTCCCATCTCATAGCCCCAGGAAAAATACACTTTTAAGCCAGGTGTGACACAAGCTTAGTATAGCGAGTTCAAGGTCAGCATGGTGAGACCACAGTTCACAGAACCAAAACTAATCAGGCATAGTGGCTCACACCTGTAACCCCAGCACTCGGGGTAGATTGATGTGAATTTGAGACCAGACTGGACAACAGCAAACATCCCAGAACAAAATAATTAGCTAGTTAACTTAAAAACATACAAGGCTGGGGAGATGCTCAGTGGTCAAGAGCACTGGCTGTTCTTCCAGAGGACTAGGGCTCAACTCCCAGTACCACATGGTGGCTCACAACTTCCTGTATGTAATTCTCCAGGTCTGGGGAACCCAGTGCCCTCTTGTGGCTTCCAAGGGCACTGTATATGTGTGGTGCACAGACACACATGCAGATAAGCACTCACGTGTAAAGTAATAAAATAAAAATTTAAAAAGCAAATACGTAAATTACCCTCAATTTTCCACCCCCATTTGCACTGCCCTAGAGGGCTTCCTTCAGACCTCTCATCCCAAAGCACAGGATTAGTACAAGTGGAAACAGCTGGGAGTTCCTGCCACCAGCGAGAAGGGTCCCAGGTGCTGCCAATGGCAGCTTGGATGACCTGGAGCACAGTCTATTTGAGCCTCAGTTTCTCCAATTGTGCTAATCCTTAATTGCTCTCAGGGTTAGTGAATAGGTGCTTAGAGATGCAGTGACGGGGAGCTGTGTAGACCAGCCAGCTGTGGTTGGTAATACTGGTGTGTCAGCTCTGCTCCCCACCCCCACCTCAAGCCCACCCCGCTCCAGGAAGGCCTTGGAAATTCTAATAGCACCCTCTCTAGAGATACTGAGGCACCGCCCTCCACTAAGGCTTTACAGATGTTAATAACGCTCTTCCTAAGGTCCTTAACAGGGGCTGGGTCACTGTTCTCATTTCAAAGGTGAGGAAATGCTCTGAAGCTGTAGAGGTCACCGGAGAAGGACACCATCTCCTGGAATCCCTGCTTTGTCCCCACAGAGTCAGCTGATAGCTGATAGACAATGGAGTCCTCCCAGAAGACCCTCCTCCTTGGGTGTCATTCCAGGTGCACTGAGCACAGCTTCACTAAACCTTCTGTGTTGAGAAGGGGTCTTACATAGCCCAGGCTACCCTTGAATTCCCATATGTGGCCAGAGATGACCTTGAATTCCAGGTCTAGGCTCATCCCCGTGGTTGATGGGTGGTTCCTATGTGGTTTGGGGGTTTGTTTTTGTTTTTTAAATCCTACAAAGATTTTTTTTTTTTTTTTTTGAGTCAGGTTCTCACTGTGTAGCCCTAGTTGCCTTGGAACTTGCTATGTAGGCCAGGCTGGCCCCAGCTCATGGGGTTCCACCTGGAATTAAAGATACGTGCTACACCTGGCAAAAAGTTCACTGTAAAACAGTTCCTTCACATACGTGTATGTTACCACTTATCAAAGATAAATTTACATGCCATGGGTGCGTTTGTTGTATGTAAAGAATTAAATCTGAATAGTTGATTCTGCAGGACGCAAAGCACTGAAGATGTTTTTCCAGAGTTGATTGATATTTGGGTTTTATAATCATTAATTCTGAGAGCAGCACTTTGCCTAAGTAGATGGCAAGAAATGACAGAAATACATTTAGGGCATTTCAGAAATTTGGGGAATTCTGTCCAAATCCTCTTCCAGAATTAATGTAATCTTTTTTCCCTTTATGAAACTCAGCAACTCAAAGCAGCAATTTAAATTTTTTATTCTTTGTGTCACACAGTGTATACAATGTATCTTGGTCACCTCCATCACTCACTCCGCCCAAGTCTCGCCCGGAGCTCCACATCACATCCCCCTTCTGTCTAGTTCTGTCCAGGGGGCTGCTGGGGGAGGGGTGGCTGAGGGTAACCAGTCGGCGGCGGTGGGCAGAGCATGCTTCCACAGCTCTGTGACAACCCCTCAGCTGCTTCAGGATAGGCCCCGCCAGTACTGTGGAGAGGAGAGGCCTTGGTTCTCAGTAGGCTGTCACAGAGCCGCATTCAAACATCGCCACAGGGCTCCCTACCCCTGTAACTTCCAACTAATCTCAGCCTGTTTCCTCCTGCCGACCAGGGGGAACGCAGGCCCAATGGCACCAAGTGCCCTTGGGGTCAAAATAGGATTCCAACTACAGAGCTCAGTGGTTAGCCGCCCAGGCTACCTGGGGCAGGGCCAGTTCCTGACCAATGGAGAGTCTCCCTCTCTTTTCCGACCAAGCAGACAACTACTGTGTTTGGTGCCTTGGGTTTCTAACTGTATGTCGGGGCCTGTGCAGGATGGTTTTTTGTCAATTTGACACAAGTTAAAGTCGGCTGAGAGGCGAGAACCTCAACTAAGAAAAGGCCTCGGCCCTTAATCTCAGGAGGCAGAGGCAGGTACTTCTCTGTGAGTTCCAGGCCAGCCTGGTCTATAGAGTGAGTTCCAGGATAGCCAGGTTACACGGAGAAACTCTGTCTCAAAAACTAAAGGTTGGGGTGCAGACAAAAGGAGGGGGGTGAACGCCTCCGTAAGACTGAACTGTAGGCAAGTCTGTAAGGCATTTTCTTAATTAGTAATTGATGTGGGAGGTCCAGCCCATTGCGGGCGGTGCCATCTCTGGGCTGGAGGTCCTGGGCTCTATAAGAAAGCAGGCTGAGCAAGCCATGAGGAGCAAGCCAGTAAGCAGCACCCCTCCATGGCCTCTGCATCAGCTCCTGCCTCCAGGGTCCTGTCCTGTTTGAGTTCCTGCCCTGGCTTCCACTAAGGATGGACAGCAATATGGAAGTGTAAGCCAAATAAATCCTTTCCTCCCCAGCTTGCTTTGGTCATGGTGTTTCCTCACAGCAATGGACCCCTGACTAAGGCAGGGCCTTTCTCAAAAGGTTCAGAAGAACCAGCCTAGAGAAACTGAGGAACAACCACTGGTTTGGGAGTTGTTTGTTTCATTCTTGTATTGCCACATCCAACTTGAGAGGTGTCAGGGAGTACCTATGATATGTACCCCAAATCCTTATACATGGTTACTTAAAAAATCCTTTTTTATTTTTTTCAAATTACATTTGTATACACACACAAACTCACACACGAGCACTTTCTTGCCCTCATGAGCATGCATACGTGCCAGAGGCTTGACACCATGCCCCTCCTCGTGCTGAGCCTTCTTAAATTAACTACAGTTAACCATAATGTGGGGTATGCCGCCGGTGCACACCTGTAATCCCAGGCGGAGGCAGGAGATTAGCAGTTCAGTGCCAGCCCAGCTGCCTAAATTCAACACCTGCCCAATCTGCATGATTCCCCGCCTCAAAGCACAACCAAACCCAGGTGGAGGCTGGGGTGTGGCTCCGTGATAGAGAGCTTGCCTGGCATGCCTGAGGCCCTGAGTTCTATCCCAACAACTACAAACAGGAAGAAATAAAATAAGTGCAAACAGTAGCCTGTCACCCTGCCCCTGGACAACAGTCCTTTGTCCCAGCATGCCCTGGGACACAACCATAAAGCCTTGATGATTCTGCTGTCCAGGAGCCAAGAGAAACTAGGACAGTACTTCCTCAGCCCAGAGACCATGCTGTCCACCGGTGAAGGGGCCAGCCTGGGCTGTACCTGTCAGCCCACATGTGTGACACCTGTAGCTTCGAGCTTTTCTACCTGGCCTCTTTGACTTATTTATGAATAAATGTCCAGGCCATAAGCTTTGGTTCGTTGCTGACTAGCTTGAAACTTCTATAAGTCATGTATTCTAGTGTGTGTCTACCACATGGCTAGTTACCTCTCCTCAGCTTCATGTGTCCAACTTCCTCAGAGTCCGGGTTGAATCTCCCTCTCTTGACTCTTTCCCAGATGTCCCACCTTCTATTCCACACAGAACATAAGAGATTCTCTCCAGACACCCGTCTGTGCTTGCACACTCTGAGGTCTATGGCACCCTCCTCCATTTTTACCTCCTTTCCGTCCTGTGTGGCAAAACCCCACTCCCTGTCTGCTCCCACTGCCTCTGCAGGGCAGGCCTCCCTGTGCTGGCCTGGACAGCGGAGCCAGGAGCAGTGTTCTTCTGGAGCAAGATATAGATGCTCCTGCTTGGCACTCTCTGGAAGCTTCTAGTCTCCATCGCTTAAACCTAAGCTTCCAACACACACAGTGAGGCTCTGCTGCCTGCCAGCCTCTCTCTCAGCTTACCCAGGGACTCAGGGATGCTGCTCCGGCTCTAGGCCTCTTCTGGGATGGACTCCTTCCTTTCCTTGAATTCTGCCTGGTTAGATCTCAACAGAACCAAGCTTCTAAAGCCACTCCCATGGCCTGCCCTGACCCTCTAGGAAGGCCTTTCTGGGATCCCATCACACCCATACTGGCGGCTTGTTTCTCTGCAGCCTGTGAGGTCCTTCTGAGAGCCCTGAATTCCTTCTTGCCACCCCAGGATGGCTCCTAGCAGCGCCTCACTAACATCACGTGATAACACTAGCCCCACCCCCACTCTGAGCCTGGCTCCGGACCATAGAGAGGAGGACACTTGCCCAAAGTGTCCCACCTCAGGAACAGTGAGATCCCTCTCTCCCCCCACCCATGGACACACCGAGAGGACAGAGAGCCTAGCTCTTCATGAGAGGGAAAGATACAGTCTTTTATTTTACTTTCCTCATGTCTGTTCCTCACAAAGAGTCAATCAGCAAACACTGAATTCAATACATTTATAGAGCTCTCTATTCCAGGTCTTAGTCCCACTCAGCTCAGCAAAGGTAGCCATTTGGTAGTCATGTTGTTTGAGGTAGCTATGCTGCCACCTTCTTTAAAAGAAGATTTATTTTTAATTATGTGTTGGGGGTGGTTTTAGGCACATGAGTGCAGGTGCCTCAGAGGCCAGAAGAGGGCATCGGTTTCCCCCCTGGAGCTGGAGTCACAGGCAGTTATGAGACTCCATTATTGAGTGCTAGGAAATGAGCTCTGGTCCTCTGCAAGATCAGGAAGTATTAACTGCTAAATCATCTTCTCACCACCACTTCCTCGTATTTTTACACACACACACACACACACACACACACACACACACGAGGGGAAGGAGAGAGAGAGAGAGAGAGAGAGAGAGAGAGAGAGAGAGAGAGAGAGAGAGAGAGAAAATTTTGTCTCCTCTCTCTTCACAACGGATGTCGGCCTCCTCTCACTGCGGCACCAAGCCTAGGATGACGACTCTGGAGATGGACCCGCACTGGCCCCTCCTCCAATGCTTTCTCCTTTATAAGTGGTACCACTTGAGCAGCTGTATCTCAGGCCCTAGGGCAAGCACTTGGGTCTCACCAGCCCTAGCGTGCTATGCCAGGTCTCTAGGTGCTTCTTCTGAGGCTGTGAAGCGAAGCGCATGCGCATTCAAAAGCTCAATGCCTGGCCTGGGTGTGGAGAGCAATATCGGGGAGCACAAGGCCCACACCTGTAGTCTCAGCGCTCCGAAGGCAGAGGCAAGAGCATCAGAAATTCAAATTCACCAGCCTGGACTTTATTTATTTATTTATTGGTTTGTTTTTTGTTTTTGTTTTTTTTCGAGACAGGGTTTCTCTGTGTAGTCCTTGCTGTCCTGGAACTCACTCTGTAGACCAGGCTGTCCTGGAACTCAGAAATCCGCCTGCCTCTGCCTCCCAAGTGCTGGGATTAAAGGCGTGTGCCACCACCGCCCGGCCAGCCTGGACTTTAAAAGACCATGTCTCAAAAAAAAAGAAAAAAGAAAAAAAAAAAAGAAAAAAAGTTTAAACCCCCCCCCCCCCCCGTCATAGCAGTTCCCTAAAAGAGCCACATTAACTCTTTCCTACCCCGTGCCTCAAACATATGTCCCTCCTCTACCCTCCCCTTTCACCTCCCTCCCCTTTTATCTCTGTTGGTCTGGAGTCTATAGGATCAGGTCTCTACCCTGGGGTCTATTTGCTCTTTCCATGCCTTGGGAGCATCTGTCCCACTGGGCTTGGGGTCCTGGAGCCTAGAGGACAAAGACTGGGAAGACACCTCACAGATCTTTGAGGGAGGCCCTGCCAGTGTGCTGCCACGCGTGAGACGGTATGTGTGGTGTGAGTCAGGTGACTGAGCACAGCGTCTGTGGTGGCCTGAGAGAAGGTGCAAGCTTTAGGAGCGGTTGTGTTACAATAACGCAAGCGCTCCCTGGGGCCCGCCAAACCACAGTGGTGTAACTGGCAGGCACCTGGGGAGGGAAAGGAGAGCCGATGTAAATTCCTTTCTCTCCCTGCTGCCGGGCTCCTCCAGTCCCCTGTTTCCACTGCCCAAGCCCCTGGGGCCTGGTCTGGGCACTCTGGCCCAGGCCAAATGTTAGAGAAACTCTGCAGTTCTGGGTTTGATTACAGAGACTGGCCTAAGGGCTAGAATCAGTCTGTTGCCTTCTCCTGGTCTGCTGTGGGTCATGCATCCCCAACAAATGCTGTTCACTGTCTCCCTCACCCCACAGTGGTCCTCTCTTTAAAGCCTCTGGGGCTCCCTTGTCACAAAGCCTGTCCCCAGCGTTGGAGCTAATCACCTCACTGACCTGCAGGAAGCAATGGGGACCTCGCAGCTCACCTGTGACCTCAGGGCCTATTCATCCTATCTCTCCCAAACACACCAGCAGGCTCCTCCTCCCTGCCCCCATTGGCCCAGCCTGGCGCCTCTCTTCCAGCCCTTGAGCCCTACACCTGAGGTCTCTCCTTGCTGAAACCTAGAAACACACACACACACACACACACACTGCCAATTCCAGCTGCGCTCTGAGCTCCTGGGGCACCTCTGGAAGCCCAGTTAAACATCTGGCCTGGCATAATCGTTCCTTGTTCTCCAGCTGTGTATTTTGGTAATAATGGCTACAACTTATAATGATGGCCACGCCCTGCCAAACCCAGTCCTTGGAAGTGTCCTCGTTAGGGCATCTGTCTTCACACCAGCCCTACCAATGCACTTCCTGCTCTTATACGCAGATCTCCATGGAGAGGGGTTACATGGCCATGGTTGTGCAAATTGGCTGGCAGCTCCGGTGGGTAACCCAGTCCCATGTCCTCGTATCTACAGGCTCATGAAGGCAGGAAATCCTTCCCAGGGCTGCCTTCCCTGACAGAGGCCCACCTGTTTGGCCTCTGTATTTTCAGAGGCTGTGGCTAACTCTGTGACTAGTAGGTAGCTGGTTGCTTCAAACTACTAATTGGCCAAATAAATTGTCAGAATTGACTGAGATCTTTTCTTCACAAGAGTGAGAAAGTGGTGGTGTGGTTCAATGGTAGAGCACTTGCCTACCATGCACAAGGCCCTGGTTTGGACTGATCTGCCCGGGAGTGGGGGAGGGGGAGGGGATGGGAGTAGGGGAAGGGGGAGGGGATGGGAGGGGGGAGGGGGAGGGGATGGGAGTGGGGGAGGGGGGATGGGAGTGGAGGGGGAGGGGATGAAACACATCTGAATGGCTCCTAATGAGCATTCTTGAGTTCCAACGCTGTCTCACTTCAAGCAGGTCATGGGGGCCTCTAAGATTGTTTCCTCAAGTGCAAAATGAGACTAGCCAGCGAGCCAGTGCACTCCCTCACAGAGGGTTATAGGTACGCTGTATGAGCTGACCCCCAACCATAAAATTATTTCATTACTATTTCATAATGGTAATTTTGCTACTAGCATGAATCATAATGGAAATATCTGCTGTGCAGGATATGTGATATGCCACCCCGCAAAGGGGTCCCAACCCACAGGTTGAGAACCACTTCTCTAGGCGCTGTTGTGAATACCCAGTCAGGGCATCTTACCCCTCAGCCCACCCTGGAAAGCCACAGGATGCTCCTGGACACTCGGCCCACACAGCCTCTCAGCTCCCCCCCTGCTCTGCACAGGATGGGGCCTGTTCCACTTAGGCCTTGCTTCTGACATCTTGTCCGTGCTGCTCGTGGTTGGTCAAGTCCTGTTTCTGCACCTGGCATCCAAGTCAAGCCCCTACCCCTGGCCCTACCCACCTCCTGGTACCCCTGCCCCCTTACCCCTGCTCCTTGTGGCTCTCACTCCCCTTCCAAGACCTTCATCCCTAACACAGGACATGCTTCAGCCATTTGTCTTTTACAGCTGTTTCCACTAACATGTCAGCCAGCTGCAGGGGAGGACACCCGTGCCCAGGAGGACGGGAGATCTCTTCTACTGTGTCCCAAGGGCTTTGTTTGTCTTGAGGCACTGGGGATGGATGCAGTCCTTTCCAGGGTGGGCAAGACACTTTGACTGGGTATTCTCAGCAGCTCCTAGAGCAGTAGTTCTCAACCTGTGGGTCACAACCCTTTGGGGGGGGTGGTATATCAGATAGCCTGCATAGCAGTACCAGGGCCTGCTCTACCCATTGAGCCTTACTTCCAGCCCTCCAAATTCTTCGAATAGCCTGGCACAAAGTAGAGGCTTAACAAACAGCTGAAGGAGTAGTTGCTGAATCCTACCCCAGTGTCTCCGACAGCAGCAACCTCCGGGTGCTGTTGCCTGAACCATGCTGCCTCTTGCAGGAAGGCTTCTGGGATTACATCTGCCATAGACTAACCTCCCTCTAAGACCTCATCATTATGCAGATGGTACCCAGCCCCCATCTTCTCCTCTTCTTACATCTCAGGACAAATCTCAGAGGTACTAGGTCAGCTGTGAGGACCGTCCACCCCTAGGAAGTCAGGGTTCTTGTTTCCCGCCAGCTTGGCCTAAGGGCAAAAGATGAGGCCTAAGTTTTTCTCTAGAACTCAAAGAAGTCTGCAGCCAGTCCTGTGGCAGGGTATTGTGGGAGTGAAGTGGGAGATGACACCTGGTAGTTCAGATGGCCTTCTTGGCCCCAGGAAGGTTGGATTCTGACTCTGAGACCTGCAGTGAAGACTCCATTCTAGGGCCTTTAAGAGAGCCAGAGGCAGGCCGGTGGTGGTGGTGGCGGTGGTGGTGGTAGTGGTGGCAGCAACACACACCTTTAATCCCAGCGCTCAGGAGGCAGAGGCAGGCGTGTCTCTGTGAGTTCGAGGCCAGCCTGGTCTACAAAGCAAGTTCCAGGACAACCAGGGCTACACAGAGAAACCCTGTCTCCAAAAGCCAAAAGAAGATAAAAAATTAAAAAATGAGGGCCAGGGGTTCCCGGTACCCTTGATCCTGAGTGCCTTTCCAGAGAAGACTTCAGCAAAGTTGTCACCAAGTAGGCTGGGGTTTTTACGCAAGAGAGGGAAGGAGGAAAATCAACTTCTCTTTGCCAACATGGACTCCCAAACTAGGGAGGCAAATGGGTGAAACCCAGATAGCTGGGCCGTGACAAGGAGTTAGGGGACCCCTGTGGTCCCTCTGGAACCTGCAACAGAAAAGGGGAGCTCAGGAGAAGTGCCTGCACGTGGTCCTGAAGCTGAGGAAGCATCCTACAGGGCTGCTAGCCTGGGAGGTCCCGGGGACCCACGGCCACACTGTCTTTGTCCCTCTGTTCCCCTGGGATGGCTAGGCCCACACAGTCACACCCACTTAAGGCCTTCTTGTGTTGGAAGCAGCTATGGTCTGTGAACTAGAATGGCTAACGTCCTATAGCAGGAATCTGTCATGCAAAGATTTTTTTTTTAAATGTGTAAGGTATACCTTGTTGGCACACAATGTTATTCAGTAATGTGGGAGCCTTCCCCAGTCTCCATGGGGCTACAGACCCACAAACCTTACTGACACTTCTCACCTGCAGTTGGACTTCACAGAACTCCTCCTGGCCCCCAGCTCTATGGGAAAGGAAGTCTAGAAAAAGCTGTGAGCTCTTTACTCTGCCCAGTGTGTTGGGGGGGGATGTTTGGAGAGCTATGGGGGTACATGTACATGCCTTCTTCTAACTCTGGTCCACACGCTGTCCCCTCTCCCCTAACTTTGGCCATCCCTGGACACGTTTGCATGCTCCTGCCTTCCCAGGACTGCCCCTCCAACATTCCAGAATGTAGCCCTGGATCCTGAGGGCCAATCTGCTTCCAGCCTGGTTTCCCAGTGAGAAACTATGCCCTTAGGTAAGTTCCAGAGTCTCCCTCAGCCTTGTTCCCTTCAGCTTTCATGCCCTACCTGCCTTTGCCAGTCCCTGGAAACAGGTGCACAGATTTCCTGTCATCAAACAGTGGGTAAGTTCCAGAAAGGTCTAGCATCCCAGTCATTAAACTATTTTGTTTGAAATCTCATGACTTGCCCTGAGCTACAGAGGTGGAACCAGAGTCCAGTAAGGCAAGATTGTCTCCAAAGGCCACTGGGCCTCTGGGCCTTGGGGCCTCTTTGCCTGTCTTGCTTTAATTGTGCTCAGATTTCTGGGCTCTGAGATGGACCAACCAGATTCTGGCCCAGAAGTGTCCAAGGGTGCTTAGGAAAGAGGTAAGTGGACATTTAAAATATTCTCTCATGTCTCTGGGCAGAGGCCTGTTTGCAAGGGCCCAGCCACCATAGCCAGGCTGTGAAATGGATTCCAGTTAACCAGGGAATGGCCGGGCTGTCTGTGCTGAGTAGGGGGTGAGTGTCTAGACCACTATTCAAGAATGAAGAATGAAGGAAGAACAGCATGTTCTGGCGGAGCATCGATGCCCTGTGCTAGGAGACATGCATCTAACAGCCATGCACGTGCTGGTCTGCTGCAGTGGGCATCTACGCTTTGCCAACAGGCCACTCTAGATGCTGTTAACTCGCTCAAAGCGAGGCTGGGCGAGCAGGAGGGAGCTACTTCCTTTTACTCAAAACCTTTCTCTTCTGGTTGACTGTTTTACTGCGTGCGTGTATGTTATTACTGTTTTTAAACATCAACAGATGCTATCTGAGCCATTCTGTTCTTTCTCTGTAGTCAGAAAGGAAGCAGGAACTGAGAGCTGGTGAGGTTGGAGTGTGATTTTTGTCAGATCTTGCTCTTGAGGACAGGGAGAGTCTGCCTGGGGGGTGAGAGGCTGGAGGGCCCTGGATGGGGCTTGAAGGAGCTAGCATGATGGGGACACAGTCCCGCCTAGCTGTTGCTCTTAGTCATGGCTGGGATGACCTCTGAGGGACCCAGGACAGGCCTTAGGCTCTGAGATTGGCTCTCAGGTGTGAGCTATGCCTCCTTTACTATGAGGAAAGAGCCAGGCACCATGTCTGTCTGTCTGTCTGTTCTGTTTTTCAAGACAGGGTTTCCCTGTGTAGCCCTGGCTGTCCTGGAACTCACTCTGTAGACCAGGCTGGCCTCAAACTCAGAGATCCCCCTGCCTCTGCCTCCCAAGTGCTGGCATTAAAGGTGTGCGCCACCACCGCTTGGCAGCAGACCTCCATCCTCATGTCTCAGATCTGCCATACTATCTGCCTGTGAGCCCCTGGCCAGACTTGCCTGAGGACAGGGGCCAGGTGCCCCTGGGCCAAGTCCCGTCCTCACAGGAGCCTCTCCACATCTCCATGATAGATGTGACGTCCCCTCCAACCATGGAGAAAACCTGGGACCTGAGACTTCTTCTCCCCTCAGGTTTTGGGTCGGTCGGTTTGTTTGTTTGTTTGTTTGTTTGTTGTTTTTGTTTTTGTTTTTAATGGTTGGTTTGGTTCTGTGTTTTGGGGACAGGGTCTCATTCTCTAGCCCAAAATGGCCTCAGACGCATTTGTAAGTCCAGGCTGGCTCGAACTCATTTCAATCCTCCTGCCTCGACTTCTGAGCGTGTGGAAGATCACATCCATCTTTCTCTTCAGTTCTGGTTGCCCACATCCCTAGTTTGCAGTCCCCGACGACGGCCCAGCATGGTGAAGCAGGTTACAATCTCTGTGTTCCTGGTGGCTACTGACAGCAGTGCCAGGCCTCCGCTCTCATCCCTCAAGGACAGACCCCAGCCCCACTCCCAAATGAGGGTGCTACTTCATAAGCTAAGAGCCTTGAGGCTCAGGTTAGGAAGGTGATGGTTAAGCCATGAATGAGCTGGGGATAGACCAGGCCTGAGACCTAAAGTGTTCAGCTTCCAGAGCGTTCTGAGAAGAGAGGACTCAGATGATATCAAATGCAACTCTGGAACAGTGAATTCAAAAATTAGGCACCAGGGCCAGGGATGTAGCTCAGTTAATAGGTAGAGTGTTTGATAAGTAGATCGAACTCAAAGGTCTGGGTTCAAATCCCCAGCACCACACAACTGTAATTCCAGAACTCTGGAGAAGCAGGTAGAAAAATGAAAAGTTGGGGGCTGGAGAGATGGCTCAGTGGTTAAGAGCACCGACTGCTCTTCCGAAGGTCATGAGTTCAAATCCCAGCAACCACATGATGGCTCACAACCATCCATAATGAGATCTGATGCCCTCTTCTGGGGTGTTTGAAGACAGCTACAGTGTACTTACAAATAATAAATAAATAAATAAATCTTTAAAATAAAAAAAAAAAAAAAGAAAAAAGAAAAATGAAAAGTTGCCGGGCAGTGGTGGCACACGCCTTTAATCCCAGCACTTGGGAGGCGGAGGCAGGTGGATTTCTGAGTTTGAGGCCAGCCTGGTCTACTGAGTGAGTTCCAGGACAACCAGGGCTACACAGAGAAACCCTGTCTCGAAAAACCAAAAAAAAAAAAAAAAAAAAAAAAGAAGAAAAATGAAAAGTTTAAGTTTATCCTTGGCTGCATAGTGTGTTGTTCAAGGTCAGCCTAGGCCGCAAGAGATCCTGGGTCAAAACAAGAAAAGAAAAACAAGCAAACAAATGAACCCCCCCCCCCCCGCAGGTTTGGGGGGGTGTAAAAGCAAACAGCAGGGCTGGGGTATTACAGGGGTGTAGTTCAACAGGGCTGGGGGGTGTGGAGTGCACCTAGTGTTAAAAGTTTATCTTGAGCCCCCGGGTTCCAACTTTAGCACCACAAAAAGTAAGAATAAGAAGGTTCTGGGAAGACCGCTCAGCATTAAGAGCATAGAGCTCTTGCAAAGGACCTGAGTTCAATTCCCTGTAGAGTCAGGAGCCCAGCAACACACACCTGCCCGCCTAGAGAGTCTAGCTCCAGGTGATCCAACACCCTCTTCTCATCTCCTCAGGCGTTTCCATTCATAAGCACAGACCCACACTCAACACATACACCTGTCTGTCTTTTTTTTTTTTTTGGTTTTTCGAGACAGGATTTCTCTGTGTAGCCCTGGCTGTCCTGGAACTCACTCTGTAGACCAAACTGGCCTCAAACTCAGAAATCCACCTGCCTCTGCCTCCCAAGTGCTAGGATTAAAGGCGTGCGCCACCACTGCCCGGCCTATTTTTGAGACTTGGTCTTTACTATGTAGCCCTGGCTTGCCTGGAACTTGGCACATAGACCAGGCTGGTCCTAAGCTCAAAGAGATCCATCGCCTCTGCCTCTGTGCCACCATATCTGGCCACATACACATTTTTTAAAAGGATAACAAAACAAAACAAACAAACAGAAAGATACCACCACAGCCACGCCACACCTATTGGGACGGCCCAAATCCAGAATGCAGTCACATCACGTGCTGGCCAGAATACAAGGAGCTTTCATCCATTGCTGATAGGACACACAGTGGGACAGTTACTTTGGGAGGTAGGTTACCCATTCCTTACACAAGAAAGTGTGATCTTACACTGTTCTTTGGCGTTTACCCAGACGAATGGAGAAACAGCCATTCCTAAACCTGACAGCTTTATCCTTCTTTGCCGAAACTCAGAACAGAACAGATATTCTCCAAGGCTTCACCCATGGTACGTCCATCAATGAAATATTGCTCAGCCATTGGGCTGAGAGAAGAAGCTCCACATGTATTTTCTAGATTTATTATTTTATGTGTATGGGTATTTTGCTTGCACATAAATGTGTACCACATGTGTGCCTGGGCCCTTTGGAGCTCAGAAGAAGGAGTCGGATCCCCTGGGACTGGAGTTACAGATGCTTGTGAGCTGACATGTTGGGGCTGGGAATAGAACCTGGGTCCCTCTGGAAGAGCAGCAGTCGCCCTTAACCACTGAGCCACCTCTCCAGCCCTAGCTTCATGTATACTGACAAGTGAAAGAAGTCCACTTGAAAAGGCAACATCACAGTACTGACCGCATGGCATTCTGGGAAAGGACCCTGGAGACCCTCAACTCTCAGGGGCAGGGACAAGCAGGTGAGCCCAGAGAGGTTTTAGGGCAGGAAACTTTTCTGCATGGTGGTACCATAAACGATCTGGGAATATACCAGTTAACAGTGAGCCCCAGGGTAAATGATGAACTTTGGGTGACAGTTTGTCAGTGTGGTCTCATCTGCTGTAACCTGTGAACCACTCTGGAGTGATGCTGGTCATTCTCCCTTAAGGCCTTTCTGGTCCCTGTCACCAGGGGAATTGGATTTAGGAATGGCCACAGGAGAGAGTTGAGGAAATGAGAGAGACTCTGGGGCGCTCCCAGCACTGGGGCAGGAGAGCAGGGCCTGTCTTTGTCCCTCCCATCTCCCACAGTTTCCTGGAGGAGGCTCAAAGATCCCCAGCCGTTGGCCCCTTCTCCTCAGCTTCCTGTTTGGGTTCCAGAAAGACGGTTTGACCGTTTCTGCAGCTGAACCAAGCCAGTTGGCCTGGGGGGTTGGGGGGGGACAAGAGGGAGTGGGTTGGGGGCTGTTAACTTGGCAGACATGGAGACAAACTGTGTGAATACTCAAATCCTCAGACCTGCAGCCTCTGAGTGGTCGGCCCTAGCTTCCTGAAGGCTGTATCTGAGCCAGGCAGCTGAGGCCTGGCCTCTTACCTCCCTCTGTGGGGAGCCGTTCCTACTGGCCACCTGTCAGCCTCCCAGGTGCCTGGGCTCACAAAGGGCAGCCCCAGGCTCACCCTTCCTTCCACCCCACCCACCACCCTCACCTTTTACCTCCTTCAGCCTTGATGCCCCTTCCCACTCAGAGGTTAGACCCCAGCTCCAGACTCACCCCAGGCTCCACTGGTCAAGGACAGCACAGCTAACCCCGAGGGAGCTCTGAGCTGAGGTTGAAGACAGAGACTTAATGCTAAGTACCCACGGCAGGGAGCACACGGGAGTACTCAGGTATCAGGGAGAAATGTCCTACAGTCAGAATTTAGAGGATGAATAGAGTTCTTTGGAAAAGAGGGTAAAGGTATTTCAATAACAAAGGCCCACCGGGAGGTGAGCACCAGACAAGGGCAGGGATGCAGTTAAAGAAGCAACTGGGAGAAGATGCTCTAAAGCCAGTTAGGAAAGCGTCTGCCCATCCCAGCCTGACTCCATCCTCAGGAGGTTCAGCGGTCCTGTGTTCCCTGGGATCTATAGCATCATAGCCCCTGCAGTCTGGCTCTCCTTGCTAACCTATAGTCAAACTCTAAAGGTGAGTCTCTAAGGGAGACTGAGGTCGTTGCCCTACCTCTCTAGATTGGGAGCTGGGGGAGAACCATTCGCATGACCCCTAGAGGCATAGCTCTCACCCTGGGCTCTAAAGAATGGCAGTCTCTACTTCTCAGAGTCCAGACTCTGGAGCCATGGAGGATGAGGCAGGCAGGTGGCTGCAGCCAGGAGCACACACATTCAGAAACACTAAGTAAACCTTGCAAGGTGGAGAGGTAACCTGTGCTCGGTGGCATGTAGAAGAGAGACACTTCATTTGGGGTTACACAAAGGGGTGCCTTGAGATGAGCATTCTGCAGGTGACAGTGGACATGGGGACCCAGCTTCTGTTTCTCCAGCCCCAGAATAGTCACATGAAAGCCTCCTCTTTCTGGCAAGAGAGAGAGTGAAAACGGGCTTGCCTGAGGCCCCTCAGTGGTCCTGCTTGCTCAGTGATGAAGACCTTCCTGTGCTAGCACCTGGCCTCTGTTCTGGGGCGTTCTAGCAGAAGCCCTATCTCCTAAGAAAGCCCTTTTCTCTTCACACTTCCTGGCAGTTCTGTGCCTTTGTCCCAATTGATATAAGCCTGAACCTGTGGCGCTCAAGGCCTCTCTGCTTCTGCCATGGGCTACCTGTCAGACTGGCCAAGCAGGGCCATATTTTCTCAAAGCATCTGTGAAGACACCACAGGGAGGTGTACCCCAGGAGGAGTTCTGGGAGGGAACTACTAAATAGAGTGACCATATTAAATGGAAAACAGGGAATTAGAGGGCGCCTTTAATCCCAGCAGCTGGGAATCAGAGGCAGGCTGAGTTCCCACCAGACTGATCTACAGAGTGAGTTCCAGGACGGCCAAGGCTGCATAATGAGACCGGATCTCAAAATATAAATAAACAAACAAATAAACAAAAATAAGTAATTTATAAAAATCTGTGTGTAGAAAATTAAAAATTTCAACTAAAGGGCATGAATAAACAAGACACAAAATGTTTGGGGCTTTGCTCCCCATTTTCAATTTCAGGTGGGGGTAGGGTGTAGCTCAGTGGTAGGGCACTTGCTTAGCAAGCTGAAGGAGCAGCGTCTTCAGAGCATTTAGGCAGCCACTGTGTTTTTCCTAGCTTGGGATCCCAAGAGTCTACACAGCGAGCATATCCGTGAAGCTGTCCTTCCAGAGGGACAAGTGTCCCGCAGGGTGGACCTTGGTGAAGGAAGGAAAGAAGCTGGAGCAAGACTCCAAGGGATGGGGACGAGCTGGCCTGCTGGCGTATCCAGACCAGGGAAGGAGAGGCTGATCAGTTAGGTGATGCCAAACCTGGAACACTCTGACTTGAGCTGAAGGTAGGTAGACATGAAAGATTCCTCCTGAGCCACAGGAAAGAGAAGCTGGGCCATGTGGCATCCCGTTTTAGGCCCGTGAGGACCTGCTGAAAGCCACTGACATATTCCTCATTGACTAGAGAGAAGGCTGAGCCTAGAGAAAAGAGGGGTCTTGCCCAGGTTATCCAATAAGGGCGTATAGCCAGGTCAGAGCTCTGCTCACCTAGAGTCTTATCTACAGTTCTGTGGATAGTAAACTGAGACTCTGTCCAGAGGGCGGCTAGCACTGGGCCTCCATTCACCTCATGAGCTCCAGGCCTGGCTCCTTTCCTCTCTGGTTCTGCCCCCATTCTCATCTCTACCTCTTTCAACACACAGCCTCCTTGACTTTATCACGCTCTGACCTTTGAAAACTCCGTGCCTGCTACCTCTAGTCTGGCCGGGCAGTAGTCTGCAACTAGATGGGTCTCCAGAGCAGGGGTCCGTGTCACCAGAAGGCACCAGAAGGTTCCTCCACACAGGCTAAATGCTGCTGTGTCTCCCTCATTCCCCACTGACCCACTGAACCAATGTTCTGTTCATTTCTGTTCCTGCATGTCAGGCCCAGACTCTGCCATGCCTTGGTGTCCCCGGAGACCACAAATCTATTGCCTCTCAGTGCTTCTGGGGAAATGAGGAACTTTCCCCAGAAGCCCATGCAAATGTACACCAAAATCAGGTTCAACATCTCTGACAAAAACCAACACCGCTTCAGACATTGCTTTCCTCTCTGCTCTGCCTGAGTCACCTGAACATGTGACTTGGTGATAGTGAGTAGGGAGAAGGTGAATGAGTGAGGGGGGCAAAGGAGGGTGAGGCGGAGGGGGAAAGGAGGGGGAGGGGGAAGGGGAAAGGAGGGGGAGGGGAGAGGGACACTGTGCATGGTTGTTAAACATTTCCTGAGCCCTGGGAAGCCTTGGGGTCACTGCCAAGGGTGGGGTGGGTAGGAGGCTGGAGACAGAAGTCTGGATGCCAGGGCAGAGGGGAGCAACTTAAAGCTGCAAGAGTAAGCTGGGGGAGGGGCATCTCTGAGTCTGAGATAGAAGACTGTGACTCCATAAGGATAGCCCATCAGGGAGAGCTGGAAACCATCCTCTGGTCAGCTTGTTCAGCGCCATCATTGCTTAGAGTGATTCATGGGGGCGGGGGAGGGGTGGCTTGCCATTGAGCCATCCCCCATTGCAGTCGTCTTCACTGTCACCATCGTTGTCGTCGTCTTCTTCTTCTTCTTCTTCTTCTTCTTCTTCTTCTTCTTCTTCTTCATCTCCTCCTCCTCCACCACCTCCTTCCCCCTTTTTTCTTTTTCCTTTTTTTTTTTTTTTTTCAGTTCTCTGTGTACTCCTAGCTGTCTTAGAACTTGCTTTGTAGACCAGGCTAGCCTTAAACTCAGAGATTCACCCGCCTCTGCCTCCTAGTGCAGGGATGAAAGGTGACCGTCATCACCGAGTGGCTCAGAGATCCTTGTAAAGGTGTATCATCGTTACTTGTGTGTACTGGTACGTGTCTGTGCACATCTCCACAGAGGCCAGAGGTGTTGTGTAACCCCCTTCCTGCTGAGCTCCTGGGAGCTGCCTATCATGAGTGCTGGGAACCAAACGCAGAACCTGTGGAATGAATAACCTCTCAACTGCTGAGCCATCTTCCAGGTCCCGGTGGGTCCTTTTAGAAGAATCCAGGAGGAATTAATGAAGGATCTGAAAGCCGCAAATCTTTCTGCCCAGGAACCTGGGACCTCCATCTGCAGCCCTTGGGTCTCCACATGGCCTCTCCTTGGGCCACATGCTTGGCTCTGAGACCAGACACACAATTGAGCTGGTGTCATGCAGGGGTGGCCTGGGAAACTAGGCTTGCGGAAGAGTCAAGTCTGCTTGTAGCAACTGTGGGAGAAACAGGCCTTCTGTCTTTTAAATGTCCTAGGGATTTCTAGTCAGACAGCCTAGCCTCTGCTCCTTCTTGGCTCTTTGAACGTAGCTAAGTCCTGCAGGCCCCACCTGCTTCAGTTCCTTCATCTACAAAAGATCCACGATGTCAGTTTAACTAGGTTTGCTGCATAGGTTCAAGTGGGGAGAGGCCTGAGACTGCTTGGTTCCCCAGGGAGCAGGAGTAAGAGCTAATGTGCAGTGTCAGTACTTGAATAAGAGGGCATTTTTCTAGAGAAAGGCTTCGTGCACCCTGCCCTGCAGTGCCTGCTGCAGGGAAACAGGCCCACAGACAGCCTCAGGCTCAGGTGTTCCTGTCTCTAATCTGTGGAGAATTCCAGTGCTGCTCAATTGAACTTCAAAGGACCCTTCTTCTAACAGATGAAGCTTCCTGCAGCTGAGCAGCCCTGAGTCTCTCAGACCTGAAAACCTGGGAGTGAGATCTACAGAGACCCCAGGCCCTGAGCTGATGTGAGGAACTCTCTGGAGGCAGCCACCAGGTCCTACCTTCCAGAAGAAGGTCAAGAAGAGCTTTTCTGTGATTCTTCAGTGCAATACATGGCCAGTTCCTATAGCCGGGGGTGCTGGAGCCAGGGATGTGGAGATCAGAGGGACCAAGGGGAGATAAAGATACTGATAAACCAGGTCTCACAGAAGAATGAGACCCACTGACCCTCCTCCTCCCAGGAACAAGTAGCAGCTGGCCCTTCCTCCAGAAAGGCCACCCAGAGTGCCTCGGGTGGTATGAAGTGTGCTATGAAACTGCTGGGTGTAAACTGAATGCAGAGAGAGAGAGAGCATGAGATAGCCTGGGACCAGGTGACTAAAGGCAGGTCCAGATGGGGTGCCTCAGGAGGAGGTAGCCAGGCCCGGGGCTTAGAGGCCCTGTGTGGGGCTGGCCCGCAGCAGGGGCAGGTATTTTTAGATAGGCTCAGGTACAGACTGAGACATTACGCCACAGCCCGACAGGTGGTTAATATTTAATCCCTCCTTAATCATTAACTCTCTGGCTGGCTGGGGAGGACGGGGCTGTCGTTAGATCAGTAACCACAGGCCTTGGGAACAATGTCCACAGATTTCTTTACCTCTCCTGGCTAAGCTGGGGGTGCTGGCTGGGCGGGAATCACACATGGTCCCGGAGAGCCTGGTGTGGCTCTTTCTGTGGTAATTAAGGCCATGGAGACAGTAGAAAGAGTCCCCTTGAAACCTCGGATCTCCTAACCCAGGGGCTCTTGTAGGTGGCCAGTGGTTGGGAGTTGCCTGCTGTCTTCTCCCAGGCCATGTGACTTCAGGCAGGTCCCACAGCCTCTCTGAGCCTGTTTCTTTGTCTTCAGAATGAGGAAATACATTTGCAGCTTGAAGGATTGTCGAGATTTGCAGGAGATGTGAGAGTACAAGGAAGTGCTTTCTAGACTGAGATAGCCGGCAAGCTGCTTAGAGACGGTTCCCAACTACAGAAAAGGGCAGTCACCATAAAAAGTGCAAAGTTGAAAGCAGATAGGAGGAGAGAGTCATAAAAGGCGCAGAGATGAAAGAAGAGAGCTAGCCGTGTTTCCGTTCAGATGTTGCTCTTCTCTGTGGAGCTGATTTTAATTTGGGTAATCAAATGGTTATTAATGAGCCTGTTTGCCCAGGTCCCAAACTAGGCTGCAGGGTTAATGGGAAGAAAAAAAAAATAACAGTCAACATCTCCTGCCCTAGGGGGGAGCAAAGGTGACCAGGCTCCAGGGCTGAACCAGAACAAGAGAGGCAGTGTTAGTAAGGAAGGTCAGCAGGTCAGAGCCATAGGGTTAACTGGGTGGAGGTATCAGGAGGAAAGACAGTGTGGGCCGAGGATCAGAGAAGGCTTCAGAGGTGAGTCAGCGAGAGAGGTTCCTGAAAGATGAATGGGGTCAGAAGGAGTTATGTGCAGCACGTTTATAACAGGAACTGTGACACGCTGGAGCACGTGACACAAAGCACGGCACAGAACCCCCAGACACAGCCTGTTGCAAGGGTGCAGAGGACTCGTGCTCTGGTTAGTCCCCACGCAGGTACACACGGGCAATGGGTACATCATACACAGCCAGGGAGGGTAGAAGCCTTCTCATCCCAGCCCTGAGCACTGTGCGTTTCCCGAGCCTGGGTGAGGAGGCTCAGAACATCCCTCAATGGGAAAGGGGAAGGCCAGCCTTGGAGGGGAGGCAAGGCAAATGGGACTCCTTGGGGGACACAGCTATAAAAGCTGCTCTTCAAGGAGGAGGGAGCTGTAGCCTGTGTGTTCCAGTAGCTTCCTGGGACTTAAGCCCTCTGCCCCATCAGTGACCACTTCCCAAGCCCGGGTTCACAGAGGCAAAAAGACGACAGACAGAGACTCCTAAGAAATCAGGCTAAAGATCTATAGAAACAGAAATCTGAGCTGGGCAGTGGTGGCGCATGCCTTTAATCCCAGCACTTGGGAGGCAGAGGCAGGTGGATTTCTGAGTTCGAGGCCAGCCTGGTCTACAGAGTGAGTTCCAGGACAGCCAGGGCTACACAGAGAAACTCTGTCTCAAAAACCCAAAAAAAAAAAAAAAAAGAAAAAAAAAAAAGAAACAGAAATCTGTCCTTCCCTGTGGCCCTCCTAGCATGGCTCTGTGGGCTGTGTAAGCCAGGGAGTTGCTTGGAGCTGTCTGTGATCACTAATGTTTCTGGTTGGGAAGCAAGGCCTTCTATAGAATCCTTACTTAAAGGATCTTCTAGCCCAGTGTGGACAAGACAGAGAATAAAAGGGCATATTGACCCAGTGAGAGGTCCAAAAGGAAAGGCAGATGCCACCGGGCAGGCCATTGCTGTCTCAAGCTACAGAGTCCAGAACATAAGTCCTGTCTGTCCATTTCCAGCTATGTTGCCTTGGGCCTGATCCCTTTCTGCCTGTTTCTATCTTTTTAAAAAGATTTTTTTTTTTTTACTTATTTCATGTATATGTGTGTGTTTTGCCTATATGTATGTACATGTGACATACATGTGCCTGGTGCCCATATCAGACTGGAGTTACAGATGTTATGGACTACCATGTGGGTGTGAAGAAGTGGACCTGGGCTTCTGTGAGAAGAACAAGTGTTCCTAAGCACTGGGCCATCGCCCCAGGCCTGCGTCTTGCTGGCTGTGTTAAGAGACCAGGAATGACAACAGTAAAGTACCAGCTGCCCCAGGCCCAGGGGCTGTGGCGCACAGTGAGTAGGGTGAGCATTGAAGGACAGCACGTTCCTTTCTGACTGGCATGTCAATGCGGCTTCCAGGAGGAGGCGTCATACATCCCCTTGGAGGATTAGCTAGATCCTTCCAGCTAGAGAGGAGGGAAATACCCCTTTCCTGAGGAGGGACAAGCAGAGGCAGGAAGACACAATGCAAGGCTGGGGATGGGAAGATCTGTGGTCACAGTGGCTGCCTGAGACAGGTACTCATGAGGGACAGGGACAGAGACAAGAGGGACCTAAGGCTTTAGACTCCAATGGAGCTGGCAAATGGTCCCTAGCTAGACTCAGAGCATACCTCCATAGGGTTCCTCTGGCATGCCCACTGAGACCCTTCTGTCTCTGGCCTGATGACCTTAGGCCTGTCATTTCTCAGCCTCTGTCTTGTCTACTGTCATGTGGGCACAGGACTGTATACCCACCACTCTCATCTTTGGGGAGAGCAGTAGCCAAGGGTTGCTGCAGCTTCTCTGAAGAGTGTGTAGCCCAGGGTGTGGAGGCACATGGTGGGGGAGGAGTCAGGCTGAAGCTCCTCCCTTTCTTCTCAGGACGGGGTTGGGGATTGGGGTCGGGGGAGGAGTCAGGCTGAAGCTCCTCCCTTTCTTCTCAGGACCGGGGTTGGGGGTGACGCCTCGGCTTATCAGAGTCTCCACAGAGCTGGGATGGTGAGGAGGGGGAGTTTCTCTAGCAACTCGGGTAGCACAAGGGTGATAAGAACACAGAGCCAGCAACCCAGGAAGCAGAGGACAAGTAAGAGGTGCAGAGGCTACTCACAAGGTCACTTCCCTTGTCCCTCTCCCCAGCGCCCCCCATACGCCCCCCAGGCTCCTTGGGTGCAACCCCAGCATTTCCACCTTCCCCCCTGTAGCAAGAGAAACCAGAAGAGGTATTTAACGGTGGCCTTTGGCCACTGCTTCAGGAAACCAGTGGAATTGGTATATGGAGTGATATCACAAGGTAACTTTGTCTGGGCCTTTCCCACATTGCCGGGGAAACTCCGAAGGCCTAAGACAGCAGGACCACTTGTTAGGTCTTACAGATGAAAGACCTTCTTCCAGGGAACTCTCTTTGTTCTGGGCACCCAAGGAGAGGTGATCACTTTGGGATGACTGGATAGATGAAGAATGGGTAACGGAGGGAGCAGGTAATGGAGATGGGGCAGTGTAGGATGTGGGCCTGAAAGCTCCTGCCTCCAGCTCTCAGACTTCCCACCACTATGGCTGGCAGTACCCTGCTTCTGCCCTGGAGGGACCTGCTTACATATGGAGGTGACCAGCATAGAGCTGGATCCCCTGCCAGAGGGCCTCTGTGCCCATGGAAGCTTGGGTGGGCAGAAGATTCACAGTGCTGGGGGGGGGGGGTGTCTGTTTCTAGCCTTCCAGGGGAGACTTCTCTCAGCAGGGGCTCTGTACACCCGACTATGGCTGGTCCCCTTTGACAGTGGCTGCCTACCATAGCTTGCTTAAAATATAATCACAGTTTGGACACACCCCCACACTCAGCCCTGCCAACTGGTGAAGATGTTCCAGAGAGAGACTCCAGGTCCCCAGCCCCTTTTCAAATGGGCATCTTGTTCCCTAGACAAGACAAAGGCTCACAGCAGGAGTGGGGGACGGCTTGCATGAGTAGTGGGGCACCCTGAAGGGACGGGGCTTGGGAAGGCTAGAGGTAAGAAGAGAGTGCCTTCAGGGGCGATTCCTCAGACAGCACCCCACAGATCAGATGTGCCAGAGCTCCAGGGGACGACACTTGTCCATGAGCTTCCTGAAGGACACTTCTAGGCTAAGTGCCACCTCCGCTTCTCCTCTCAGGACCCTGAGATGGTTGAGTGACTAAAGCCTGTTCATGAAGCTGGCTGCAGTATTGCTGTTAACATCAGTGTTGGCCAATGATCCTACAGAGCTGGTCATAGTCCAACACCAGGCCTTTTGTACGTCCAGAAACCTGCCCCTCCCACACGGCCCCAGCCCACACTTCACACCCAAGGCTTTTGCCTCTTCTCTTATCTCCCTCTCCACAGGTCTGGTCCACGGCTGGTCACTTCGGACTCATCAAGACCATCCAGTTAGTGTGCTCAGCAGATGTCATGTCAGGGAGGCTAAGGGCTAACATGGAGATGGGACCCCCAGCAGTGGCCATGAAGTTCCAAACAGTGGCAGAGGGAGGAGAGCAGGCAGAGGGGCATGGCAAAGGGGAGACAACCAAGGTGTTTTGAGTGGCCCCAACTCCTGTGTGTGTCTAGCTCAGCCTTCTCTCTCTTCCTCAGGCTCCAGACCCAGCTACGAGGCCAAACTGTGTGAACAAATGGTGCTGTTGAGCCAGGGGCCAAGACGGAATCCCCTCAGACAGGCTGGCCAAAGGGTCTGTCCACTGACTTGCCAGGTCTGCAGGGAGCTGGGGGAGGGACAGGCCCAGCTCTGGGGGACTGGTGGATGCTGAGGACAGGAGAGCCAGGCCTGCCTAGCCTTTGAAGGGCTAGCCTTCCTGAGGAGGACACTTTAAATCGCCCCCAATTAAACCATTACCAGGAAGCTTTTAACAACCCTATAGGACTTTTTAAGGACTGCCCTTTTGTTAGGCAGCCAAGCTGTTATGCAAAAAGAGAGCTGGCCAGGACCACTCTCTCACTACTTTCCCTGGGCCCCAAGGCCAGTGCTCTCCAATTCCTGAAGCACCCTCCTACAGGGCTTGTTTGAGAATCAAAGACTGGGGAGCCTGCTTTGATCTGGGGAAGCTCAGACCTTCCCTGCCTCTTCAGATAGAGCCTCTCCCCCACCCCCACCCCCCTTCCAGAGGGCTTAGGCCTTGGAGATTTCTTCTCCCACTCTTTCCAGTGGGATCTCCATGGTCCGGGGAAGTGGCCTCTTCCTGGGTTTTCCAGAAGCTGTGGTGGGCTGGGAGGAATTCCTATTGTTCTCCTTTCTCCCATGTAGCCCTACCACCAGAGCCTGCCTGCTCTGGGGTCTTCAAGACTCTGTGACTTGGACGGAGACCTCAGGTGGCCGTTACCCGGAATTACCACTTCTTTGGGATCAGGATTGACTCCACAGTCTGGCCAGGGAATGGGCCTGGCTGTGAGGCCCTGAATCTCTGCCATACCTTCCCCAGGCTCCATCCTAGCCCCAAAGCAAGACCAAGGGTAGGTTTAGCAGAGTTAGACGCTGGGCAGCGTCTCTACTTTCCGAGTTGCTACAGCATGTGTATACCAAGCACCAAGAACCTACCCTTTAAGTTGGAGTCTCTGGAGGACAGCAAATGGCGAACTTCTATCTGGTCCTTTGGTTTGACATCAAACCCCCTCATCCTCTGTGTACATTTGCTCCCTTAATTTGTCCCCAGGGCACTCTGAAGGACACTGGACAGGCCCCCCACTGTGCAGAAAGGACACCGAAGCTCTGTGGCCCTGGCCTTCATCTGGGACAGGTGAGGAGGGATTCTCAGGAAACTCCCTTCAAGACCACCCTACTCTGGTCACACAGAGCTGTCCTAGGCATTTGGCTTGCGACCCTCGTGGCATGTGGCTTGGTGCAAAGTTCTTCATTGGCTGGAGGGAGCTATCAGAATGTACTGAAGGGCTTCTGCTTTGCTTAAGGCCAGTAGGAGTTTCCCATCTCTTGTGAGAGAAGGTGCGGCTGACCAAGCCCACCCTCAAAGCTCCTTGCCTGGATGTGCTGGGTCTCCTTGCACCATTTACCACAGCCCTCAGAGAAGTGTGAGATGACTCAGGACTTGTGTGGGATCACACTGCTAGCCAGCAGAGAGGTCCAGACATCATCCTAATCTCTGGGGCCCTAAATTGGACATTGTTGGACTGGTGAGATGGCTCAGTAATTAAGAGAGCCTACTGCACTTGTATGGACCCAAGTACAGTTCCTAACATTGGGCAGTTCAGAGCCATGTTTCTCTGGCCTCCTCTAACACCTACACACACACACACACACACACACACACACACACACAGAGACACACACAGTCACACACACACATATACACACAGACACACACAGACACACAGACACAAATACACACACAGACACACACACAAACACACACAGAGACCACACACAGTCACACACACAGACACACAGACACAGACACACACACAGACACACACAGAGACCACACACAGTCACACACACAGACACACAGACACAGACACACACACAGACACACACAGAGACCACACACAGTCATACACACAGACACACACACAAAGACACACACACAGTCACACACACAGACACACACACAAAGACACACACAGAGACCACACACAGTCACACACACAGACACACACACAAAGACACACACACAGACACACACAGAGACCACACACAGTCACACACAGAGACACACACACACACAGAGACACACACACAGTCACACAGAGACACACACACACAGTCACACAGAGACACACACACACACATACACACCTTTAATCCCAGCACTGGAGAGGCAGAAGCAAGTAGATCTCTTTGAGTTTAAAAGCTACCCTGGTCTACAAAGCAAGTTCTAGAACAGTCAGGGCTACACAGTGGGTGAGACCTTATCTCTAAAATAAAGTTTAAAAATAGGTCTTGGGGCTGAAGGGATGGCTTAGCAATTAAGAACACTGGTTAGTTTTGTAGAAGACCTGGTTTTGATTCCCAACACCTGCATGGTGGCTTACAACTGTCTTTAATTCTAGTTTCAGGGAATATGATGCCCTCTCTGTTTCTGAAGGTACAGGGCATGCATATGGTACACAGACATACATTCTGGCAAAATACCCATAAAGTCAAAAAAGGTGTAAATAAGTAACCAACTGAGCATTGTTAGTTTCTGTAGTATGGGCCCCATGAAGCGAGCCATACAGAAAAGCCGAGATGCCAGGCCTCTCAGGTCCAAGACCCAGTCAAAAGGCAGGTGGGAAGGACACACGGAACCACTGTGAATGGGTCAGGCTAAGACAAGGGGACACAAACACCCAAGCGTGACCTGTGCAAGGCCTGAGGGTGAGTGAGCCACAGAGCTACATGGCTAGGGTGTGTGTGGGGAAGGAGAGAAGCCTGTGGAAGCTAAAGACACCAGTTTCCACACCAGGCTAGTGGTGCCTGGGGTGCCTCCTTTGTCCAAACGCTCAAGGCAAGGATATGCGCTCTCTCTCTCTCTCTCTCTCTCTCTCTCTCTCTCTCTCTCTCTCTCTCTTTCTTTTGTTTTTCAAGACAGGGTTTCCTGTGTAGCCCTGGCTGTCCTGGAACTCACTCTGTAGACCAGGCTGGCCTCAAACTCAGAAATCTGCCTGTCTCCACCTCCCAAGTGCTGGGATTAAAGCCGTGTGCCACCACTGCCTGGCTTAGGATTCTTCTCTTAATACGGACAAGGAAGTGGAGGGTCAGAGCCGGGAGCTAACTTGCCAGAACCGTCCAGCCCAATTCAAATCTACAACTCCAGCCGGAGAAATCAGATCCTATTTCCACTGATTTGTTTCCCTTCCTTTCTTGCTGACCCTAGGGGTTGGACTCTGGGCCTTGGCCAGGCCAGGCCCACACACCTCTGTTGAGGTGAATCTCCAGCAATTTGGACCCCAATTCAGATGAGAACACAGCGAGCCTGGACTCACTGTTAGGGTGGGGTGGGGGCTGCAACTGGGCTCCCCTCCCCCACCACTTCATCCCCATGGGCCCATCATTTTGAAATTTCAAAAACTCTGGATGGTAACCCAAAGCTCCTTCAGCAGTGGCCCCGGGTGGGCAGGTTATCAGCTGGAGCTGGCACCTGGCTCCCCAGAGGATGGCCCAGCACGGCTTCCATGAGAAAAGGGGTTTAGGGGCTCGGGCAGATCCTGCTGGGAACCGTCAATGCTCTCCCTGAGGGGTGCCAAGGGAAGGAGCTGGGCCTGCTGGGACCTGGAGGAGCCCCTCACCCCAGCCCAAAGCCGAATATCCCCTCTGATCCTACCCTGGGTTCTGGGTGTGTTTTATTTAAAACTAGCTCCCCATACACCTTTCCCCCCCCCAACTGTGACACACTTGCATATAGCTCTTTAAAAAATGAATAGTACTAAAACTGGGGGTGGTGATGTAATTCTGTAATCCCAGCACGCTGGGACGCGGGACCGGGAGGATTAGGAAGTCAAGGCCATTCTGGGCTCCTTGGGCTGCATGAGACCTAAGTCTCAAAAAAAAAAAAAAAAAAAAAAAAAAGTTAGTTACCCTTGGGGTCCCAGGGTAGGTGTAGCCCAGGGTGCAGAACACAAGGCTTAATCTGAACAACACACATGCCCGCCTGCACACTGCATATGCAAAGGGATAAAGGTGAAGTTACTGATTCACCAAGCACCTCTAAAATGTGGGATTATTCTTGCAACATTTTACAGATAGAGGGCCCGGGACTTGCTTGGTCACCCCCTAGCCCGCAATCTTTGAGAAGTCTGAGCTTAGTTAGATGGCTGCTCCAAGGACGCTACCTTGCCCACACCCCTCTCTTTCTCAAGTTTGTGCTGGGCTTGGTCTCTGGAGGGAGCAAGCGGCTGTCCTTCATGATGTGGGTACAGGCAGAGATAACTCAGTTGCTCTGGGCCTGGCCCAGCTGCTGGGAGGCCAGGATGGCATCCAGCAGGCTCTGGGGCTGTTCATTAAGAAGCGGGCCTGGCAGGCCTGCTGTGGGTAGGGAAACAATGAGTCAGCCCTGGAAGGAGAAGGGGGTGTGAGTCAGCCCGGGAAGGGAGGGGGAGTGGTACCCAGCGACCCGGCCTCCAGCTTTTCCCAAGCTAGCTTTCCCACTTGTCCTGCCCTGCCCCCACTCCCCCCCTCCCAACCCGACATCTTTAGGAGGCTCCACTAATTTCCTTTTTCTGTTATTTGGCTGTGATAGAAAAAGTATTGAAAAATAGAAAGTGCCCTAGACAGGAAAACACTGAAACCTGAAACCTAGTTGCCTGTGCCAATACCGCAGTTGGAGGTGGGTGGCTAGCCAGAATTCACCCTGGGCCCCAGTCCCAGGCTCTGCTGGGTGGTGCTTGAAGCCCCTTTAGATGAGGTGGGGCAGTGGGTGACAGCTGGAGATCACATAGAGAAGGACAGGTCCTGTAGGAGGGTCACTGGCACCAGTCCCTAAATGGGAAACAGACTTCCCGTTTATATTTATTTTTTCGTGTATTTATTTATTTCCTTATTACTTCTTAGGTGCTGGGGATGGAATGTAGGACCTCACACAAGCTAAAGTGCCTTACCTGTGAAATACACCAGCACACAGACTTCTTAATAAGATTTCCAAGCTGGGTGGCGGGGGTGCTCTTTTAATCCTAGCATTTGGGGAGGCAGAGGCAGGTGTGAGTTTGAGGCCAGGCTGGTTTACAAAGTGAGTTCACAACCATGTCTGAAAACCTAACAACAGCAATAATATAAATATTTTATATAATAAATAATAATTATAATAATTATTATTTCCATTGTCAGGGTCCCATGCATTTCCATGTAGTCCCAGGGTCTCCATCAGAGCCACATGAGGGTATAGTACAAATGCCTAGCACAGCATCTACTCATGAGTCGATGTGAATACTCCAGGTGAATCTTTAGACCATAGCAGGAGTCACAAACCACCCCAGTGGTCTCCTGCCCTGCACCCCCCATAGGCCAGCCACTTCTTCCCAGTTACCCAGGAGAGAATGTTCTCTTGGCCACAGCAGGGCAGAGGGAATTGACTGGAAGTTACAGAGCAAATTGATTCAGTCATGCAAAGCTTCCTGGGGCGCCACTGAGTCAGACTCCAGAGATGAGGCAGTTGGGGAGGCCCGGGACCTGGGGAGCCAGCTGTGAGAACAGATAACGGCTCTACAATAGAGCCCTGATCTGACAGAGTCTTATCTGTCCCAAGTGCAGGGAGGATGCTGAGGCGCCTGAGAGTCAGGAGGTTTTCTAGAGGTGGTAGAAAGAGCTGGATCTTAGCTAGGCTTGGGCTATCTAGGAGGCTGAGGCAGGAGGATTCAAGGCCAGCTTGGGAAACTTAGACCCTGTCTAAGACCATGAAGCCAGACTTGGTAGGCAGTGCACACATCTAATCCAGCACTCAAGGTAGAGGCAGATGGCTATCTGTGAGTGTGAAGCCAGCTCTGTGAGTGTGAAGCCAGCTTGGTCTATAGCAAGTTCCAGGTCAGAGCTACCCAGGGGGTATACAGCTTCCAGGGTGGCTTGCTCAGTATATGCAAGGTCCTAGAGTCAAGATACTCAGGAAAGATAGAAGAGAGACAAGTGTCTGCAGAGACTGGAACTGGACCTTTGGGAAGTCAGCGACATGCAAGGCAACTGTCCCAGCACATCTGCCCTCCAACACTGAGCTCATCCAGCTGCAGGACAGGGATTGGGGTCCAAGAGACCCTTAATCCCCAGGACCGGAATTTATCCACTGAGCAATGGGGAACCAGCAAAAACTTTGGAGGGAGAGCATGGTTTGGACTGTCCTGTGCTTTGATAAGAGATCAGGAAGGGAGATGAGGTTTGAATATTACATGAGAACTGGTAACAGTGGCCTCAGGCCGTGGGGATGCCAAGGAAGAGATTGTGCAGAGGCTCAGAAGACCCAGCTTCAGCCCTGCTCTGGCCTGGTCTTCAGAGAGCAACCCCTCTTTGACCTCTGACCTCTGGCTATCCAATGCCAGGGAAGCTCAGGTAGTGGCCATTCATTAAGTGCAGGAACTGGGACAGGAATGAGCCAGCTGATGGTCGGTCGGGAGCAGCAACATCCAGAGTCATCACTTCGCTGCTCTCCCTGGTCCAGGCTCTGAGCAGTTCTCCTTTGGATTCCACCAGCGGTTCTCTCAGGCCCTGGGAGACAGCTAACATTTCCCAAAGGGGCAGGTACAGGCCTGAGTGCGGAATGCACTAGTCACTTACCGTTTCCGAGACTAATTAGCCTCAGTGGAGAATAACTATTCTCCCAGCTACCAGCTCACTGTGAAGCCAGACCACAGACAAATTCCTTAATTGAACTAAAGCTTTCAACAGGCACAGATGGCTTTAAGAGTATCTGTTAAAGCCGAGGCCGACCCAGTGGACCTGTACGGTGAAAACATTGTCACTGTGGGCTTCGTAATGGTGACACTGCTACCTTTTAAGGCCTCAGACCTCTGTCCAGAGGGGCAGAAATCACTCTGGCTGGCTGTCACTTTAGACAACCAGTTAACACAAGCTATCTGGGACTAAAAGAGCCAAGTAGGAGAGATCTGGGTAAGGTGAGGGGTATCTTACATTACCAGGAGCCCTGTGGCTGTTCTAGACTTTGTTGGCAAGGTCATCAAGGCACACACAGGCAAGCCCAGGACAGGGAGGACAGGACCTTGGGGGGGGGGGGTGACTCCCCTTTTCTGAGTTCATTAAGTGTGGGTTGTTCTGGCATTGAGAAATGAGGTGGAGGCTGAGAGCCCTGGGTGATAACTAACTGGGAGTTATTTCCAGAGCTGTTGGTTTTAGATCTTGGACTTGTATATTTCCGTTTCCTCCTGGCCCCAGCCTTACAAAGCTTTTCCTGGGAGCTCCAGCTGCCTCTTGTGTGCCTGTGTCCTCTCTTGGAGGTGAGCTAAGACCAGGACTCAGTATGCAGGGGACAGGGCAGCCCCAGGGTTTAGTGTGGGTGCTGGCTTAGCTGGCTTAGCAGCCTCTGTCCCAGCATGAAGTAGAGCAGGTCGCCACCGGCAGGACAGCTTCCTTTTCTTTCTGGCAGGGACCGGAGGAGGGGAGTTCCCCTTCTCTGTTTGTTTTGATTCTGTTGTTTTCTTAAAGACAGGAAGGAAAGCAATCATCACTTTTTCGGTTCTGTGAACAATAAAGGCAGGCAGGAGGATGTTCCCCTGCCAAGCCCACACCTTCTCCTCTCGCCCCACCCCCAGCGAGGCCCCTACTACCAGAATCAGGCCCCACTGATTAGAGGGGCTGCCTTCACCCTTGAATTTCTTTGAGTCCCGTATGTAAAAATGGGAGTCCTCAGATTCCCTTTACAAGGTTGTCAGGGTTAAACCCCCCACTCCCCCCAAAAAACATAAAAAACCCAAAACCACAAAAACGAAGTTGAAAACACAAAAGACTGCACTGGACACGCAGTAGGTGTTTCAGAAGGCTTCCTCCTTTGCTTTTCCCCTTTGGGGTTATAAACCTTTGGTCCAGCGCACAGTGGAGAGAGCAAGCCCTGGTTCCTCTCCTCTTTCCATACAAAGCTGATTCCTTCCTAAGCAAGCCTGCCAACACTGGCCTGGCCAGGTTAGACTCCTACAAAACTTGAGAAATAAGAGATAGACAGCAGCTGAGTCCAGAGGCTGCTTGGTTCCTGGAATTGTCCTTGCTCTGTTGCAAGACAGGATGAGCTTGTTCCCAACAGCCCCTAGTCTCTGGTGCTCCATGCTTCCACCGCCTCCCTCCTGACAGAGACACCCCCCACCCCCACCCCGTATCATGACTACACACACACACACACACACACACACACACACACACACACACACCCCGTATCATGACTACACACACACACACACAAACACACACACCACCACCACTACCACCCACCCCACCATATCCTCTCTGCTCTCCTACCTTCTTGAGGTAGTATCTTGCTGTTTGCCTAGCTGGCCTGGGACTCTATATGGAGACTAGCCTGGTCTTGAACTTAAGTGGATTCTCCTGCAGGTTCTGCTTCCTGAGTGCTACAACACCCCTCTCCCCCTCCTGCTTCTTGCTGTCCAGCCTGGCCTCAAGCCTGTGTGGCTTCTCCTACCTTCTTGGTGTGAGATTACAGGCATGTGTCACCACAACTAGGCTGCTTCCTGGGAGTGAAGGACTTCGCTGTCCTGATACAGAAGGAGCCCCAGGTGCTCTGGTTGTCCCTACTGTACCCCCATCTTGCTCTGAAACTTGGCCCCAAGTGTTATCTCAGTATCTTGGTCTGCAAAGTGGTTCCTGAGTCTTTAAACTAAAAATCCTCTTTTATAGCAAACATGGTTGGCAGACCTTTGAGTAGCATCCTGACCTGAAATCCTGAGAGATAGCTGTGTCATATAAAAAGCCCAGGCTAGCCTCAGATTCTCTATGTAGTTGAGACTGGCCTTGATCATTTTTTTTTTTTTAAAGATTTATTTATTTTATGTATATGAGTATACTTTAGCTGTTTTCAGACACACCAGAAGAGGGCATCAGATCCAATCACAGATGGTTGTGAGCCACCATTTGGTTGCTGGGAATTGAACTCAGGACCTCTGGAAGAGCAGTCAGTGCTCTTAACCACTGAGCCATCTTTCCAGCCCCGGCCTTGAACTTTTTATTGTCCTGTCTTTACCTCCTGAGAGCTAGGATTTCAGGCATACACCACCAAGCCTGGTTTATGTAATAATACTGGGGACCAAACTCAGGGCTTTATGTATAGTAGGCAAGCACCCCACTAACTGAGCCACATCCCTTGGACATGTGAGACCCTGTGTGGCAGACATTAGAATGGAAGATGCAGATAGTTAAGAGACTCAAGTCTCCCAGGGACCCTGGGGTATCAAAGGGTAATTGAGAGTTCTGGAATAGGATGAGCCTTTATTAGCCTTCCGGGAACACTGAGCCAACAGTCCGAGGCCCAAATCTGAACATGTTACAATTCCTGACAAGACTGAACAGCGTGGTGGCTTTTCTCCAGCACCGTGCACTTCCTCAGCCACCTGCCCGGGCTTGAGAGCTTGTTGGGTCACCAACCAGCTCTACAGTGTGCACGTCTACCACACATGTGTCCTACTGCACGTCTCCGGGTCCCGGTATTGTGTTGTCATCTGTAAAATGGCATTGATTCTACTTACAAGTCCTTGTGGACATGAGATAAAGAATTCATGAGACAGTTGAGACAGTAGGTACTTGACAAACATTATACCTCAAAACAAACCAAAGGGCTGAATGTGTCATTCAGTTGGTACGAGCATGTATGGAGCATGTCCAAAGCCTCGGGCTTGATTCCCAACACAGAATAAAACAGATGTGGTGGTACATGCCTGGAATCCCAGCCCTTGGGAGGCAGAGGCGGTAGGGCCAGAAGTTCAAGGTCATCTTTGGCCATCATAGTGAGTTCCAGCCCAGCCTGGAAAATGCAAGACTCTATCTCAAAGCAAGCAAACAAACCAACCCATGATGACCACAGCTTCACTGCTTGCTACTTGCTGTCCCCTTCAGGGATGGTCTCCCATGTCCCCTCCACCCTTCAAGCTCAGCACCTTCTTGGGATTCCCCCTTCTGTCATTGAACACAGCTTGGCCCAGCCAGTGTGTCTCTCCATGTTGTCTACCCAACCCTCCTCTTGTGGTTTGCTGGCCGGACCCAGCCCCCAGCCCTGGCCCAGAATCCTCTACTCTACCAGGCCCACAGTACAGGTTCCCAACCACATAAAGGAAGGTGCTAGGCAGAGCCATAAACCCAAGGGCTGAGTGGGATGTTTGTCAAAGTAGGACAGATCTGCAGCCAGGGACGTGGAAGGAGCGTGCTGGGACCAAGCGTGTGGGAGAAAGAGGCATTTCTGGGGAGAAGGAACGAGTCTGGGAGAGCTGGCTCAGGCTAGGCAGGAAGGAGGCCATTAACACTTCGCCCCAGCCGCGCTTCCTCTGCTCCTCAGCCAGGCTCACACAGGCATGTTTGTCCTCTCGGTGCTGCCTCTCACTGCCTTACTGTGTGAGCAGCAGCCCCAGGTGGGAGGGTGCTGCCTGGGCACAAATGCCCTTTATGGATGGGCAGTGCATTGGGAGAGCAGCTCCTTCTGGGCTGAGACTACCCCCGGAATCCAGAATTCAGACCTGACCCTGGAGTTGCCACTATTCTGGCAATGTTGGGACCCAGGGATGGTTGAACCTGGGGAGTGGCTGGCATTGTTCCAAAGACCCCCAGGTACCATAGGCAAAATCCCAGAAGAAGGCAGCAGCCATATTTGGAAGGCTAAAGAGTCCCAGAGAGGACTCCCTTCAGAGTTCATGATAGGGATGGCTCCATCAGTCGGCCTGCTGCCAGACCCTGGGGCTGAGGTGAAAAATGGCCGCCTGAGGAACACTGACAAATCAGGAGGCCAGCATTGAAGAGTGAAAGAACTCAGACCCAACCCCCAGCCACCACCCCAGAGGGAAGCGTCCAGGGACAAGTTTATGCTGTGCTCTGCTCCATGGAGTCTAGCCCCTGTCACCCTGGGCTTTTATCCTTAGAGGGCCTCTGGTGTTCTTCCTTAGACCAGTGGATGACAGACAGACAGATGTTACACATCCCCCAGACAGACCCTGCCAGGCTCCAGCAAGCTTCCTTGAGCCCCTCTCTGCCTCCCCCAGGCCTGCCATGGGTTTTTAAGAATTCCATTTCATCTATAGACAGGTTCAAGCCTGGGTTGCCTGCCTGTCAGTACCTCCTGGAGATAACCCAAAGACCTGCAGCCCTCAGCCAGGGAGTCGCTGATGGAATTCTTTCTTTAGGGGATAGGGTGTAAAAGGAGAGAGCTCATCTGCTGGGCTCAGCTCCCTGGGGCAAGGACTCCAGGCAGCTAAGATCTGTCTATAGATCTGTCTACAGTCAGGAGGGAGGACAGGGCCCTCAGATGGAAACAGGGAAGCTCTGGCTGTGATTCTTTAACACTGTAGGCTTTTTGAGTTTTCCTGTATGTCTTGAAACCTCAGGATGACAGCAGGACACCTAGTGACTCTGGCCATGGTGTGTAGATACTTTAGAATATAATAGAAGGAAAAGACAGGGCCACATAACTCTCCTTGCATACATGTAGCAAAATGCTTCATGTACATGTCTTCATGATGATCTCCCCATTGTCCTGCTTTTCCATTTGGGGGAGACTGAGGCAGGGAGAAGAAAGGTCCCGTTGGATGGTGATTGTGTCCCACATTTCTGGTCACTCTTCTTTCCAGCTGAGCTCTGATGAGGAGGACTGATGGGGGGTAGGTGGTTGCAGGAACGTCAGGATATGATATGAGCTTCCCTACCTGCTGAAGTCCCCTGGAAAGTGACACAGACTCCAACCCCAGCCCCTAACTGACACTCTGGCCTTGCTGCGGGAAACAGACTGGAGGGTGTGATGCTGGGCTCAATCCAAGAACAGCCCGCTCACATCCTGCAGAACCAAAGGCCAAGGCAGGCTGTCTAGCTACAGACCCCCAGCCCTGCATCTCCTCCCTCTTCCTTTCCCAGGGACAGAAACACACTGTAAGGGTCCCCTGCACCATACAGGACAACCGCCTCCTTCCATGCTCACCACTCAGATGGTCACGAGGACACACCTGGGACCCATACACCCTTGCTACTCACACAGCCCCTTCACTAGTAGAGCATGTGACAAAAGTACCGGTGTCAGTTCCAACAGTGTCCCCAGACACTCCTACCCCAACCATAACCTCCCAGACAGACATGTCTCAGGTCCCTACTGAACTCACAGGATCAGAC
Organism: Uromys caudimaculatus; assembly: GCA_028551405.1. Taxonomy (NCBI): domain Eukaryota; kingdom Metazoa; phylum Chordata; class Mammalia; order Rodentia; family Muridae; genus Uromys; species Uromys caudimaculatus. The sequence goes on from CM052705.1 coordinate 3,501,626, forward strand.
ATCTGCCGTGTCCCAGACTGCCTCCCACTGTATGCAGACCCCACATTCAGGGCCCTTCCCAGCTCCTCAGTACCCCCAGCCTGGATCGGGCATTTAGGTGGCTGGCCACTTATATATAGTTTATGGGTTTTAAAAGCTGGGGCGTGAGGGCTGAGGGAATGGGAGGGGTGTCTGCTGCAAGCGAGGGGGAGAGGAAGAGAAGGAAGGAAAGAACTCTCTATGACTCACTTCCAGCTCTACGATGACGCGGTTCGGTTCCATGGGGCGGGGGAAGGGCCCATGGCTCGTGGTGGTGGTGGTGGTGGGGGGAACGAGCCCCAGGCATGTTGATAGAGGAGCTAGGAACTTATCCAGAGGTGGTGGCTCCAGTGAACTCAGCATGCTGGATCCCAGTGTCTGTCTTACGTTTGTCACAACTACCTGGGTGTTGGAACTGTCCCACCCATGGCTGCTGACCAGACATGGCCCCTTGGTACTTCTGTTTATCCTAATCTCAGTTCCCCTCAGCCACTGTTCCTTTCTGAAGCATCCTCATTGTTACACACCTATTGCACCGTCACTGGTCCAGCCTGTGGACACAGTTATAGTGTGCAGTGCACCCCACACCCCCTCTGACCCTACAGCGTGCAGGCTCCGGCTCCTTCCTGCCTCCACTTGGCCCTTACCCTTCATTTTCTGAACTAATGTTTTTCTTTGTTCTCTAAGTGGTGAGCCATCAAGCCTGGGGCTCCTAGATTGCTTTTTTTTCTTGTCTCTGGGACCTCCATGCTGAAAGCCAGCACAGGCCCCAGAAAGTCTTAAGAGACGGATCACAGGGAAGTCGGCAGGGCTCAGAAGGCCAGACAAGATCTTCTTGGGCTTTGCAAGGTAACCGATTTTCTTCAGCACTCTCCTGGACACATCTGTCCCCATCTTTGCAGATCACATAGTCTTAAGACAGTAAAGATTGTTTACCAGACCACACCCTACCCTAGCTCAAGGGAAAGCACAGCCACTGGCTTAGCGGGCAGGGCAGGGCTCTGTCGACTTAGCACCTTGGGGTCAAGCCTGTGCTAGTTTCTATTACAAGCTCACTCATGCCTACAGCAGCCTTGTGACTTTCAGGCTCACATTAACTTCTTTAAATCTGTGGGTAAGCGGGAGGTCGCCCATCTGTGTTCCTTCTTCTCACTGGCCCCACCCTCTTGCTCCTGGACGGTGTCTACCTGCTCAGTTTGCTTAAGTCTCCCTGGTTTCTCTCCAACTTCCTGTTTCTTTCTCCATCATCTCTCGCTAACCCTTTGCTTAATGGCACCCAAGGTCCTCCCCTCCCTCACTCTGAGCAGAGGGGCCAAGTGAAGAACACCCGTGTGCTGTGTGCAGTCCTGTGTGCTGAAATTCACAAGGAATTGAATTGTGCGTTTGTCTCTGTATACAGTGTGTGTGTGTGTGTGTGTGTGTGTGTGTGTGTGTGTGTGTGTGACGCCATGTTTGAAGGTGAAAAGACAACTTTGGAATTAGTTTTTTCTACCTTTACTTAGGTTCCCCGTGTGAAGCTCAAGTAGCCAGATTGGCCTGTGCTTGATTTACAGCAGACAGTGACCTTGCACTTCAGGCTTCCTGCCTCTGCCTCCCTAGTGCTGGGATTGCAGGTGAGCACCTTCCTTCATGGCTTATTCAGTACTGGAGATTGAACCCAGGGCTTTGTTTATGTTGTGTAAGCACTCTACCGACTGGGCCATGCTCCCAGCCCCATGGAAGGCTTGTTTTTAGACCTGGAATCTTAGACTAGACAGAGATCTGTCCATTTGGTGACAATTGGAGCTCTGCTTTCCAGATCTAGGCAAGCCTGGAGGAGAAAGCAGAAAGAATTTTGGAGCTCAGAATGAAGTTGACCTGGATATGAAGGGTTGGACTGAGCGTCAAGCAGAGCAAAGGGCATGGTACATCTCAATAGCTAGGAAAGCCTCCAGTTATTTACTTGGTATCTGCTGTGTCCTGGGTACAGAAGTAGGCCCCAGAGCAGTTCTTCCTGGTAGCTATAGGCTAGTACTGTTGTCTCTCCTTGTATAGATGAGAAACCAAGGTCACTGAGATAGCAGAGCCCACCAGGGTTGGGCAGCTGATAAACATAGTGTGGATGCTTAGAGCCAGAGGGGAAGTTTTCCTAACCAGCCTTGGGTCTCATGCCCTTCCGCTCCTGGAGCTTGGGAAATACTACTAATCTATTATTGCACTCCTTACTCTTCTCTGCAGCCAGAGAGAAGTTTCTGGAACCCAGCTCCGGTAAAGTCATGCTTCTGGTCACGAACTCTCTGTGACTCCCAGCAACAGTCTAGACGAGGCCTGGTACTATTAGGAGACAGTGTTAGCCTCTGCTGAAAGTCTCTGGCCACACTAGTCCCCAGGGCTTCTCCTGGGCCAAGCACTCCCTTTCTATGCCAGTAGAGGTTTGCTCCAGTCATTTCTTCTATGGGAATGTCCTTTCATAGCATGGCACCTGCCTGTTTTCTCTCCCAAGTTGAGCCCAGAGTTCCCCTGCAGACTTGGGAAGAGTGTTGAGTTGGTTTGACCTGGTTTGAGTGTTAGCACTGGGGTGCTGACATTTACTGACACACGATACACAGACTTTTGATTGCAGCTTTGTGCTTTATGAGTACAGGTGCACAAACATATTAAAGCGCAGCTAAGAGTTGTTTTCGATTGTAACAGTATGTAGATGAGTTTGGAAACTATGTTATTGTCAGGGTAGGCTCTTTCGAAGCTGTGTGATAGGGGCAAGTCACTTGACCTCTCTAGCCCAGGCTTTTCTGTCTGTGAAATGGGCATCACATTTGTGCCTACTGCACAGGTCAGCAAGGACTCAATGAGACACACCATGCAAAGGAAGGCACACTTCCTGGCTCTGCCTAAGTTCCAAGGTAGGCAGGGCCCTGCTGGGTGGGTCTGAGCTTCTGTAGGCTCCCTTAGGAAGAGGCAGGTGGTAGAGGGCAGGTATAGATAGGTCGTGTGGCTCAGTGAGCTATGCTGAGACAATCCCAGTGTTTGATAAAAGGCATGGGTCTCCTCTATAGGAAAGGGTTGTCTCCAAGGAACCATTCCCCCTGAGGGCCAAAGTCCTCAGGGAACAGTCTGGAGGCTCCTTTTATGTGACTGTAAAGTAATCCAGGGCCTGGCAGGGTCGAGGTTGGGTGGCTCTGATGCGAAGGGTGGCATCTGAGTGGTCAATGATTACCTTTTATATTTGGCCATAAAGGCAACTGCCTGGTGTATGGAGTGTGGCTTTATACAGTGAATGTCTCAGGAGGGTGTTGGGCACACATACCTGTGTGTGTGCACGCGCGCGTGCGAGACACACACACACACACACACACACACACACACACACACACACACACACTCCTATCAAGAAGGGGAACCTGCCTCTGCTGAGGTCTCTAGGATATCCCTGCAAGGCACCCCTGCCTCCCCAGGTGATCTCTGGACCAGAAGCCAAGGGCTATGGGTGGGGCTCAGTGGGTGCAAACACAAATGAGTTCTGCCCAGGGTCTGGATCTATGTGGAAGGAGAGCAGGTATCAATTGGCTCAGGGGCCAAGTCTCAGAGAAACAAAGATCTGGCCACAGTTCGAAGTCCACATAGCCTGTGGTGGTGCCGCTGAGATCTGGCGTGTAGGGAATTGCCATAGGACTGAGGCTGGAGAGCCTGGCTGAGCAAGGCAGAGAACTCAGGTATTCTCTGCTAACAGGTTCTAGGCTGCTGTCCCCAAGGGCCCAAGCAGGAATCCGAGGGGACAGGAAAGGTCTGACTCAGGTCATCTACCTACCTCAGCCATCCGGAGGCATTGACATCTATCTTCTGCAGAGTAGTAGCCATCAGGGGTCAGGGCTAGGGCAGAGATGGCCAGATTAATATTCTACCTCTCAGCTGATAAGGCCAGGAAACTTTGCCCCAGTGAGAGATGCTGAGGAGCATGCACCGAGGGATAGTTTGTATGCCTCTGGTAGGTCTGTGGTTGAGGGAACCCTTGTGGGATGCTGAGAGTAGCCATCAGGAAGCTGGGTCCCAGCCAGCTGAGCCTGGGCCCTGCTGTTTTCCAGTGGCCAGATAAGAAAGAGGCGGCATGGTCCTCTAAGGGAGTGATCGAGGTGCGGAGCCAGCAGTAGCTTCTGGAAGGCAGCTGCATGGGGTGGGGGGACAGTTATTATTCATCCACTGTAGACATAAATGCTCTGTAGAACTGGAGCTGCTTTGAGCCCCGGCCAGAGCCTCCAATCAGCCTTTGGTTCTGATAAAGACAAGAGACCCAAGGTGATAAGGCCCAAGCTAGAAACTGTCACCAGGAGTTAATTAGAGCACTGGGTGCTGAACCTAGCCACACCTGCTACACCTGACTAGACTTCTCAAGAGGGAGGGAGCGGGGAGGGAACTCCCTGCCTGTGTATCAGCCTTACTGTCTTTGTTACCTCTTTCTTTCCACCCCTCATTCCCAGCCCCTCCCGCCTCCCCACTGCTGACATAACAGCATGGTGAAATTAAACATATTACAGTCTGTGACATCTGATCCCATTGACATAACATAGCACAACCTGTAGAGTCAGAGGTGGGGGCCAGGGGGCCTTGTTCTAGTCTCTCTCTCTCCACAGCCCTGAGCCAGTCACATCTGCCTGAACCTCAGTCTCCCACTTCTGGACATTGGAGGGGCGATGGGGCAAGCATTCTGTCATCCTCTGCTAGATTCTGATGTGGTCTAAGGCTCACATTTTGTGTTGTGAAACACCACAGTTTGTGATGTACAGAACCTATTACTGTAGCCACTCAGGAACACAGGGGTGGGTATGTGACACTTGACAGAATCCCCAACCCATCTGTCTTGGAAAGGCAGAAGGAGGGCTCCTTAGGGCTTCTGGAATGATCCCTTGTCTGTGGCCTGCTCAGAGCCACTATTTTTAACTTGAAATCAATTAAATAATGGCTACTGGAGGTGGCTTTTCTCCTGTCCCTCCCCTGTGGGCCTCCTTTACCCCTTACACATACAATCATGCCTAACGCTGTAGGTGACCAGATGCCGGGTCAGGCTGAACCCACTTTGAGCTGGGGAGGGGACTGGAGGGAGTTAGTGCTGAGCTACTTTCTCCCAGACTGAGCCCAATAATGGGCTGCCGTTCATAAGGTGCAGGGTCCAACCCCAGAGCAAGTCAGAAGCAGGGAAATGTGGCTTCCTTGTGCAGGGGTGAGGGGATGGGCAGGAGAGGGCCTGGGGATAGGTATGTGGGGGTCAGCTTGTTCTGTGGGTGCTTGGTCCAGGTGGGTGGTGACTCAGCCAGGCCCAAACCTAGCTCTTACAAGTCTGTGCCTTAGAGAGGGAGGCAGAAGCCTCTGAGAATAGGGTCACAGAAGGTGCCTTAGGGGACATTGGCTGGAAAAGGAAGGTTCTGCCTGCCTGGTATATGCTCAAAGTGACCCTGGGAGGGTAGCGGATGGTTGAAGCCCCACTCAGCTTCAGGCTCCGTCTAAACAGTGAGTGTGATTGGGGTGCTTTCTTCACAGGCCTTTCGAGAAGCAGATGAATCAGTGCGTGTCGAGCTATGTGTGTAAAGCTTGGATCAAGGGCCTGGTCGCAACGATGTGTGGACAGCTGATGTTATGGCAGTGGGGGAGTGGGCGTGAGCTGTCTGGGGCCCAGCAAACAGCATGTGGAAAACACAAGGATCTCAAAGGCAGAGGAGCCTGCCACCCCAGGAATAGTGTCAGGAGTAGACCACTCAAGGTGTATGGAGCACACGGAAGCAGCAGTGAACGGTGACCCATCATGCACCGCATGGGACAGAGTCAGGCTCTCCAGGGCAGAGAGACTAAAGCTGACTGCCAGGTCTTGCTCAGACTATGGGGCCGAGGGAAGATCCAAGATGGAGACAGGTGGATAACCTTTCTTTAGCTTTTTTGTTGTTGTTGTTGGGGGGGGGGGGATGCCTGTGTGCCACAACAAACACGTGCAAGTCAGAGGACAGCGTTTGTGACTCATTTGTGTTCTTCTACCGTGTAGATGTTGGAGATCACATCCAGGTTGTCCGGCCTGGTGGCGAACACCCTTACTTACCCCCTAGGCCATCTCACTGACCCTGATGGTCTTTATACAGGGCTTGGAATGGGGTGTTGAGGGGGTCACAGAGGGTCCAGGAGTGTGTGTACTGGGGAGAGATAAGAGACCCACTGAATGGTCTGCACATAGGCAGAATTACTGCCTGTCTCAGGGAGGGGTCCACAGCTCTGTCGCCATGACGCCTCAGCATCTGGAATAGCATAGCTCGTTTGAGCAACTGACCCAGAAGGTTGTATCCCACACAGCCAGTTCTTAAGTAGCCCAGTTCTCCTTCCTCATTGCCTCAGCCCCACACCAGGACATTTTATACCGTCAGAACGTCGGGGTGTGAGCTTGTAAGAGGGTGTGGGCCCACACGTCCCTGTGTGGGTGTGGAGGTCAGAGAACAACTTGGAGGAATCAGTTCTCTCCTTCCACCATGCAGAGCCCAGGGATCGAACTTGGGTCCTCAGGCTTGGCAGCAGCCTCCCTTACCTGTTAAACAGTGGTTCTCAGACTTCCTAATGCTGTGACCTCATGTTGTGCTGACCCCCAACCATAACAGTATCTTTGTTGCTACTTTATAACTGTAATTTTGCTACTGTTATAAATCAGACTGTAAGAGTCTTACGTTTTCTGATGGTCTTAGGTGACCCCTGTGAAAGGGTCGTTGAGAACTGCTGTTAAATACTCTCACCAGTCCATATGGTAGTTCAAGCCAGGTCAGTTCCCTGCCCTTCCTCCCAGAGGCCACCAGGATGTGGACACAGCAGTAGCTGCCAGGTGGCTGAGTTGAGCAAAGTGAGGAGGAGGGGCTGCTGGGGCCCTGGCAAAGAGGAGCCAGAAATTTACCTGTTGAGTCTTGGAGTCACGAGCCCCAAGGAGGATCCGAGCCCTGTGCAGGAAGACCTACAGGGAGTTGGTAACACATTCCTTGGCTGACAGCTCAGGCAGGTCTAAGGCTTGCTGGGCAGCCTTAGGCAGTGAGACTTGCCTCACAAATGAGGTAGAGATCTGTCTTAGTCAGGGTTACCATTGCTGTGATGAAACACCACGACCAAAGCAAGCTGGGGAGGAAAGGGTTCATTGGGCTTACATTTCCACATTGCTGTTCATCATCAAAGGAAGTCAGGACAGGAACTCACACAGGGCAGGAACCTAGAGGTAGGAGCTGATGCAGAGCCCATGGAGGGATGCTGCTTACTGGCTTGCTCCTCACGGCCTTGTTCAGCCTGCTTTCTTATAGACCCCAGGACCACCAGCCCAGGGATGGCGCCACCCACAGTGGGCCCTCCCCCCTTGATCACTAATTGACAAAACGCCCTACAGCTGGATCTCTGGAGGCTTTTTCTCAGTGGAGGTTCCCTCCTTTCAGATAACTCTATCTTGTGTCGAGTTGACATTAACTAGCCAGGACATGACCCAGTGTTGACTTCTGACCTCTACATTTGTACACATAGGTGAGTGTACACACACACATTCTACCCTATACATATGTACCACACACACACACACACACACACATGCACACACGCACATATTGATTATATACACATATACATACACATACAATACACACATACATATACATATATCACAGACATGTACTACACATCACATACCACACACATATATACCCATCTAACACATACATCACATACTATGCCCCCCCACAATACATACATACCTACACCCTCACATACCTCACACACCTTACACACACACATAAACCATACACCCAGCATACACACACTGTATAGACACGTATGACACGCATATACCACATAACACATGCTTCATATACCACATATATATGCCACACATGTACACCACACATACCCTACGCATACATATATAACAATACACAAACCACACACACTACACACATATCCAACAGATTTACACACCACACAAACTGGGACGAGACAGCTATAGGTCCATGCTTATAATCCCAGCACTGAGGAGGCTAAGGCAAGGTTACAGAAAGAGTGTCAGGCCAGTCTAGACTACACAGTGTGGCCTTGTCTCAGGAGGAGGAGGAGGAGCAGGAGGAGGAGGAGGAGGAGGGGGAAGAGGAGGAGGAGAGGGAAGAGGAGGGGGAGGAGGAGGGAAAGGAGGAGGGGGAGGGGAGAGGAAGAAGGAGAAGGAGGAGGAAGAGAAGGAGGAGGAGGAGGAGGGAGAAGAGGAGGAAGAGAGGGAAGGAGGAGGGGGAGGGGAGAGGAAGAAGGAGAAGGAGGAGGAGGAGGAGAAGGAGGAGAAGGAGAAGGAGAAGGAGAAGGAGAAGAAGAAGAAGAAGAAGAAGAAGAAGAAGAAGAAGAAGAAGAAGAAGAAGAAGAAGAAGAAGAAGAAGAAATAGAAAATTGTTGATGGTATAGTCTAAGGTGAAAGTAAAAATGTAGCCTAAAGCAGGCAGTTGGGCTTGAAACCAGAGGACTACCCACTGTATGACTTAGTAACCTGACTACTACACACTGAGTGACTTAGTAACCTGACCACCTACTATGTGACTTAGTTCATCTGTCTCTGGGTCTCAGTTTCCAGAACTATAAAATGAGCACAGGAGCATTATCTCCTTCATAGGGGCATTACAATAATCAAATGAAAGCAAACTGCTTAGGAAAGGGCTCTTTATACAAACCCCTATAGTGTGTGTGTGTGTGTGTGTGTGTGTGTGTGTGTGTGTGTGTGTGTGTGTGAGTGAGTGTTGACATTCAGTTATTCCCAGGCCCAGGCTGGTGCACAGCTCTGGTATAGGGTGTGGTAGGATGACCACTGTCAGCATGTCCAAAGTCCCCTGCTGAGTTGGCAGAGAGACTGCCCTGGCACTTCTTAGCCCCAAAGCCAAGAAGAGTACCTCCCTTCCCAAGGTGTGGTGGGTAGGGAGAGCAGGAGACTTGGAGCCCCCAGCATTGGCTGAAGGCCTACTCATACTCCACAGCTCTCGCCACTGCTGTCTGGTGCCAGGCGAGCCTCATTTCTATAGCAAGTGCAGGATTAAGGGCGTGGAGTATAGTGACGTGGGGGTGCTTGTGGGGATTCCCTGTACTCACTAGAGCCTGGGCCTCATACTAACTTCTCAGGCTCATTCGGAGCTGACTTATGACTCTAATGATTTCATCTGGTCAACAAACATTTCTGGAGGCCCAGTTGTGCGTCACACAGAGAAGCTGGGGGTGATCTACCGCTGCCTGTCTTAGTCAGGGTTCCCTTGCTTTGCCAAATGCATGAGGAAAGCTTCAGGAGGAAGGATTTACCTGGGCTCACGGTCTCAAGAGAGTTCAGTCCATCCTGGTAGGAAGCTTGTCAGTACAGAGACATTCACCTCACACTGGCTAGGAAGCAAGAGGGGAGCGGGAAAGAGATGGCTCAGTGAGTAGAGCATTTGCTGTGTCACCCTGACACTGCGTTCTGATCCTCAGAAATCACATAAAGCTGGATGTAGCAGGTACGGGGTCTGGAATCCCAGTGGGCCCCTTTGGGGAGTCAGCAGATGGAGATGAGAGGATCTCTGGAAGTCCATGCATCGGCTTAGCCTGGCTTACAGTCATTATGGAAGAGGGAACCTCAATTGAGGAAGTGACTCCGTCAGACTGGTCTGTAGGCAAGTCTGTGAGGAATTTTTCTTTTATTAATAATCAATGCAAGAGGGGCCAGCCCACTTGGCCTGTGCCACCTCTACCAGGGGGTCCTGGGTTTTGGAAGATAGAGCAAAGCTGAGGAAGCCATGGCGAACAAGTCAGGAAGCATCATTCCTCATGGTCTCCACTTCAGCTCCTACCTTCAGTTCCTGCCCTGCCTCAGTTTCTACCTTGGCTTCCTTTAATGATGGGCTGTGACTGTGATATTTAACAGTCCAGTGGCCACCTGTTGGCTACCTCCCCCAAAGTAAAACACCTATCCACCAACGACTTCTGTCATGGCTCCATCCCTTTTCCAGATGGCTCTGCAGTCTTTCACGTTTGCAGTCCTTCTCTTCCAAGGTGTCTTCCTGGCCACCCATCCATGGGCTGTGAGCTCTGGCATCCTTAGGTCCCACTTGTTAGTCGTGTGCAGGCTATAGGCAAGTTGGCTGGGGTGACCTGCCTCTCAGACCCAGTCTGATTCCTTCACTTCCCAGCACAGTGCTTCTGCCTAGGGAGGTTTTTCCTGTCAAAAATGTCTCACCTCCCACAAGGTTCAAAGCTTCTGCTCCCCACAACCCTCCTGTTTCCTGGGTACACTTCCCTCCCCCCAAGCTGTTTGCACCCTGGGTGAGAAGGGCAGTCCAGAAGGGCCCTAGCGAGGGCTTTGAAGAGTTCCAAACATTGGGGAGCACGTGCCAGGGTGACACTCCGTGAATTGTTTTTTTTTTTTTTTTTTTTTTTTCTTGAGCTGCACTTTATGTTTTCTTGCATGAATCCCAGTGTTAGTACCCCTCTGTCACCTCAGGACAGTGCTGGGCGTGCAATACAGTAGGAGCAGAGACCCATGTGTACTCTTTTTTTCTTTTCTTTCTTTTTTTTTTTTTTTTTGGTTTTCTGAGACAGGGTTTCTCTGTGTAGCCCTGGCTGTCCTGGAACTCACTCTGTAGACCAGGCTGGCCTCGAACTCAGAAATCCACCTGCCTCTGCCTCCCAAGTGCTGGGATTAAAGGTGTGCGCCGCCACTGCCCAGCCCCATGTGTACTCTTTGTTGTTGTTTTAAAAGACTTATTTTTATTTGTGCATATGCAGGATTATTTGTGTGTGGGTCTGTGCATATGAGCGCAGATCCCCATGGAGGCCAGAAGAAGGTGTCGGATCCCCTGGAGCTAGAGTTATAGGGGTTGTGAGCAACCCAGTGTGGGTGCTGAGAACCAAACTCCGCTGTAAGAGCAGGGGGTGCTCTAACTGCTGAGCCATCCCTTCAGCCTTCCCTTGTCATTTCTTTTTCTGAGACAGGGCCTCATATGGACTAAGGCAAGCTTAAGTCAGTGTAGCTGAGGAAGATCTTGAACTTGACCTTCTGACCCTTCTACCTTCAGGTCTTTTTTTTTTTTAAATACATGATTTTTTTTTTTTTTTTTAGAGAAAAAGATTTTAAAAATTAATTCATCAATGATATGTAAAATTACTACTCTTTTACATAAATACAGTGCTTCAAAATACTACATCAAAGATCTAATAGAATTACAAAGACAAATTTCAAATAATAATATAGAAGATAATTAACATTGCATGTCCATAATAACTTCTACTTAAAAGCTCAGAAACTTTTTAAGAATATTCAACATGGAAAAACACAATAGAATTTTTCAAGTCACACATTTGAAAACTGCTCAGATTAAAATTATGTTGCTATGTCAATTATGCCTAAAGCAAATTGTAAAGTTACATAAATATTAATTTTACTGTAAAATAAAAAAAATAGCTCAGGTAATTTTTAATGGTGAAAATAAGACAAGGAAAATATTGAAATAAATAAAGCCTCAGTTATTATTTTAAGCCAGATGAATTTCACTTTTTTTCTAAAAATGAAACATAGAAACATACATTTAAAATAATGACTTTCTTTGTATAGTTCTTTTTGTTTCTACTTGGTTGATTTCAGTCCTGAGTTTGATTATTTCCTGCCTTCTACTCCTCTTGAGTGTATTTGCTTCTTTTTGTTCTAGAGCTTTCAGGTGTGCTGTTAAGTTGCTAGTGTATGCTCTCTCCAGTTTCTTTTTGGAGGCCCTCAAAGCTATGAGTTTTCCTCTTAACACTGCTTTCATTGTGTCTCATAAGCTTGTGTATGTTGTGCCTTCATTTTCATTAAATTCTAAAAAGTCCTTAATTTCTTTCTTTATTTCTTCCTTGACCAAGTTATCATTGTACCTCTAGGTCTTAAAGGCTGGTGTCACAGTTGTGTGCCACGTCTCAGGAGCCAGGTCACAGGAAATAGTGACACATTTGGGATCCAGGAAGTACGTGGCAGCTATGGGCACACTTCTGGAGAGCTGACATTTTGCAAAATGCAGCTAACACTTCATGAACATATGAGATCATTTTTGAAAATTATTATATTTATTTAGTGTGTGTGTGTGTGTGTGTGTGTGTGTGTGTGTGTGTGTGTGCGTGCGCGCGCGCACTTGCGTGTGCTGGTGCCATAGTTGGCATGTGGCAGTCAGAGGACAACTTTTAGGAGTTGGTTCTCCACATGGGTCCTGGTGAGTGATTCAGGTTGTCAGGCTTTACGAGGCTTTACGGCAAGTGCCTTTAGCTATTGAACCAAAGATATTCATATACCATTGCTGATTCAGTGCATTTGAGATGGGGTTTCATGTGTTCCAAATTCTCTATGTAGCTGAGGATGACACTGAAACTCCGATCTTCCTGCTTCTGCTTTCCAAGTTGGGGGATTACAGACTTGAGCCGCCACACCTGGCTTTTTGTAGTGTTGGGGCTTGAACCCAGGGCTTTGTGCATGTTAGGCGAGTACTGAACCAACTGAGCTAGAGCCATGACCCTTGCTGATTAAATTTAAGTGTGCTCTAGTAGCAGAGAGTCGCTCACACAAGCCTTGAACGAACAAGCACTCATTTTCCAAACATTCCATGTGCCAGCACCACTGTGGACACAGAAGACATGGCAGCAAAGAAGGCATCAGGGTTGACCTCAGGATGCTGATGTCCTCAAGAGACCTCAGGGGCTGTTTATGAGAGTTTGGATAAGGGGGCCTACCCATCAACAGGGCCAGACCCAGGTCAGTGGCCACTGGATTTGTACAGGGTGTTTGTGCTGGGAAGGCTTTGTGGCAGACACACCTGACTGACTCCCAGGCTCTGGGGCTCTATTTTTAGAAGTGTCAGCCTGTAGCCCCCGCCTCCACACCTGCTCAGGTGCTCAGCTGCTGGAGAGGGCCCAGGGAGCCTACCTGTAGAAGGAACCTGTCTCGGTCAGTACAGCTGTCTCTGCCATGAGGCAGGCTCATCCTTCTGATGGAGCAGCCTCCCGGCCTAGCTCACCTGGGTGGGCTGGACTAAGGCTTTGCTGATCTGCTGATCAGATGGGGAAATCCCAGCTCACATCAGCAGGTCTACCTCCTATCTCCCAGGCTCCGGTGCCTTGAAGGAGGCCCAGCTGTGGAGCCCTCTGGGCCTCAGCAGGTGCACCACGCCTGTGAACCCTTACAATAGCCCTTGAGGCCAGCTGGGAGACTTCCTGATCCAAATCCCCCCAATGTGTAGTGAGACTACATCTCCAATCCCCTCGATGAGGACAGTACAAAGGAGATCCAGCCTGTCCCAGAGTCCCTAGACACTTGGGTCCTGTATCCAGAAGCCCTTCCCTGTAGAATCTAGACACATATAGGATCCAGACAGTGGATCCTCTGTTGCAGTAAACTTCCAACCTTAATAAGTCCGTGCAAACCCCACACACCTCAGCTATTACATTTATAAGCTGCATGCCTAGATTGGGCGGATCTACCACTGCACTACTCTATTCCCCAGCTTCTCCAGGCCATGTGGTTCTGCTCCATCTTCCTTCTGCCTCTTCTTCCTTTGTCCTTCTCTGTCGTCCTCCTTCTTCTTTCCCCTCTCTAAAACCTGCAGCCTCACTCTCCCCCTCCACTGCCCAACCACCAGCTCCAATCTTTATTTGACCAGTTAGAATGGGAAGACAGTTCACATGAAATCACCCCAGTCCGTGATCCACTCCTCCTTGGGGAAGCCCCTCTTGAGGGAAGCAAAATTAACATCAAAATACAAACAGCACCAGGGCACCCACAGCAATCCTCCTCTGCTGAAGTACCTCGCAGCTCTTGATAGGAGGAAAACAAGGTTGAAACTCTCTTTGGTGGTGCGCTGGCTGGTTTCTACATCAACTGGACACAAGCTGGAGTCTCCAGAGAGGAGAGAGCCTCAATTGAGAAAACGCCTCCATAAGATCCGGCTGAAGGCAAGCCTATAGGGCATTTTCCTAATTAGTCTTTGATGGAGAAGAGCTCAGCCTGTTGTGGGCGGTGCCATCCCTGGGCTGGTGGGCCTGGATTCTATAAGAAAGCAGCTGAGCGCGCCATGAGGAGCACGCCATGAGGAGCACGCCATGAGGAGCACGCCATGAGGAGCAACCCTCCATGGCTCTATGTCAGCTCCTGCCTCCAGGGTCCTGCCCTGCTTGAATTCTTGTCCTCATCGCTCTGGATGATGAACTGTGATATGAACCCGTGAGTGAAATAAACTTTCCTGTCCGAGTTGCTTTTGGTTATGGTGTTTCATCACAGCAGTGGTAACCCTGACTACACAGGTAGGTTATTCCACCTCCCTTCCCGGAAGCCCTCAGCCAGGACAGGACACACTCCTGCTGTGTCTCAGGCTCTGCTCAAGCCAGTTTCCGTCTTTGAAACTTGAGAAGAGAGGTCAGAGGAGCTAGGGTGGGTTAGTTAGTTAGTTAGGTCCAGCCGTTAGGGGTGGAGCTGAAAGTGTGCCTCTGCGGTCCATCTCAGCTGCAAGCGTTTTCTTTATGCATTTTGTGAAAATGGAGACACTGGGCTCAGAAGAACAATGATTATCCAGCTAGAACTAAGCACAGGTGGGATTCAGACTGCTCCCACCTGTGCCACTCTGCCATGCAGCTCAGTGGGACTGCATAGATCCCTGTTTGACTTTGGGCTAGACCACATGATAAAGACTGAGACGAGGCCGGCTCAGGGGAGGGGACTAATGTGTGTGGGTGGAGACTAACGTGTGTGGGTGGAGACTAACACGAGTGTAGGTGTACATACAAGAGCAGGTTCTGATGCCCACCAAGTAGGAGGGTGATGGGACTCTCTTCTGGGCTGTGGAGTGGGTAGAGAAGCACAGGTGCCTGGGATTCTCATGGCCCCCAGTCCTGAACCCTCAGCGCCGTTCTGCTCCCTAATCTGACCTCTTCCAATAATGAGCTCTTTCCTTTTAAAATGAAGAAAACAGCAAGAGAGAAAGCCATCTCTTTAACAGTTTCACAGTATCTTTGGGGACACTTTGGTCCTTTCCCTCCTATTTCTGGCTCTTCTTCCTTCAACTTACCCCACCTGCTGTGATCACACAAACCCCATCTTTCCCTGCACTGGCCGTGTTCATCAGACTGCTTCCCCTGAAAAGGCCGGCTGCTCTGTGGTTGGAAGACACAGGGTTCAGGGGCCTGGTGTGGCGTGTAGGTTTCCTGCATGCTAGGCAAGCAATGGTCAACTTCGTTCTCTTATGAGGAAACTGAGATGCAGCAATGTCCTAGGTAGGCCTCACCCAAGATCGGACTGAAGCTCCAGACCCAAGTCTAGGAACAGGGGACTGGCCTGCTGGCCTAAAGCTATCTCGAGTCCAGACTAAAGATCAGCAAAGGATGGGACCAGAGAGAAAAGTCGGGAAGAGCCCATGGTGTTAGGAGGGGAGGTTCCCCGACTCCTTTCCTTCTTAATGTGATTCTGCTTTGCCTGAGCTTTGAAGGGGAAGAAGCCCTGTTTTGTAACCACACCACATCCCCCATGTTAGGAAGCATTGTTCACATGACTGCGTGTGGCACTGGGCAGCAGACAGCCTGCACAGCTGGACATGGCAGCCTAGGGAGTTATTTGTTGTTGAGTTGGAGGGAGGTTTCTGGGGAGAAGGTGTGACTAACACTTTGGTCTGGGATTAACTGGTGACTGCATCCATCTGTCCATCCATCCATCCATCCATCCACCCACCCATCTATCCATCCATCCTTTTTTTAATTTTATTTTTGGTTTTGTTTTTACTATTGTACAGTAGGTATCTGGCTGATGCTAGGACTTTGCAGGTTTGAAATATACTCTAGGGAGGAGCTTCAGTGGGGGTGGGGATAGAGAGAGACCGCCTTCCCAGGTCAGAAACCCATCAACCCACCTTTAGCTCTACTGGGCCTTCTTACTGCTCCAGGCTTCCTGGGAGAGCCTCTTGCTTCCTTCCTACACACGCCCATTGATTCTGGCTCTGTCTGTCTCCTCCTTCAAAGTCTCTCCTTACAGATGGCACCTGTCAATCATCTATCCATCCATCCATCCATCCATCCATTTGTCCTTTCTGCCATTTGTTTTAATTTCTTCTATTACACATGTATTTATTAATTTACCAGCCAGATTTATAGCAAAAGAGAGATATATTTAGGATTTAAAAATAGTCTGAAGTTGGACATGGGGCATAGTACTTGGTAGGTTTGTGCAGGAGAGCTTGGACTCTCCTGCAGGAGTGGATGTGGGCTACTCGGAGAAACCTGCCTCCAAACAAGGTGGGAAGGAGAGATGGAGGAAGGGAGGGAGGGAGGGGGAGAGGGAAGGAAGGAAGGGGGAGGAACAGTGGAAGGGAGGGAGGGAGGGAGGGAAAGAAATTTCTACTTTTAGTGCCTGTGACAGAGTCCAGGCCTGCAGCCTGTCACACTCTAGGCCGGTGCACTCCCACCTCTAGCCTCAGGGACCAATTCTTGGCCATCTTTTCTGGTCTTAAGGACCCCCTGGAATGGGGAGCAGAAGGAATGTATCCTTGGGATATCCGCAGAGGGCCCCGCCCGGCCAGCATCTTGTCCAGGCCTGCCTGGCCCTCTCTCTCCTCAGGACTTCAGTCGTGCTCCCGGGGACAGAACCGTGGTGTAGAAGGAACTGGGATCAGAGCAAGAACCTTCCTGGATCCCGAGAATTCCACTCTGGGTATGAGCAGACTGCCAGCCCTGCCTGGGCTGGCCACTCCTGCTCTGTAGACTGGGAAACACGGTCACACGCTAGATCAAGTCAGCCATAGCTGCTTCCTTCGTTCCTTGCTTCCATCCTGCCTCCTCTTTCTTTCTTCCTTGAGACAGGGCTTCTCTGTGTGGCCCTGGCTGTCCTGGAACTCACTCTGCAGACCAGGCTGACCTCGAACTCAGAAATCCACCTGCCACCTGCCTCTCCTGCCTGGGTGCTTTGATTAAAGGTGTGCCTGGTTAATTGGGTATTTTTCATACAAAGAAAAGGTGGTAGAGAATAATTAAAGAATTTCTGGTATTCCCAGCACTCAGGGCACAGAAGCAGGAGAATCTTGGATTAAAGGCTATCCTGGGCTACAAATCAAGACTCCCATATGTAAAAAGTAAGAACAGAAAAGGGCAGGTCAGAATTCACAGGCACGGTAACTCATTCCTGAAACCCCAGCATTTAGAAGACTGAGGCAGGAAGATTGTGGCAAGCTCCAGGCCAGCCTGTGCTACATAGTGAATTCTAGGCCAGCCTGGGGTACATAATGAGGTCCAACTATAAAGTGAGACAGCCCTTGTCTCAAAACAAACCACTACCACCACCAACAACAAAAAAACCCAGAAAACCAATCTTGAGTCTAACTTCGACACCAATGTTTTTAAGAACGAAGTCCATGGTCAGGGAAAGAGAGAGAGAGAGACGAGTGTCTGCCTCAGTTGCAGGCTTTTGTATTCTTCCAGGGTTCACTTCCCTCAGATTCTTCCTGCAGGAGAGCACGGCCCCTGAAACACGAGAAGCTGGGCTCCCTGTGTAGGAGCCTTCTGCTGCTGCTGGTCCCAACGGGCAGCACAGACTGGCAGGGGCTCCCTAGTGTCCCCTGCCCCCACTGGACTCTCCTGGGTGTCCAGGAGTCTACATTGTTCCAGGCATCTGTCTCCCTCCTCAGCTAAAGGTCAATGCTGAAGCAGCCATAGTACCAAGATCCCCCTTGTCCAGAACACATTCCGGCCTGAGATGTGTGTGGCATCTTTCTAGCCAGTGTCTAGCCAGGTCAGTTTCCTGAGTGCTTCTGGGAAAAAGACTTCCTTACTCTTACAGTGGGACAGAGGGTGAGATGCTTCCTGCTATTTGTTTGTTTTGCTTGTGAACATTATTGGATGATGATGTGATGTCTGGGGTGGTAGCAGCCATCTTGTCACTCTAAAGTGAGTTAGCCAAGGATAAGGTGGCCAGCTGAAGGCAGGGAAAGAGGAAATAACCTGGACTCTTGATCATGCTGAGCTCCAGGATCAACCTGTCTTGAATACAGCCCTTCCTCTGGACTTATTGTTCTGTGAGAAAATATATTTTCCTTATTGTTCAAGGACTTTGAATAGACATCTCCTGTTTCTTGTCATAAAAACATCTCTGAGGCCTGAGATGGAGTCGGGAGAATCACCACCCAAGCTCATAGCTGCTCGTAAGAGCAGAAGTGTGTTAGCTGAGGAAAATCATACTCTCTCTCCAAGGGAGGCCTTGGATAGCCTTCCTTGCTGGTTCAGAGGGGAAGAGAACATCCTAGCTTGGTTCTACACCCAGACTCCCCTGTACCTCAAACAGACCCACACCCTGTTTGCCAGACTTCCGACCTATTTCCTGTGGGGTCAGAGAGGAGAAGGTGGGGGTCAGGATAGGGGTACTGAGGAGAGAGGCTTCACTCAGTGCATCAGGATAGAAAACAGATGCCCAGTAACCCTGCTGGGCCCAGGCTTTGCCTGCACAGAAGTGGGCCTGTTCTCAGCTCTGAGCCTCCCAGCAAGCCCCTGTTCCCCATGTCAAGGCCCAGCTGTGGCTGTCTCCATGTTTTTAAAATCCTTTGGATTTGTCAGAACCTGGCAACATTTAGCCTTAGCTCAACCTCAGACTTTTTTTTTTTTTTTTTTTTTTTTTGGTTTTTCGAGGCAGGGTTTTTCTGTGTAGCCCTGACTGTCCTGGAACTCACTCTGTAGACCAGGCTGGCCTCGAACTCAGAAATCCACCTGCCTCTGCCTCCCAAGTGCTGGGATTAAAGGCGTGCGCCACCACTGCCCAGCAACCTCAGACTTATAAAGTCACCAGGGAGAAGACTGGGAAGAAGCAGAGGGACAATGACAGCACCTGGGTGCTGGGGACAGCTTCGAATGAGGCCTGCTCTGTCCCTGAGGCTGAGTTCCTAAGCCATGTGTCAGCCTGGGTGACTGTCACAGACTAGGCAGCTGAAGGGCTGGTGATGTAGCCCAGTTGGCAAAGGTTTTGCCTAGCACGCCATAAGCACTGGCTGGGTTCAATCCCCAGAACCAAATAACCAGGCATAGAGTGAGTGGTTCAAGCATAACTTAGAGGCTGGAGGCGGGAGGATCAGAAATTCAAGGCCGGAAGGGGAGAAATGGTTCAATGTGTAAACACCATGTGCCGCCAACTCACGTGGTCGATGGAGCCAAGTCTGATGGATTGTTCTCTGCTCTCCCCACAGACACTCATACATTCGTATGCACATATACACACGCATTCACACACACATGCACATACACACACACTCACGCGTGTATACAGACACACACAGACAGACAGACTCGTACAGACAGACAGACTCGTACATACGTATATGCATGCACATTCATACACACACGTGCGCATACACATACACTCATGCCTGCACATACATACATGCACATAGATATACACTAACACACACTCGCACACACCCACACTCACACCCACACTCGCACACACACACACTCACACACACATATATACAGACACACATGCCCATATACACACACAGCTGGGTGCACCTTTCACTTCAGCACCTAGGAGGCAGAGGCAGGTGGATCTCTGTGAGTTCCAGGCCAGCCACGGCAAGACCTTGCTTTAAACAACAACAACAACAACAACAAAGCACACATATGCATAATTAATAATTCTTGTTTGTTGCTTTTTAAGTACCTGGGGTCCAGAGGAGCACTGACTACTTTTTCAAAGGACCCATGTTCAATTGCTAACGGCCACTCCAGTTCCAGAGGGTCTGAAGCCCTCTTCTGATTTCCACAGGCACCAGACACACATGTGGTATACAGATACACATTTAAGCAAAAACTCATATATATTTAAAAAAAAAAAAAAAAAAAAAAGGAAAATTGTTTTCCTACAGGATCTCACTATGTAGCCCCAGCTGGCTAATCCACTTAGTAGACCAGGCTGGCCTCAAATTCACAGAGATCTGCCTGCCTCTACCTCCCAAATACTGAGATTAAAGGCATGTACCACTACTCCCTGCAAAATAAATAAATCTTTTAATTGCTAAGCCACCTCTTAAGCCCCCCTTAAAAATTTAAATTCATTTCTTTTATTATGTGTTTGAGTGTTTTAGAAAAAAATCTTAAAAAAAAAAAAAAAAAAGTATAAGGTCATCCTCAGCTACATTTGAGGCCAGTCTGGAATACATGAGACCCTGTCTCAAAAGTTAACAAACAAATGAACGAAACTTAAAAACAAAAAAAGAACAAACTCAGTTACTCAAAAAAGGAACTCATTTGCTCAGGGCTCTGGCATTTGGGCAGGGTTTGGGGGACAGCTCATGTGGTGTGTACATGGAGGTATGTCTCAGAAAGTCTGATGGGGCAGGGAGGGTGGGGCCCATGGGACCCCTGTTCCCAGTCTCACCCTCTTCCTCCCGTTCTTCCTTATCCGAGGGTAGATGGATGAGAACAGACTAGGCCAGGAATCATTGTGGTTCTGCCACCCCGTTGAGACGTAGAAGAAGGAAGCTCAGCAACTGGTCACCCTGTCACTGTGCGGATCCCCAAAGGACACACATGCTCTTGCATTTAAAACTGTTGCCGAGCCAGGCTTGTAACCCCAGCTCTTTGGGAGGCTGGGGCAGGAGACTTGAGAGTTCAAGGCCAGCCTGTGCTAAAGAATGGGGCACTTAGGGAGATCCTGCCTCAAATAAAATGTGGAAAATGGTTTCAGTGCAGCTCAGGATTGGAGCCCTTGCCCTGAGGGTGTCAGGCCCTCACTCCAGTGCCACCCACCCACCCACCAAATCCTGCCATTGGTATAAAAGCTGGAGCACAGAGCTCAGCCAGTAAGTAGTTCTTCCCTCTCTCTGTCCCTCCCTCCCTCCCCCTCCCCCACACTTTCTTTCTTGAGATAGATTCTCATGTGTCCCAGGTTGGCCCTGCATTTGCTTTGTAACTAAAGATGATCTTGAACTTCTAGTCCTTCTGCCTTTACCTCTAAGTGCTGAGATTATAAATATGGGAGTATTTAAAATTTTTAATTTATAGCCCGGCAGTGGTGGCACATGCCTTTAATCCCAGCACTTGGGAGGCAGAGGCAGGTGGATTTCTGAGTTTGAGGCCAGCCTGGTCTACAGAGTGAGTTCCAGGACAGCCAGGGCTACACAGAGAAACCCTGTCTCGAAAAACCAAAAAAAAAAAAAAAAAAAAAAATAAATAAATAAATAAATAAATAAAATTATATAGGATATTATGAGATAGCAATAACCTATGTGTGTATGTGTGTATATGTGAGTGTATATGTGACTGTGAATGTGTTTGTGTGTATCTACGTGTATATGTCAGTGTTTATGTGTATGTGAGCATGTGTGTGAGTGTGTGTGCCTGTGAGTGTGCATTTGTATGTGTATATGTGAGCATATGAGTGTGTGTATGTGAGTATGTGGTGTGTGTATGCCTGACTTTACACCCTGCATACTGAGTGGCAACAGAAAGTGCCACATTCCATTGGCTATAGCAGGTCACAAAGGCAGCCCCAAGCCTTGCAGCGGGGATGGAATGAGGGGGGAGAAGCAGACTCTGGCTCCGAAAAAAGAAGAGCCTTCCTCACTTCCTCATGGAGAGGAGAGGGGGCTGGGACAGCCCAGCAACCCTAGGTTAGGACCTGTGTGGTCTTTGGGCTTTTAGCTCTAAAATGAAAACCATTCTACTCACCCCCTAGAGGTGCAGCGTGGGATAGGAAAGAAGCGTTGGGGACAACATATCTTGGGACAGAGAGATGGCTTGTTCAGGCTTGGTCCTGCTCCCATCCTCTGGCCTGGCTTTATAGATGCCTACCTGCATCCACCCACCCACCCATCCATCCATCCACCCACCCACCCACCCATCCACCCATCCACCCACCCACCCACCCACCCACCCATCCACCCATCCATCCATCCATCCATCCATCCATCCATCCATCCATCCATCCATCCATCCATCCATCCATCCATCCATCTATCCATCCATCCATCCACCGACCCATCCATCCACCCACCCATTCATCCATCTACCCACCCATCCATCCATCCATCCATCCATCCATCTATACACCCATCCAGCCCTCCTGTAGTTTTTTAATCCTTTGGCCCAGATACCATTCCAGAAGCCAAGGATCATAGCAGATCATAGACAGCAACCATTGCTACTGTTGCAGAGTTCATTTTTAGAGAAACAGTTGATAGACAGTAAGTAAGGGGTTGGGATGAAGGAAGCTAAGGAGGAGAAAACTTGGGGCTCTGGTTGGCTGATGTGGCTTGGACATCTTTCTCAGAGGTTCCCCCTTGAGTCAGTCCTAGCAAGGGAGCCAGGAGGGTGACATCAGGTTCTAGGAGAGCAGTGGGCTCCTCAGGAGGCAGGGAGAGAGAGAAAAGGAAGCAAGAGAGGAGTGGTACAGTACACAGGCTTGGAGGAACATCTTCCCCAGACCCTGAAATGTCTCTTTCATGATGGGCTGCATGGCCCATCCACCGCCGCCGCCGCCACCGCTGCCGCCGCCGCCGCCGCCGCCGCCGCCACCGCTGCTGTCCGCCCTTGTCTCTAAGCAGTTAGACTCTATCTAACATAAACAGGGCCTGAGTTCAGGGAGCATTCCCTGGTGTCACCAGGGATCTGGAACCTTGTTGGCCATAGATGGTGTTCCAGAGTCTGCTGCTGTCTGGACAGGAGGCAGGAGGGGTGAGTACCCAGTGTACAAGTGGGGATCTCCCTTCCCAAAGCCCTGGTGATGCCTCGGGGTTGGATACAAAAGAATGGGAGTACGACTGTCCTGCATACCACCCTGTACATGCACATTGGTGCCAAGCTATGAACCTACGGAGGTGGTCCCACCTCTCAGACACTTTGCGCGTGCTGCTGACGCGGTTGTGGTTTGGAGCCCTTGGTGTAGACCCGAGTCAAAGACAGAGCGTTGTGTCCTCAGAGGCTGTGGTGCAGGTGAGGGTGACAGCAGATCCTGCACACGTGTACACACACGCACGCACGCTCGCAGCAGTCCCTCTTCCTGCACTCCTGAATAGTTCAGCATCCACATGTGTGTGTACATGTGGACAGACAACTGCTCTGGCCTGGCCACCCCTACACCTTGGGCTCAGGTACAGCAGCCTGCACTCAACCGTGCTGGAGGACAGGGAGATGGAGGAAGTGGTGAGAGCACCTTCCTGCCTCAGAGCTTCCACCTTTGGTTCTCTGGGCCTCACAGAGGGTACCCGGCTGTTTATCAGCTTTTGTCTTGGGGGGGAAGCATGGTTCTTTTGCCTTCTCATGTCAAAACCACTTCCCCATAGGCCAGCTTCCACACTCAGGCCTCAGTGGGGCCCAGCTTGCCTGTTTTATGCTCAACAGAGGTGGGCGCCCATGGTGGCCAGGCTTGAGGACATGCTCAGAAACCCACCTGGCTTTTGGGAGATCTACCTGCTCCAGACTACCCCAGGCTGAAGCATACCACAGGCTGCAGTGTCTATTCCAGGCTTCCTGGCTTTGGGGGAGGGGGGGACGACTCAGGAGGTAGGGTCCAGGTTCTGTGTCGGCTCTACAGGATCTGAGATAGGCCACATGGCCTCTCTATGTCATTTCTTTCCTGCAGAACTCCGTGAGTCCCCTGAAGTCTACTGCGCAGAGACAGTAGTCAGCACTGTCGGGTTTCTTGCCTTAAAAGGGACCAGCCATGACCTCTCAGCTTTGGCCTAACAGCCTCAGCCAGCAGACCTTCAGGATATTGAGGTCATCATAGAGGCTCTAGGACCCCACAGGAACCTGGTGCTGCAGGGCTGAGAGCTTGGGAGGGGGTCCTCCATCTCATGGTCTGTGGGACAGAAACCCACCCAGCCTCTCTCCACTCAGCCTCAGGCTGGTCCTGCTGCCATGGCCCAGCTTCCTCCCTTCTCCAAGCCTCTACCCTGCCAGGCTTCTCTTCTGCTGCCCAGAACCCATAGTCTTTATTCCTTGAAGCCCTCAAGTGTGAAGGGTACAAGAATCCCCTCAGCACAAATAACACCAGGTGATAGTACCGTGGCTGTCACTGCCTGCCCCCAAGACCTGAGCATACTGTCCCCAGACTCTTGGGAGCCAAACTCCAGCCCAGCACTAGATTGGAGGGTGGGTAGCTCTTTTCAAATGCAGAAGGAAGGAAAAAAGGCTGCTTGCTGGGTGCCCTGCCTAGAGGAAGTGGGAGCGTGGCTGTGGTGTGACAGTTCCAGGGCCTCACGCATCTCCTGCCTGGCTCCTACCCTGCTGATGTCATGGGGAGTGCCTCTCCACCCCCAAACCCCCAGCCACTGGTGGGTAGTGACAGGGCACCAGGTTGTGCTGGCCGAAGCTCTGGATGACCAGCAGGCCCATTGTTGCCACCCCCAATTGTGACCACCTTCGCTACCCTGGGAAATACAGTTTAACACCCACTATGGGCTAGGTAATTTCATAGCCAGACCTTTATTTGAGCCTCTATGCCACCCCATCCTTTACAGGTGAGAAAGTCATCCTAGTGAAGCTAGTGACCCTGCCTGGTATGTAGCTTATAGGTGACAGAGCAGAGCTTCCCACCTGGGGGCCCCTGACGGCCTCCTGTTAGCTGGGGCGTATGGAGGGGTAAGAAAGTTCATTCATCCTGGAGGAGTCTCCAGAGGCCTCCTGTTTATTGAGAAGGAAGCAAGTGCCCCAGGCTATGCTATGGGCTCCTGGCAGAACCTCCAGGGGTGGAGGATGTTCCTTGGCCAGGGAACCTGGGGGGAGGGGCTTGGCTGGGACGCTCCGGTGACTTCCTCTGGGGCTCTCCTCAGAAACCCAGCTGAGCAGGGCCTGACACCTCTGCCTGGCTTTTCCTATCACATACAGTGGTTGGTCTGGTTTGCTTTCTTCAGTATCTGGGATCCGCACTGAGGGCTTCACACATGCCAGGCAAGCAAACACTCTGCCATTCCCTGGCTCCTGTTTTGTTTGTTTTCTTGATTTTTGTTGTTGCTTTTTTCTTCTGAGGCAGAGTCTCACTAGGTAGTCCTGGCTAGCCTGGAAATTGTGATGCAGATTAGGCTAGCCTCAAACTCGTGACTTCAGCAGGTTTCTGCTTCCTGAGTGTGTATGTTGGGGGGGGGTGAGGGGGGGATTTAAGCTGGGAGCCGCCCGTACAGGGTGTCCTAATGTTTCATTTGGATGCACAGTCTCTATAGGTTGTCTATAGGTTGCCCAGGCTGACTTCAGTTTACACTACAGCTTAGACGGGACCTGAATGTTCCATTCTCCTGCCTCAGCTTCTCAGGTAGCTGGGATCACAGGCCTATGCCACCAGGGCTGTCTACTTAGTTTATGCATCCAATTAATCTGCTTATTAGTTGTTTTCTGGCTAGAGTGGGACCCTCAGAGGTCCTAGTCTATCTGGTTACTTGCTAAGAAGAGCCTAGCTCAGCTGTTCTTTCATGGGATGGATAAAGGAAGGAATGAAGAAAATTAGGCTGTAGAAGACAACAGCTAAGTGGGGGAAAGGTCAGGGACGGTAAATTTACTAAAGGCAAGCCAAATAGATAACTCTAGGCAGCTGAGGAGAACAGGAAGTACTTTAGAAACAAGAAGGAACAGGGCCACCTCATATAGTCATGTGACCTCAAAGCTCAACGGTACCTTCTCCAGTTGTTCAGTTTTCAACATGGACAACAGTCTGTTCCCACAGGTGGGAAAGATAGCTTTGGCCTCAGCAGGCTCTGAGGTGGCAAGAATGCATGGGTTGGGGCAGGCTTAAAGGTGTCTTCAGCAGGAGGAACAGGCTGTACCCTCCATGAGGGTGCCACGTGGTTATGGTTAGCAGTTTGCCATCCGGTGTTGTCTCCAAAGACAGTTGTCCAACCCGGGGGGGGGGGGGGGGCGGGACAATTGGTGTGCTGTTAGAATCTCTGGTACCTGCTGTGCTCAGTGGGCGGGTAGGGAAATCACCCGGCACACCCCACAGACACCCACCAAATGCTGGGGACCAAGATAATGGTAACCGACACGGGGAGGGCTATTTCCTGAGCTGGTGGGACAATGCAGGTTGGGGACACGGTGTTCCGAGGTCTCACCAAACAGAGGCCTCAGTGGGGACCTGTCCCAGCTTCAGGAGCCACTCCTCCCAGTCCTACTGGCTGGGCACAACAACAATGTCCTGGTGGCTGTGGCTGTCTGGATGAGTCACCTTGCCCACAGTGAGCCTGACTGTCGATGTTATCAGTAGCCTTGCTTGCTTCATTCCTGGGTGACATCACCCACCTCTGTCTTCTCTTTCTCGGCACTGAACCGTAGCCTAATGCCCTGGCTTATCCTGGGAGTGTTGGCCTGTAAGGCCACCAGGGCATCTCTACAGGGGCCTTAAGAGGTCCAGGGCCTCCTGGAGGCTCAGCTCAGTCCTGGTTTTGCTGGGCAGGTCCCCAGTCTACCAATAGGGATACACTGCCAAGCCGGGATTAAGTGCATTAGGCCCTTTTCCACCCTGCCCACAGCTGCTCCCTCTTTTCCCTCAGCTAAATATCTCCTAGGAAGGATGCC
Source organism: Uromys caudimaculatus (assembly GCA_028551405.1). Classification (NCBI taxonomy): domain Eukaryota; kingdom Metazoa; phylum Chordata; class Mammalia; order Rodentia; family Muridae; genus Uromys; species Uromys caudimaculatus. The sequence goes on from CM052705.1 coordinate 3,528,158, forward strand.
CAATTGCGTTCTTGGATGGGAACCCTGGATCCCATTGTGGTCTGGGCCTGGGTTCCCCAAGTTCTGCTTAGTTTGGCCTGATGGCCTTGAAGCTTTTGGGGTGGGGTTGTTGGGTCACTTAGCTCACCTAGGCCCAGACTGTGGCACCCTGCTGATCTTTCCACAGTCACACTCCGGGGGGGGGGACCCACTATTGCTTCTCCTGCCATGTGAAGCCGGCAGCCTCTTGGGAGCTGAGGTTAGCCATGTATCTGTTTCCTCCTTGGCCTTGGCCTTATTTTCAATGATGACCTGTGGATAGGTCCATGTGGAAGGACCAGAGGATCAGTAGAGCAGCGACCAGGAGCACATAGGACTTCATGTCAGAGGCAGGATGGAAGGGCGGGTCCACCCCGTCCTCCCTGTCAATGGAGCTGGATAGCAAGAAGAGGCTGAGAGCGTCATACAAGGCAGCCCCCTTGTGCCAGGAGGCTACCCGAGCTTGGCAGGCCAATGAGGCAGGGGGAATGTGAGTGGACAGGCAGGGAGAAATGCCAGCCCACCAAGCTGCCTTCTGGGGACCCCATGAGACAGTTCCTCACATGCAGACTTTCAAACAGCGTCCACTATCCCTTTAGTTATCTAGAGCAAAAGAAATCGTTCCTTAGGTGGAAAAAGAAAACCACAAAAGCAAGAGAGCCACCACAAAGGTCATATCATCTTCACCACGAGCTGAGGAGCAGAGCCCCAGAGCAGCCGGGTGCACTGGAGCCCGGCCCTAGGAACCAACAGCTCTGCCCAGAACCCTGTCTCCCTCCTCCTGTCCTGTAGTGCCCCTTGTCACATAGAATCACTTGCTAGGCAAGCGTTATGGTGATAATAGGTTAAAGAGGGTAGCAGTTTGGAGAAGAGCCTACTCCTTAGTTTGGTTAAGGCCGGCTGACTAGGCCTCAGAGCTCTCGGGTCCCCTTTCTGCCCTGAGCTGACTTCTCATCAATGTTCCTGGGGGAGGGACACAGCTTCAGAGTTTGTCACCATTGCTGAACTCTTGATTGTGGTCTGCCTTGACCTCTGGATCCTTTTTCAAGTTCTAGAACACACCCCGGCAATCTCTCCTGGGTTCTCCTGGACCCCTTCCTTGGTTGCAGACCTGGTTCTAATTCTACTCAATCCTGATTGTCTTTGTCGGCAAGAGCACGCCCTGGGTTGGCCTGTCTTTTGACTGGCCTCAAACTCAGAAATCCACCTGCCTCTGCCTCCCAAGTGCTGGGATTAAAGGCGTGTGCTACCACTGCCCGGCTTCTTTCCCCTCTTTTAAGAAAGAAAAGAAAACATTAATTTTATTTTATAGGATTATAGGTGTATAATATCATGCCTGGTATCCTAGTTCTTAAGAATGTATTTTATTCTATTTTTGTCTGAAGACTTCTCACTAAATTGCCCAAGTGCTCCTGGAACTCAGAATTCTTCCTGCCTCAGCCTCCTGAGTAAGGAAAAACTGTGTGCTTCCAGACCCAACTCCCCATTTTCCTAACAGCTTAGGTCGGTATCTACTAAGAACGGCCAGCGGAACCCACAGACCGGGTGTCCTTTCCCCAGGTATGTGGTGCCCTGTTTTCCTCTCTCCTGCCTTCCTCTCTAGTCAGATTTGGATGCTTTGTTCTGGCTGTTGGGAATCAAGCCTTGTTGTTCAAGGCTTGCCCCCTCCAGGAGGGTCTCTGACTAGAGACAGCTAGCTGGCCTGCTGGGCTCCTTCCTTGGGTCACCAGGAGGTCCTGTCCTCTCTCCTCCACCCCCGGTGGCACCCTCCTTAGCCATAGATTCAGCCATGGCCCCTAAGCCCACCAAGAGCTCTGGGAGCACAGGTGAGTGCCAGGCAGACTGGGGTGTGCTGGTTTCCTCCTGGGAACCTCAGAAACTCTCCAAGGCTACTTTTACTGAGCCTTCATTTTCTCATCTGTAAGATGGGCTCATAGCCACACCTGCTCCTCAGATGGGTACTTGACATGGCACCCAGCACCCCAGACAGTGTGTGTGTGTGTGTGTGTGTGTGTGTGTGTGTGTGTGTGTGTGTGTGTGTGTGTGTGTGTGACTATGGCATCCATGGCTCATTGTTGTCAGAACTAGCTGCTGAAAGAGAATCCACATAGGACAGTGTTCTGTCACTCTCTGCCTGCTGTGCTCCACCCTGCTCCACCAGACTTGGGCCTGAGCATGTACCTCTTCCCCCTGGCCAGCACTTCCTCTCACGTGGGGTTGTCCACGCTAGTCTCTGCAGCATTCAGTGCCAGCCTGGGCACAGGGTAGGCTTGCCAACAAGGCCCAAAGGTTATCCCAGCCACATGGGGCTGACCCCCTGGCATGCCAGTCAACCTGCATCTGCTGCAGGCTGTTGCTTCTCCCCTTGTTCTTTTGCACTCTCTGACCTTGGTCTCATCATCGGCCAAATGGTCAGCACAGTCGCTGCTTCTCCTTCCTCAGATGAGGGGGAAGGGTGGGTGAGCCTGGGAAGCGGGGAGGACGTGGGCACCCTGCTGAGCACAGGCGGGCAAGGTCCCCAGGGTGGAGTTAGGCTAGGAGTCTGGAGGCCTCACCATGTGGCTGCCACCTCCCTCCCCAAGCCTGGGCCGCGTGCCTGAGTTCACAGTGCCCCCTGCTGGCAGGCTCTCTCAGAAGCTCCCTGTGGGCAACCCGAACCCCACTTTCCTTCACTCTGACCCCAGGTGGGGTCTTGCCCTCTGGAAGCCTATTTTAAATCAAAAGTGCCCCCAGAAAATCTAGGCAGCGTGAAGTCCAGTCTGGGGGTGGAGTTGAGGAGCTGGGGCTCCCAGGATGAAGTGTCTTTGAAGTCTCTGCCAGCCCAAGCCTACATGGACTGGTGGGGGGCATCACATAAGGGCAGGCTTGAGGAATGAGGAACCTTCCCTGCTTACCCTGGACTTGACTCTCATCAGATCTGCAAAAGACAGAAACAGAAGAAGGCAGGGCGATCTTCAGCCCGCAACCTCACCATGAGCACCTTTACTGCTCTTGAGACTTACACTATTTTCTTTCCAGGCTGCTTTTATCTAGCCAGATAAAAATTTCCCCCTCCTCCAGGAAGCCCTCCTAGATGGCCCCAGGCTTCAGTGATTTTCTCTGGCTCCAGGCTTTTGCTGGACTTCTCACACATACTTCATCATCCTGTGCATATGTTATCTGATCCCATCTTTAGAAGCTTGGACCACTGTATGGGAGGCTTATGCTGCCTCTTTTCTGGGAAGGTCCAGGGGACAGAACATACGTGTTGCTTTGTTTTAGACAGGGTCTCACATGGTCCAGACTGGCCTCACACTCACTATCTAGCCCAGGCTACTCTTGAACTTACTGTTCTCTTGTCTTAGCTCCACAAGTTCTAGGACTAAAGTAATTTTAAGATCAGCTGTACTCACATGGGTGTGGTCTTGCCTCTGGGGCACATTGGTAATGTCTATTGATAATGTTTGGGGGTGTAGGTGAGGTCTGGATGCTACTGGCATCTTAGGATAAATGTCAGAGATACAATAATTGTCCTACAAGGCACAGAGAATAGTGCCGAGGTTATGAATGCTGATTGAAATCAATTCAGATCTGGTATTTTTATTATTGTGACCAAGGTCAGTGGGTCCCACAGGAAACTTGATCACTCCCTGAGAGGACAAAGCAAGGTCAAGTCAACTCTTTGTTGTTGTTGTTTTTGTTTTCGAGACAGGGTTTCTCTGTGTAGCCCTGGCTGTCCTGGAACTCACTCTGTAGACCAGGCTGGCCTCGAACTCAGAAAGCCACCTGTCTCTGCCTCCCGAGTGCTGGGATTAAAGGCGTGCGCCACCACTGCCTGGCCCAAGTCAACTCTTAACTGTACCTTCTTTGTTCTCTATAGTTCTGGGTGCCCTGAAACACTTTTCTGGTCTGGATGTGGCTTGAGCAAGTGGAGGTGGGCCTAGCCAAGGATGAGGATCCAGACCTGATTTAGAGTCCTTGGGGGTAGTGTGGCCAGCCCTTGGGAGCAGAGAGTACCTGACCTCATCTATAAATGGGGATGGACTGACCCTTTCAGTCCCAGTGGGCTGAGGTCCTCAGCTGTCCCTGTGTGCTCAGCATTTCTGTCTGCTGATGGGTGGGGCACTATTCCCATAGCCAGATGTGGGAGGTGGTTGTGGCAGTAACTGCCCTCCTGGGAAACAGCTATCAGAACAAGAACGCTTTGACAAGAGCATCAAAGCTGCTTGCATGTCTCCTAGGAACTAACTGGGTGGGCGGGACAGAGCGAGCCTTCAGCCAGGAACAGCTGTTGGCCCTGCCCCAGTGCAGTACTGGAGGCCAAGGAAGGCATCCCCCTTTAGCTGGGGTTAGCAATGTCCCAGAGGCTAGTCAACATGACACAGCCCTCTTATGCACAATTGTAGGTGGGCTTGGGCAATCCAGGGTTCTCGGTGCCCATACAGAGGCTGCTGTCTCCTGTGGAGAACTCTGTAGAGAACTCTGACTCCCATTTCCTGGGGGTGATGCTCCTAAGGTGGGGCAGGGATGTGAGGGTGTGGGGAGGGAGGCTCTCTCACCCTCTCAAGCCACGGAGATCCGGAGCACCTCCCTGTGAGGGCTCAAGCCCGCTTTTCCTTTCAAAGGGCCACTTCCAAGTCCACACCCAGGGCCCAAACCTGACTAAGCAAAGGATAGGGCTTTGAGGCGAACCGGAAGCCAAGCTCCCCTGACACTCTGCTGTTCTCACATTCTCCACAGCTAAGCCCCACAGCACCTCCCGAGGACTAGGACTATACATGTATGTGAGACACGGGAACAGGCCCAATAACCTCGGATCTTATCCTGTGGCATTGTGGGTCAGGGAATGTTCTGGGGCCAGCCCTGGAGCCAGATGCTGCAATATACAGGAAACAAGAACTTTAATTCCCTCAAAGCCTTGGCTTGCTCATCCATGAATGGGTTTACTGACACTTCCTACGTTCTAGGTTGTTGGGAGAGTTGGAGGGAAGGTACTGGAAGGCTTTAGCATTGTGTGTGTGTGTGTGTGTGTGTGTGTGTGTGTGTGTGTGTGTGTGTGTAGCTGGTGCTCAATACATGCTGGCAAATGTGGATATATATTCATTCTAGGTGAATATATATATATTCATTCTAGTGTTATAATCTTCAGAGCTGCCATTTCAGTTCCTAGAATGACGTTTTAAGACCACCTATTGCTTTAACTTAGAGTGAAAATGAGGCTTTTTCTCTGGGAGCCCTGAAGTATGGGGGAGATGAGCCCCAGAAACGTTCCAGGCACTCGGGTTCAGGATGAAAACTCCAGGTATGGCATATCTGGGGAATTGGCTGGGTTCCTGTCACCTTAAGGGACTGTGGGTGTCAGTATGTGCAGGTGGGCGACTGTGGTTCTCGATCTGTTTGAACACGTGTGTGTAAGACAAGTGTCTAACCGGCTGGGGCTGTGGGCAAGCTCATCGTGGGTGCTGGTGTGGGCATGTGGGCCTGGAGCTCATTTTTGTGGGATGGTTTGGTGTGTGCGTCTCACAATCTGATGACCTTACTTCCCTCGGTGAGGGTGTCTTCACATGTGCTGTGTGTGGCTGAGGGACTGGCTATTGGGTCCTTTCTGACAGAGTTGTAGGTTTTGTGGGCAGCCAGTGGAATGAAGGAGTCCATGGAGGTCACACAGGCCTGCCCCCCAAGGAGCACTGGGCCTAGAGACTGTGCTGGTTTGGGAAGCATCCTTTCCTCTCTCTCTCTCTCTCTCTTTCCCTCCCTCCCTCCCTCCCTCCCTCCCTCCCTCCCTCCCTCCCTTTCTGGAAGTTTATTTTTGTTTTGCTTTGGGTTTTTAAAATTTATTTTGTATGTATATGAGTACACTGTAACTGTCTTCAGACACACCAGAAGAGGGCATCGGATCCCATTACAGATGGTTGTGAGCCACCATGTGGTTGCTGGGAACTGAACCCAGGACCTCTGAAGAGCAGCCAGTGCTTTTAACCACTGAGCCATCTCTCCAGCCCCCTTGCTTTGTTTTTCAGGACAGGTTTCTCTGGTTGTAGCCCTGGCCATCATGGAATTCACTCTGTAGACTAGGCTAGCCTTGAACTCCGCTGGGATTAAAGGTGTGGCTTCCTTTCTCAAGTATCTATGCTCTGTGCGTCTCATAGCACTTGGGAAATATATTGGCGTTCCAGTTGCTCTACATCCTTGTCAGCACTTGGCGTTGTCAATGGTTTTTAATTAAGGGGTTCTTAGTTATTCCCTATGCTTTCCTGGCTCCGTGGGGGTTTTTGCCTGGTGCAGCCCCTAAGGAGTAGGTTTCTGATGGACACCACTCGATTTGTTTTTTCAGTATAGACATGTCTTGAATATTACTTGGGAGGTATTTATGTTAAAAAGTTATTTATTATTTGCTACAAATCTAAACAAGGGGGTCGCCATTGTTTCTACTTAATCCAGGCAGCATTCCTCACAGCTTCCTCCTCCACTCCTAAGTGAGGTAAGGGCCGATGGAGAAGTGGAGAGACAGCCAACCAACCCAGATCACTCCAGTCAGTTAGCATTTGTTGACTGTGTCTCCTGCGGCTCAGACTGGGTGTGGCTCACACTGAGGCTAACAGAGTGTACCTGGTGAGTCCACATAATCTAACTCCATGAACTCGAGCAGTGGTCAGGGTAGCTCCAGGAGGCTCTGGAAGCAGACCGGCCTGGTTTGCAAATACTGAGCCATACTGTAGTCGTAAATGGAGTGCACATGTGTTCCAAGAGAGCAGAGTTACATAATAAATAGTTCTCAGCTCTCGAGGCTTGTCCTCCATCTCGAGAACATCAGAAAACGCAAAGCTAGCATAGGACACCTTCAGAGGGAGGTGGCTTTGTATGCTGACCATACAAACCTAGAATTTGACCTCGGTGTACTCTGGAGCCTATGGGATCTGGAGAGAACGTGGGTAGGGCTCTTCTCTGAGTAAGGTTTCCACATGTAGAACCAAATCAGGGCTGTCAAAGCAAACAATGAGAATAAGACACAGACCTCCAATCAGGGAGCCAGCTCTGAGAGTATTGGAGTGTTTCTTTTAAAAGGTTTTCATCTGTATTTTAATTGTATATGTGTGGGTGTTTGGCCAACATGCGTGTCTATATACAACATGTATGCAGTGTCTGTAGAACTTAGAAGGCATGGAATCCCCTGGGATTGGCATTGCATGTGTTTGTGAGCTCTCAGGTGGTTGCTGGGAATCGAACCCATATCCTTTGCAAGAGCAGCCCGTGCTCTTACCCACTGAGCCATCTCTTCAGCCCCTTTCCCCTGAGGTGCTTCTTGATTAATACTTTACAGTTTATTTATTTTTAATTTAGTGTGAGTATATGTGTGTGTTTGTGTGTTTGTGATTTTTAGCGTGTGCATGTGCGTGTGTGTGCACGCGCGCACGCACGTGAATGACACTCTGTAGAGGTTAGTGGACAGCTTGAGGGGCTTGGTTCTCTCCTTCCATCACGTGAATTCCAGGAATTGAACTCAGGTCATCATCTCACCCCCCTCCCATCCATCTTGTTTCTCCTCCTGCTTTTTATTCTCTAGGGCAAGGGCCCACAGACTTCCAGGTGATTCTCTGCTTTCCATGTCACCAGAGGAGTGCTGAGATCTCAGACTTGAGCCACCACATCCAACTTTAGGGAGATGACAGGTTGTGTGGCCAGCACCCTTAGCTGCCATTAACTATGGCGCCATCTCACATGCACCTGGTGGCGGTTCTGCAGCGGTGATGGGTCAGCTTTTAAAAGGTCTGCAACAAGTCTCAAGTGATCTGTGTCTGTTACTACTGTAGATGTTTCCTACACATAGACAGGAAGAGCAGACTCGCAGTTAAAGACTAGTAACAGTACCCCCCCCCCCAGAAATACACACACACACACGCACACACGCACACACGCACACGCACACACACACGCACACGTACCATACGCCCTTATCCAAACTCATGGAGCTCTGCATTCTCTTCTCAGACTTGTGAGGAGGAGCGGCGGCTGTGAATCCTGGGTAAGAGGCCTACTTGAGAGGGAAGCCTAGAGGTTCAGGGGGTTGGGGGCGGGGAGACAGCGCTGTCCATGCTGAAATATGGAAGAGAGCGGAGGGTGCCCTGAAGTGTGGATCAGTGTGTGGGTGCTGAAAGCACTTAGTCTTGCCCTCTTCCCCAGCACAGGCTAGCCTGCTTCCTGGTCCCTGAGCTATGCCGGGCCTTTCAGCCTCCTTGTCCTGCAGTGAAGAATAGGGCCAGACTCCTCTATTCTCAGCAATCTGCCCGTTGTCCCTGAGGCTGGGACCTGGGGCATGGAGGAGAGAAAGGAAAAGAAGGCCTTCCCTGCTGTGGGAAGGAAACTGTGGGCAGGCACAGCTGGGTTTAGCCCTGAAGGGTAGGCATAGACAGGAGAGCTGTACAGAGGAGGAAGCTATGAGGAAGTTTCTGGAAATCTGAACCTCTTACCTCTCCTAAACTTCCTCTTCTGCCTCCTGCCTCCAGGAAGCAGAATCAATTTCCTCTTTTTTGTTTGTTTGTTTTTTGACACAGGGTTTCTCTGTGTAGCTCTGGCTGTCCGGGAACTCACTCTGTAGACCGGGCTGGCCTAGAACTCACAGAGATCTGCCTGCCTCTGCCTCCTGAGTGCTGGGATTAAAGGCATGGGCCACCGCCAGCTGTCCCCCCCCCCAAAGTGGCACTCAGAACATTTAATCTCTAGGTATTCTCCACAAGTACATACGAATGGTACCAATTTTCTTTAGAGAATTATTCTGAAGCCTAATGAGACAGCTCAGCAGGTGAAATCCTAGTTGCCTGATGCTCTGAGTTCAATCCCTGGAACTGTGTACAGGCGGAACTGGAGAACTGATGCTGTCCTCTGACCTCATTACATGGGATATGAGCCATGTAATGTGCCCCACCACACATGAGCCACCACACATGAACCTAGAAACAACAATAATAACAACAACGACATTAAATTACTCTGGATATTAAATTACTTTAATTCCGGCATTCTCAGGAGGCAGAGGCAGATGGATCTCGGAGTTCAATCCAGGATAGCCAGGGCTACACAGAAAATCCCTGTCTGGAAAAACAAACCCCCAAAAAACGAAAATCAAAAGAAAGAATCTATCTCAAAAATTAAGTTAAATGAATATTAAAAAAAAAAAAAAAAAAAAAAAAACAACCCAGACATCTGCATGAAAAAGTGAGAAGCCTGTCATCATGTCACGGTCTGCTCTTACAGAGTGTGAACATGTTAGAGCACGCGGACAGGCTTGTTTGCTGCGGGAATGGTGTTGACATTCAGTAGCACTCAGGATCCTTGGGGAACAGAAGGAAGGACAGAGTCCCTTGTGTCTTGGGGTAGAGAGCTGTGCAGGGGCCCCAGCCAACCACACCTTTCGATACAAATGTCTTGTGTAGTTACTCCTCTGTGAGCATGTGATTTGCTTTTAGTAACATGACAACTGTGGCCAAGAATAGTTCTTCTAAGCCTTGCCTCTCCTCATACCTGTCCTTCTGGAACATTCCCAGGGAAGACAGCCACCATTCTGAAAAGGCTGAGGTGTAGATTCATGAGATTACCCAGCACATAGTGTGGGCACTAGATCATTCGCTGTGGCCTTTGTGGGCTTTTCAAGCCAACTCAAGTGCATGAGTGACTACTTGAAGTGACCGGAAACAGAAGGAGCACCAAGCTGAGCCCTTCCCAAATTATTGACCTATAAAACCATAAGCAAATAAAGCCGTGTTATTTTAAGCCATTAAGTTTAGGAGTGGTTTGTTACACAACCATAAGGACGGAGAATCTTGTCATAGATGTCTGATAAATGCATTTGGAATGAGCGAGTGACTGGTCCCAGGCCGGTGCTGTGGTTTGCTGGTCTTCGGTACTTATTAAGCCTCCACCACACCTACTTTCTTAGATGACACGTGTGCACTTCTGCTTTATATGTCAACCTGACAGGGTCACTGGGTACCCAGATATTCGGTCAAATATCTTGGCAGTTTCTATAAAGGTGTTTTTAATAGGATTAACATTTAAACCTTTCCAAGCTGATTACTCTGCAAAATGTGGGTGGGGCTTATCTAGTAAGTGGGAGGATTGAGTAGACGAGAAGGTTAACCCCAAATGGGTGAAGGCCCCCATCAGACAGCCTTCAGACTGAGATGTCAGCTCTCTTTCTCTCTCTTTCATGCACGCATGCATGCATGCGTACACACACACACACACACACACACACACACACACACACACACACATCTATCCATCCACAGGCTGATAGGTAGTGGTGGTTCTGTGCTATTGACCAGCATCACTGAAGAGTATCTTCATACCAACCCCCCGGGGCAGCTGTGGTGGCCAGAACAAGTGTGGTTTCTTCCGAATGAATATTGTTTTTGCACCATCGTTGAAAATTCCTAAGTCAAGAACTATCTATGCTATGGGCTCCGCAACAATTTTGGGGGACCGTGACAACTTAGAGTTCGGTTCTAGTCTTCAGATGCCTGTGTTCTTTCTCATGTAGGTTCTGTGGTGTGTTAGACACAGACTAAGACTCTGAGCAAATGCAAGCAGAGTGGATACAGGCCCTATCCTGTGAGGAGACATGCCTTCATGGCACGATATGTAAGCAAGCATAGCATAGCAGTACTCTGTGCCGTAGCAGATGCCGGCCACCTAGTCCAGAAGGTCAGGAAGAGTTCTTGAAGTGACAGATCTGAAGAGTGATTAGGAAGACTGAGATGTTCCCTGCAGGAGGGACAGCATGAGGGAGGGTGCTCTGCAGGGAGCGGCTGGTGGCTCCCTTGCTTTTAGGTCTATGACAAGGCAGAGATCCGAGGAAGGAGCTGCTTACCTTGCGGCAGCCAGGCATGAGAGAAAGACAGAGGGGGAGGCTGAGGCAAAGACGTGCCTTCAACAGCATCTTCATAGCTAGGATTCAGCTTCATGGCTCCTACATCTCCTGCAGGTCATTCACTTCGGAGTCCAGCAGTGAAGACTCAACTGATGAGGTTAGCACCGCCAAGATTCAACCACTTCCTGAAAGTCCCACCTCTGAACACGGTTTTGGGGACCAAGTCCTTTGAGAGGGACACTTCTTACCATAACGCCTGCCACATTTATTATTATTATTATTATTATTATTATTATTATTATTATTAATTATAGCAGAATTTCTCCAAAACCCAGGGTTCTCATAGTGCTTTTGCCCCTCATAAAGGTTTAAGAGACTTTGGCTGGGCAGGCAGCCTTCTTCCAGGCAGGACTCAGGCACTTCCGGCTCCCACCTTATGGCGCTGCTCTCTCTGGATCTCTGAGTCCTGGAACCAGACAGGACAAGTGGAAGAGGAACTTTTGTGTCTTCCAACCTCCCCCCCTCCAGTCACTATTTCTTGAGAGTTCTGAGTTCTGTCTCATGCTGACAATGAACTACCTTGTCACTTTCCTGACAGTCTTCATTTCTTCTGTGTGGCAGAGTCTCTCAGGGAGCCCTTAAAAGGATTCGATCTTTGGAATCAAACAGATTTGAACGGGCAACATAGTCTTTGCCCTTCTCAGTTGATTTGTACCTGGCCAAAGTGCTTGAGCCTCAGTTTGCAAAATGAACACAAGCACAGTATTGGGCTAATAGCTTGCTTGTGAAAGATTAACCGGAGACAGCGGCATAGTGTCTGGGCACAGTAAAAGCAGGGGTGTTTTTTACTCTCATGAGAACCCAAAGTGAAAAGGGGGCTCAGAGGTGGGTGTGGCCCCACAGTCCCCATGGGGTCTCTGTCTCGCTCTTCTTCTCCTAGACACTTTACCAGAGCAGAATGCTCTGGGCCTCTCCGGGAGTCTGTGACTCGCCCGGACTCATGAACGATGTCTCAGCAGGTGCCAGGGTCCCATGGCTCCACCCTCGCCTCATGCCAGGGTACCCATGCCCGACCATCGTCAGCGGTTACACCCTCCAACTGCCTCCTGCTGCTTGGGTTTATCGAAAGCTCAGTTGAGAGAACTGCAGCTCGAGGGGGGTCACTTAGAGGTCACACATTCCATTGCACCACACTTGCAGATACTTATCCCGGCCAGCCCGAGGGGGGCGGGAAACTGAGCTGCTCTTGGTCACCACAGAATCTTTGTCCACCTCTCCCTTATGACCTGGGGAATCCAGTTCCCCAGTAGCGTACACTTTGGGGTGCTCTTCTCCAGGTAGTCTCTCCTCAGACCATGACATGAGACAGTTTAGGCTCTGGTTTCCAGCAAAACGCTGCGTCGATGATGTGCGGACCTCAAGACTTGTGAGGCTGAGGCCTAACAACCTTTCCTTCCTCTGGGTTGCCAGGAAACTACAGGCAAATTCGAGGTCCACCTTAAGACTCTCCAAGGACCACGTGGGCTATCATTTGAGGGAGATGGCTTTTTCTCCAGACACTGACCTGACACATACATCGTTTTAGTGATGCTTTTGTGTGTATCCTTCTGTTGTTTTGGGGTCCAGTGAAGCCAAAGTGGGGGTCTGTAACACAATAATCGGTATCCCCAGAAACTTAGTCAAGGTAGATCATTGGCCTGGGTGTGTGAGAGAACAAGGAGGGGCTTGGTGACTCTGGGACAAATGTCTCTTTCTCAGTCACTGTTGTGGTAATGAAGGGTCTGGCTTTGCTGGAGCAGGGGGTCTAAGGAGGAGAGAATTTTCCGTGGATTAGAAACAGTAGTCTGGCGGTTGCTCAACCTGACGTGGCCCCCAGGCTGTCTGGTGTTTTTGTTACATTGTGAAACACTGAAACTCGCAGCACCTCTTCCTCTTCCTCTTCCTCTTCCCAGTTTACTCCAGTCGCTCGCACCCTCCCTTCTTCTTTCTGAGTACATCTCTTTCGGCTCCTGCCTTCTATCTGGTTGCAGAGGCAGCTGCTAAGCTGCCTACTAAGACTGTTGGTCCCTCCCTGGGTGAGACAGGGCTCCCTCAGGCAGGCCTGAGGCCCCAGATAGGTGCTGGAGCAAAGAGCAGGAGTTGAGATGGCTCAAGGCGAGCAGCCGCGGATCCAAGAACAGCAACGGCACACACTATGGCCTTCTGAAGGAGCTGCCACGGCTGCTCTTTCAATTCATTTATTTAAATTAATTTATGCCTTAGCTCCTGATGTGCCTTCACCACTACACAGGCAAGACTCCCTCTTTTTAAATAAAACACTGGGTGTGGTGCATATGCCTTTGATCCCAGTACTCGAGAGGAAGAGGCAGGAGGATCTCTGAATTTGAGGCCAGCCTGGTCTACATAGTGAATTTCAGGACAGAGAAACCCTGTCTCAAGCAAACAAACAAACAAGTTTGTTTTGTATGCAGAGGCATATGATACAAAAGGGGTGTGTGAGTGTGTGTGTGTGTGTGTGTGTGTGAAGTCAGAGGACAACTTTTGAGATCAGCTCTCTCCGATCCTGGGGACTGAACTTAGGCCATCCAACTTGGCAGCAAGCACCTTTAGCTGATGAGCCACCTTGCCAGCCCCCCCTTTATTTTTTAATTGTCTGACATGGTGAAGTATCTGTTTGTTTATTCCTTTATCTAGTCCACAGTCTCTTCACTTTGCACAGCTGACATTTCAAAGCCAGCTCGTTTGGGGCTTTCCTGGGCAGTGTAACACATTAAACAGCCTTCCTAGTCTCTTTCACCGTGTGAGTAGCTGCAGCCCACATGGAGACCACCAGAAATGTAGTCTGATATTGTCAAATGTCGTCTGAGGGGAGGAAGAGAAAAGCTCCCAGACTGAGAACCAGCATTCCTGGTGTCTGCATTGTTCACTGCGCTCACTTTCTGATGGTAGCCTCTTGGGCAAGCTTCCTCCATAGCTCCCAAGTTACATGCCACTCCTTGGCTCTGATAATTGTCTGTACACACCCACTGCCCAGTTTTCTTTCTGCCTCTACCTCCCTCCCTTCCTGCAGTGTCTCATGTAAGCATGCTAATCAAATGCTTTGCCTCCAAGATACACTTCCCATATGCTTTCTATGGAGGCTAAATCTTTAAGTTTACCACGGGCAGAGTTGAGTGGTGTATTCCGGGTGCAGGCTGTCTGTAGTCTTCCTTTATCATGTCTGTCCACTCACTGGATAGGTGAGGGAACAGCTGCAGTGCTGGCTAGCAGCAGAGTCCTTGGCCTTCCTTCCCTGCCAGGAGGTCTTGGCAGAGGGCAGATGAGACATGGGAGAGAGGTCTCCATCAGACAGAGTCAACCACCACATCGTCTGGGTCCCCTGACGTGATGCTGGTATCTCTGGAATCTGATTTAACATTCCCTTTGGCCCAGGGATGGCCAAATGATTGTGCTTCAGTGTCATCAAGAGACGGAGGTTCTGGTACACTGGGCAGGGGTGTCTGGCAGCATATCTGTGTGTATGTATATGGGGCTTTTGGCTCAGAGGGGACCCGCAGGGCTTTCAGGTGGAGCAGGTCCTGGATCCTGAAGGGGTGTCGTATCCTGTGCCCTGTGGCCTGCTAGCTGAGTGCTTTTTCTTCCAGGAGTGACTGATGGAGGGGAGCCAGTGAGGGAGGATGGTTCTGATGTCCACAGACTCTCCTTCATCCTGTCTCCTTCCTCTTGCCCTGATCTCCTCCACGGCCTCTGTCCCAGTTGGGTTTCCCTTCTCTATTTAATCTTTCTCAATCTGTACACAGCCCTCCCTGCTGACCACAGCCTGAAGGCTGGTCTTGTACCACATTCTTAGAGCGGGGCTTCTGGGCCTCCATGGCTGGGTGGCCCAGGGTCACCTCACCTGACAGGACAGACATGCACTTCATACTAGGGCTCTTTCCATAGCTCCAAACCCTTGCTCAGCGGAGAAGGCGGTAGTGTTACCTTTGGCTTGCAGCACTGTCTTAGCCTCTGGGAGTCTTTCTGCAATGGCCTTCACCCCTGACCTGCTCAGTCAGGGTAGCCTGGTCACTTCCCAGACAGACTGACTTCTTTGATGTGAAATGTGCCTGAGGACAGGCTGGGGATGCTATAACATCTCCCCAAATGTCCTCACTCTGTTGCCAGGATTGAAAGAACTGCTTTCCTGAGGGAAGGGTGCTGCAGAAAGAACACTGGGCACAGCACACAAGCTGGAAAGGTGACTACCCTCAGCTAGTGGAGTGTCTCTGGCAAACCTGGGTTTTCCAGGCACTGGACAAGAGTACTTTGGGGAGAAATGGCCAAGAAAGAGAAGGGGCCAGAAAAATCTACTAAACTAGCCCTTCATTCCAGAAACAAGAGGGTTTTAGAAGGAACGGGTAACCACTTGGGGCCTCCCAGCACTGAGGCAGGGGCAGGGGCAGGGGTGTAGGGGGTAGGGGCAGGGAAAAGCCAGCTCAACCACTGGTCTGCTTTCCTCTACAACCCAGTCATCCTGGACCCTCAGTGAGCTGTCTGTCTCTGGACAAGATGGGTAGGGGGACTGCTTTCGGAGGGCGTGGTTCCTTCCAGAGCCTGGGTGGGGAAACTGAGGCCAGGGCCAGAGGGTGTGGGTCTCAGTCAAACTTTGCAAGAGAATCTGTGCTGAGGCCCTGGCCTTCTGCAGCTACTCTGTTGGCCCTCTGGACAGGAAGGGGAAGTTTGGCTGGATTTAGAAAGCCGTCACAAACAGGCATGGCGGGGGTGGGGGAAGGTGAGGGTGAGAAAGGCGGCTGGCTGGAGAAGCTGGGTGAGGAAGGCAGGCAGTCATCCAGAAAGGCGTCAGCAGGGGCCTGAGGACAGAGGTTTGATTTGGGTTCACATGTTGTCACTTGGGAAGCCCTTAGAGCCAGAGGATGGGGGAGGGGCGGAACGAAGAAGAGGGAGGCAGGGAAGAAAGGGGGAGGGGAAGAGAAGGCTCTCTCCACCAGAATACCTGGGCCCTTTTATGCTGGAAGCAATGGTTGAATGTGCTGGACGAGTGCCTCACTGCCCCAGAGGCCCAGGTGGTGACTGCTCCTTAGGGGACAGAGGGATAGGACAGAGGCTGAGAGGGGAGAAGCTTTGGGTGTCTCCCCCAAGGTGTGACCAGACTCCTCTGCTTCTTAGTTTTTTTAGGTCACCATAATAAAATACCCAGTGGTTTATTGACCACTGACATTCACTGCTCAGACACTGGAGGCTGGGAGTGCTGGGTAGGGATGGAGCATCCATGATTTTAACCAAGAACACTCTTACAGAAGGTCTTGCCCCCACCAGAAATGTTACCTGCTTGAGCAGAGCTGCTCTTCCAAGGGGTTCCTATGCCCAGGACCAGGAGAGGACCCCATCCCAACATGGGGCATGTTACACCAGTCACAGAACCCAGACCATGACCTTTCTCCAAGTCATAGCAAGAAGGGCCTGCTCTGAGGGTGGGGGATAAAGAAGGGCTCACTCTGCCATTGACCATTTAAGGTCAAACAGCCCTCTCAGTGTGCCCTGGTGAGGACAGCTGCTCACCTCGACCCAACTCAGGACTCTGTGCCAGCTGTGTGTCAGCGACTCTGCTAAGTGCCAGAGGGTAGACAATGCAGTTCCTTTCCTCGTGTAGGTAGCGTCCACTGAGGGTTCACTGGTGGGTCAGTGTTTCTCCCAGGTTGTGAGGACAGCCAGGCGAAGCAAGCAAGGCTCCTATGTTCTTCATCTCATTGAGGAGACAACAGTCATCAACTTGCAACACTCAGACGACAGGGCTAAGAAGTATGGGTTTGAGAGTTACAGACCTGTTGAAGACCACATGGCAAGATTCAGACTCTGGGGCTCTGTAAGTGGGCCTGACTGTGTGTCCACTAACTAGCCTTTGCTAAAGAAGAAACCCATCAGCTCTGGCCTGAGTGTGTGGTACTCATGTAGTGCTGATATGTACTGCTGACATGTAGTACTGATGTGTACTGCTGACATGTACTGCTGACATGTAGACTGTAAAATCTACGTGGGTTCTACTAGCTTTTTTTTTTTTTTTTGTCATTTTCTTTTAATTTTTGAGTAAACTTCTCTTGTAGTTCATGCTGGCCCTCTAACTTGCTATGTAGCTAAGGCTTACCCTTTGATCCTTCTGCCTTCATATCCTGATTCCTGGGGTTTTCACCATGTACTGACTAGTTTTGTGTGTCAACTTGACACAAGCTGCAGTTATCACAAAGAAAGGAGTTTCAGTTGAGAAAATGCCTCCATGAGATCCAGCTGTAAGGCATTTTCTCAATTAGTGATCAAGGGCGGAGGGCCCCTTGTGGGTGGTACCATCCCTGGGCTGGTAGTCTTGGGTTTTATAAGAGAGCAGGCTGAGCAAGCCAGGAGAAGCAAGCCAGTAAGGAACATCCCTCCATGGCCTCTGCATCAGCTCCTGCTTCCTGACCTGCTTGAGTTCCAGTCCTGACTTCCTTTTGTGATGAACAGCAAAGTGGAAGTGTAAGCTCAGTAAACCCTTTCCTCCCCAACTTGTTTCTTGTTCATGATGTTTGTGCAGGAACAGGAACCCTGACTAAGACACACCACCACACCTGGTGTTTGTTTGTTTGTTTGTTTGTTTGTTTGTTTGTTTTTTCCTGTTTTTCTTGATTTAGTCTCCCCATTGATTGTTTCTCTCTCCTTCTTACCCCTCCCTCCCTCAGCACTGGAATCCATGGCAAATGACTAGATTCCAGGTTTAGGGGACGGTCAGTGTTCACAAAGCATTATGTTAGCTGAACTGAGATTCAGAGGCTAGTAACACAGGACATTCCCTTAAGGACTGTCAAACCAGTTTGGGACTCACAGAGTGCTTTGATGGGAGACAGTGAGTGACAGGTACTTCTCCGTGGGAACATGTTAGGGGCTGTAGGCAACAGGAGAGTGGGTCCAGTGCCTGAGTGTGGAAATGCTGGCACTGTGGTGCGCATGTGTGCCCAGAATGCTTCAGACGCCTCCAAGGCTAGCACAAGGGATCACTGAAGAGCCTTGCCCCAGGCTCACCCATTATTCGTGTTTCTGAAAACATCTGAGCAAAAGCTAGACATCTTGACCTTCTCGCTTTAATTACTTCAGGGGATATTTTCAAGGTTGTTCTTTAATATAGTCTGCTTTCCTCTCAGTTATCCCAGACACTGGTGAGCTATTCTAGGTTGTAAATAAGCTGGCTTTGAGGGAGTCAGCTAGGCTCTCCTTTTGTATGATGCTGTGCTGGTGTTCTGGCCACTGGGGGATGCCTAAGCCCCAAGTCTTGTCAGAACTGGTTTGACTTCAGAAGTCCTGCTTGAGTTGCATTCTGCTGGACAGCTGGTCTGTGCTCTCAGAGGCCTGGCTGGGCCTCTGCTTCATTTTGTTTTCCTCCACTTTGTTCTAGATTTTTCTGTGCATTTTCCCACCCACGGATATGACTGTCATATGATATTGGCTTTCCAGTGTCTAGCATGGTATGTTGGCTACAGAAATAGCTTGGTTGGGCACCCTCTGTGCCTTGGAGGTCAGAATGGGTCCTTAGCTAACAAGGAAAGTTTCCCATCTCTGTCTTGCCAGGAAGATTGAGGCTCTGTGGCGGTCTGGCTTGTTGTCCTGTGGTCCTGCTCAAGACTAAGTCATAGGCAAAGGAGATATTTTCCAGAGCACAGCTGAGGGACAGAATGTCTCAAGGAGATGGGCTGGGCTGGGCTGGGCAGGGCTGGGCTGGGCTGGGCCGGGCTGCCCAGGTTTTGGAAAACCCCTGCTTGTTCTGGGAGCTGTTCAGGACGCTGAGGTTTTGGAAAGCCATAGCGGCTTGTCACAACTGTTGCTGCTTTGAGGAGGAGGAATGGCCTGGTGCCTGATGCCTTGGGTTCAGTGGGAAAGGTGAAGCCTGGCCTTGCCAGCCTGGAACCTGAGCCTCTGCTGGCCTGGGGGGACACTGGACTTTGAAGAGGAATAGAGTCCTCAGCCCAGGGCCTCTGAATGGTGAGAGTCTGTTGTCATGGTCAGCCATGACTGAGATTTGGTGGGCATTGGCCTTGACATGGCCATGAAGCCTTTGGCCTGGTCTCAAAGACCCCTCTGATGGAGTTGGCAGGAGAACCCCCAGAGGTCCCATGAACAGAACATGCCAGAGTCTTTTACAGTACAAGGAGAACTCAGGGTTTTAATAAGACATGTGGTCCAGGACTTTGGAGTCAGGGAGGACTTAGGCTTGAGGAAGGTCAGAGCTGCCGCCTCCAGCGGCTTCTACACTCTTGTGCTCTGCTGTTTACATAGTCAGGGTGCCTAGGGTCCAGAGCCAGCCCTGTGCTGTGATCATGGGCTAGCCGGTCCACCTCTGTAGACTGTCTTTTCACCCATGAACTGGGGTGGAGCACTGAGCCACGTTAGCAGCTACTCAGAGCTTCAGGGGGCTTGAAGAACAGGAAAATACAGGTAGATGTCCAGGCTACAACTTCACTTTAAAAATAATTTTGTTTATCATTACCGTGGTCTGGGGTGAGGAAAGTGACTGAGGGGAGGTGGACATATGTAGAAGTCTCTGCTTCCATGTTTAATAAGGGTTACAGGGATTGAGTGGCGGTCTCCAGGTTTAGTAGCCAGCACTTTTACCCACTGAGCCATCTCATAGATTTGATGAGGGCACAGTGGGCCCAGGCTAGTTTCCCCCAACACTCCTCCAGGGCTTAACTACAGATCCATTATTCTTGGTGTTCTGGAGAGCCTAACAGAGGTAGGGTCTATCCTGGGCATGCAAGTCCATCTAAGCTCCCCTAGAAGCCAGCGTGGGCACGTGCCATTCCCATTTCCACAATCCTAGCTCTTGAGGGCCCCGGTACCTCGAGGCTTTCAGGGTCTTGCAGCCTGCAGAAGGGACCCTGAGTCCTGCCCACCCTGGCTCCTGGCCGCCCCGATCCCTCTGGGGGCCTCTGAAGGAGAAGGAACTCGGGTCTCCTTGCTGCGGTCCGTTCTCCCATGGCGCTGATGTTGCCCTGCGGCCCAGCTGGCTGCAGTTTTTCCGCAAAAACAATATCCCGGGGAGGGAGGAGCGGCGGGGTGAATGGCCGTCTTTGTCCCCGACTCTGTGAAGGCCGATTAATTATGCGCCGCGGAGCGCGGGAGCGCGGCCGTCCGGCCCCCTGTGCTCCCTGAAAGGCCAGGGCTTGGGAGCGCGGCCGCCGGCTCCGCTCCGACGCACAAAGGGCCTCGCATTAGCAGCCCAGCAATTACCCAGCGTTTTGGATGTGTCCTTGTCTCGCTGACACCGCGCCGCCCCTCCTGGGCGGCTGCACTTTGAGGATTTGCAAGTCCTTTCTGGGTTGCTAGGGGCGACTAGGCAGAGGGGTTGGGAGCTTGGAGGGAGGGGGGACGCCAAGCCTGCCCTGTTGGAAGTGTCACAGGCCGAAGTGGGGGAGGAGCGGGTGGGCGTTGTCCCCCCCCCCCCTTAGGTCTCTAAAGCTGGAAGCCTGTTCAGAGTACAGATTCCTGGTCCTCACCCAGAGGAGTACCTGACTTAGTGGTGTGCAGTGTCCTTTAAGCACCACAGATACAGTTTTTAAAAACCCAGCGTGGAATAGTGAAACAAATGTTGTAAATTAAAGTTGTTTGAAAAACATTGAAATTTATTATCCTTTTGCGTGTGTGTGTGTGTGTGTGTGTGTGTGCGCGCGCGCGCGTGTCCTCCGTGCTCTTACCACAGCGCACATGTGAGTGAAGGTCAGAGGACCACTTGTGGGAGTCTGTTTTCGCTTTCTACCATGTGGATCCTGGGAGACTAACCTCAGATCTTCAGGCTCAGCAACAGAAGGGTGATGACCCTTCTCGAAGTCCCTTTATAGCCCAGCTCCTCAGTGTGCCTTTTGCCACATATATGCCCTTCTGTCATCTGCAGCACATTGACAGAGCAATTATCAGTCCAGAACGTTCCCTGAATCGTCCTTCCAACCCCACCCTTCCAGGCTCTGCTAATGGTGACATATCCCTTATGTTTGGATTGAAGACCCATGGGGTCCTGCAGCAAGTGCTGCTTTATCTCTAATTTCTCACTGAAATCCGTACAGTGTACATGCAGAATTGGTTTCCTTTATTAAATAGTTCATCTGCAGGCTAATGGACACTTAGACGTCGTCTATTGTGGCTGCTGTAAGAAAAGTCACTGTGATCATTTTGTAATACATATTTTTATGTGTGTCTTTTGGGTAAGTATTTAGAAGTGGAGCTGCTGGGTCATGGGGAAGGCATCTAGTTTGAAGAGAAAACAGCTGACTTCCTTCCTCAATCATCTATGCTCTGTGCGTGTCTTAGTGCATGGGAAGTGTATTGGTGTTCTAGTTACTCTACATCCTTGTCAGCACTTGGCATTGTCAATGGTTTTGAGTTCAGCTGTTCTAACTGCTGTTACATGGAATCTCACTGTAGGTCTTTTTCTTTAGGATAGCAGGTGATTTTAATGCCTGAGCTCCAAGGACTCTGTGTGTGTGTGTGTGTGTGTGTGCACACGCATGAGCAAATGCACACTCCCATATGAAAGCCAGAGGAGGACATCAGGGATCTTCCTGTATCACTCTTTGTCTTATTCCCCTGAGATGGGGTCTTTCACTGATTGAAGCTTGCCATTTGGGCCAGGTTGGATAGCCGGTGAGCATGCTCTAGGGATCTTCCTGTCTCTGTCTCCCGACACTGGGGCTGCAAGCGCATGGGGTGTGTGCAGAGGATTCCAACATGCTTATTCCGGGAGCGCTCATACCCACTGAGCCATCTCCCAGCTCAGTTTGCAGTGTCTTGTTTGAGACTCTCAGTATTCTTTACATATTGTGATGTATTTACAATGTGCAAAGAGAACTAATTGAAACCCACACAGCCCCTCCCTACAGTGACAGCTAACTTTTCACCAGCGACAGACAAATCCTGCCTGTATCCTTCTCCCTCACCCCCACAGTCAGGTCGCTGTTCAAAGTGTGGTTGTCATTGCTGTTGTTCTTGTCTGTGTGTGTGTGGTGCTGAGAATTGAACCCAGGACTTTGCTCATGCTAGGTAAGCACTATTCCCTGAGCTATCCCCCTGGCCCTCAAAGGATTTTAGCTTTAGCTTCCTGTTTTGTTTGGCCCTCAGAGTGCAGACCTTCAATGGCACTCTGTCTGTGCTGTTCCCCACAAAACCCTTACTTGTCTTATTGATTTATTCATTTATTTAAAGGAATGCCCCCCTATTCATTTACTGTCCAGGACCCCTATCCCTAAGTTAAGCAACCACACAAACAGGTTTGAGGTCACATTCTTGGATGCTGGCTGAGTGACTTTTCCTATTGCTGATAAAATACCCTGACAGAAGCAACTTGAGGAAAAAAGGGTTTGTTCCAAGGTACAGTTTATTGTGGGGAGCTCCTGGAGACCGGGGCATGAGGCAGCTGGTCACTCAGCACCCATGCTCTGGAAGCAGAGAGTAACAAATGTTCAAGTTGGCCAGCTTTCTCCTTCTTCTTTCCTTCCTTCCTTTCTTTCTTTTTTTGAGACAAGGTTTCTCTGTGTAGCCTTGACTGTCCTGGAACTCACTCTTTAGACCAGGCTGGACTCGAACTCACAGAGATCCTCCTGCCTCTGTCTCCTGAGTGCTGGAATTAAAGGAGTATGCCTCCACTAACCCAGCATAGTTTTCCCCTTTTTATGCTGTCCAAGATCCAAGCATGGTGGATAGTGTCACCCACTTTAGGGTGGGGTTTTCCCACCTCAGCTAACCTAATTAAGATAATCTCTCACAAGCATGCCCAGAAGCCAGGAGGCAGGAGCTGATGCAGAGGCCATGGAGGGGTGCTGCTGACTGGCTTGCTCAGTCTGCTTTCTTATAGAACCCAGGACCACGAGTCCAGGGGTGGCACCAGCTACAACGGGATGCGCTCTCCCCTATTGATCACTAATTAAGAAAATGCTCTACAGCTGGATCTTGTGGAGGCATTTTTCTCTCTTCTCTGATGATGCTAGCTTGTGTCAAGTTGACACACAAAACCAGCCAGAACAACTACCCTGTTGGGTGTGCTTTTGGTTAACTCTGCAACCACCCTGTTTTATTTTACCCCAATTGTTGTTGTTTTCCCAGACAAGGTTTCTCAGTGGCTTCCTTAGACATGCCTAGAATTCATTCTGTAGATGGGGCTGGCTCAGAGATCCATCTATCTCTGCTTCCAGAGTGCTGAGGTTAAAGGTGTGTGCTACCGAGCTGGAGAGATGGCTCAGCGGTTAAGAGCACTGACTGCTATTCCAAAGGTCCTGAATTCAATTCCCAGCAACCATATGGTGGCTCACGACCATCTGTAATGGGATCTGATGCCCTTTTCTGGTGTGTCTGAAGACAGATACAGTGTACTTATAAAAAAAAAAAAAAAAAAAGGTGTGTGCTACCACTTCCAGACTTCACTCCATTTCTAAAGTCGATAAAAGAGAGAGGCAAGCTAAAGAGGTGGCTAGAATAGGCTGTCCTCAAGAGGTGTGCCTGCCCTCCCCCACTTTATAGAGCACTTCTGGGTGTGCCCCATAGCCTTCACTTGAGGAAGCAGAGTGAGCTGGAGTTAGAGGCATGCCCAAAGTTGGTGCTGGGAACCTAACTCTGAAGAAACAGCAGCCTGCCTAACTGCAGACTCATCTCCAGGCCCCTCTTCTCTAGACTTCTAAGAGTCTTCCACATTAAGTGTTGATAGGCGCCATGTTGGGTTGGGAGACGACTCAGTGGGTAAAGGTGGCTGTTGCCAAACCTGACGATCAGAGCTTGACCCCTGGGACCCACATGGTAGAAGGGGAGAGCTAGCTCCTGAAAGTTGTTCTCTCTCTCTCTCTCTCTCTCTCTCTCTCTCTCTCTCTCTCTCTTTCTCTCTCTCTCTCTCTCCATACACACATACACACACACACACACACACACACACACACACACACACACACACACAGAATAAATAAGTAAATGTAATTAAAAAACTAGAGACAGTTTTCCCTCACTGTAGTTTCAATGTGATTTAGGGAGAATAATAAAGACTAGAATTAGATATAACTAGGTATTGCACGCCCAGCGTGCAATTAGTTCCAGCACTTTGGAGGCAGAAGCAGGCAGGATCTCTGTAAGTTCAAGGCCAGCCAGATCTATATAATGAGTTCCAGGCCATCCATAGTAAAACCTTGTTTCAAAAACAAAACAAAACAAAATGAAGAAAAAGAAGAAGGAAAAGAAGAGGAGGGGGAGGGAGAAGAGGAGGAAAATAGATAAATGAGATTTGTAGTTCCCAGAAGGGAGAGATCAGCAGGAGGCAGTCAGAGAGGGCTCCCTGGAGGAGGCCAAGGCCAAGATTGAATAGCCTGAGAATTCCAGGACAAGCCCTCTGAAAGAACTCCCCATGGGTATCGGGGTGGTCCCCAGAGTAAAGGTTCCAGCTGTGAGCTGTGCAGTGCTCCAAGAGCTGGCCACAGTAGTAACACGACTTGTTTAGGATTTGTGTCTCCAGGAAGGCCAACAAGTCATAGATGGTTTTCCCATGGAATCCCCAGGGGCCGGCCTGATGTGACCATTCATTCAACAAAGGAGATTCCTGGGTGTTCGGCCATCTTATCCCTCCCCCAGATACAGCCACAGAAGACATTTGCCACTCACCAAAGCTCTTGTGTAATAGTGTTGTTAGTACTCAGAGACTCAAGTTCAGATTCTTCTCCTTAGAGGGCTATCACTCACCTCTGCAACACTGTGCGGAGGCTGTGAGGTGATTAGTGATGAGTGAAGCAAAAGAAAAGCCTTGCAGTCTGGTGTATGCATGTGCATGTCCGTGCGTGCATGTGCGTGCGTGCATGAGCGTGCATGTGTGTGCATGCATGTGTGTGTGTGTGCATGTGCGTGCGTGCATGTGAGTGTGTGCATGTGCGTGTGTGCATGTGGGTGTGTGGGCATATGTGTGTACAGGCATGTGCGTGCATGCATGTGTATGAATGCACTCATATGTGCATGCACATGTCTGTCTGTCTGTCTACATACCATGTCACATATGTGAAAGAGAGAACAACCTCAGGACTAAGCTTCCCTCCTCTACCTTTCTTCAGGAAGTGTCTCTCATTCCCTGCACACACCAGGCTCGCTGCCCTCGCTGCCCTCGCCGTGTGCTATGATATTGCCCCACCCCAAGATTCTTCATCTCCAGAGGGTGGAATGTTGACCTGAGGTGGAGCCTGGGAAATGCTGGCATGTTTGCTTTAATGAGAGTGTTTTAATGAGGAGAGATATTTAGCTCCTTGGACCTGCCATGGCTTCTGTCTTTGCAGGGGCTCAATTGTTCAGTTTTCCCCCCTAGAAATTTAATAAATATGTTATTGTGGTTTGTTAGATTGATTTCTGTGGCTTGTGCTATAAAGTAAGTTAATATATTATTTTGTTACTTTGCAATCCTCCCCTGCTGCTGTTCAGAATATGGTATCTTCACTGAGTTAGAGAAAGGAGCCCCCTTTCTGGGTGGGCAAGTTAGAAAAAGCAGCGCTTTCCCTGTGGCAGATATAGCCTCTCGTCAGGACAAAAAGGCTCGCTGGTGGAATGTGAGGCTGGGTTTCAGGCCTCGCCCCAGTCCCCTCTGTGGTCAGGCCCCTCTGTGCAGGGCACAGGCTACATAAAATCATTCACGGTGGCCCGGCCTGCAGACCACTTGTTTTGCAGATGCTTTGTCTTCTGTCTCAAAGTGTCATTCATAATATGGAATATTGGTCCGGGTTTTTTGAGACAGAGTCTCGTGTAGAGGTTGGCTTTGATTCTCCTGCTCAGCCTCCCAAGTGCTCCGAACCTTTTGATGACCAACTTGCAGACTTTAGAGCAGCAGTTCTCAGCCTTCCTAAAGCTGTGGCTCTTTAACACAGTTCCTCATGTTGTGGTGACCCCCAAACACAAAATTATTTCATTTCTACTTTATTACTGTCCTGTTGTTACAGTCATGAATCATGATGAGAATATCTGGTATGCAGGATATATAGTAGGCGGCTTCAGACGAAGCCTGCCCCGCCCCTCTCCCATGGCTACGTATGTGCTCCACATGCACTCCATCACGAAGCTCCACCCCGAGTCTGACACACTCTTCCCTCTCCCATGGGAACAAACTAACTGAGGGAGTGCAGCCAAGGTCCTAGGGTGAGCTGACAAGATGGCGCCTGTACATGGACAGTGACATGGAAATCACCCCAGAGGACTGACGACCGCAGGGAGAAAGACCAGGGAGGTAGAGTGCTGTGAGGGCAGGCCTCACTCCTTCTTACAGCCGGCAGCCACAGCCACCAGAGGAAGACTGTCCCTCATGTGAGCCTTTCTGGATTTCTGGGAGGAAGCCGGATAGATATGAGCAAGTCATGACTGCCTCATTTCGGGGGATACCACGTAGGGTACCTGCATCTATAACTGCAGAAGGCAGTGTGGGACTCACTCTTTGGGCTGCATACCTAGCATGTACAAAGTGTAGCTCAGCATCAGCACCAGGAACTAAGGAGCCATTTAAAGATATGAGCCTGTGGTAAGGTACATTTGTGTTCAAATCTCAACTTTGTCCCTTTCAGCTCTGTGGCCGGGACACATTGACCTCTTACAGATTTTACTCATTTGTTTACTTAGATTAATTTTAAAGACAGGTTCTCACCATGAAGCTTTGGTGGGTCTGGAACTCAGTGTGTAGATTAAGCCAGCCTTGAACTCAGAAAGTGCTGAGACTAAAGGTGTGCACCGTAACGCCTAGCTTCTTTGGGCTTTAAAACACATGTTATTCTTTGGCTCTCCTCCCATCAAGAACTTAGATCTGGGCCTGGAGAGTGGTCTGGAAGAAGACCTGAGTTTGATTCTCAGCACCCACGTTGCGTGGTTTGCCACTGCCTATAACTCCAGCTCCAGGGGATCCGATGCCTTATTCTGGGACTGGACACACAAGTAAAAGTAGTGCACCTGCCCCCACACATAAACACACAACACACATAATTTAAAAAAAAAAAAAAAAAAGGAAAGAAACCATGTCTGTTCCCTTCTTTTCAACTTGGATGGGGATTTGGGTACACCAGAAGTTCTCTAAATGTAGCAAGTGACATAGTGACTTCTGATCTCACATAAAAGCTCGTGTAGCTTCCAGTGGCTTCTGTTAGGACAATCATGCTGGGATTCTTCCATTCCCACAGGAGAAAGATAGCCACCCAGAATCTTAGACACCAGAACAGCCACGACCACTAAGCCTGAGCCACCCATCCTTGGTAGAGCCCCCAGTGTGTGAACGAAGAAGCCCTGCAGCTTCTTCTGCTCCTGACTGCAAACTCAAGACCCGAGTGAGAACCACCAGGCCACCCCAGTTGCCCAAATCCATATACAAAAGAAATGCTTGCCATTGTTCTAAGCCCCTGTTTGGGGATGGTGTGTTAGGGTACAATAGACAAACTGGCACAGACGCTCTGATATCTGGAGGCAGACCTGCCGCCACAACCAAACCTAATCATGGCTTTAGGGCTGGGATGTGGATGCTTCTCAGGGCTTTGATGGTTTAGTGTTACCATTGGAGACCTGATGGTCTTCTAGGAGCCTGCTGGCAAGGGAGTTAAAGGGAAATGAGGGGAAAGTCACTGGAAGCCGTGGGGGAGGGCAGATGGGGGACATTTTTTAGAAAATAGAAGAAAGTTTAACACAATTGTCACTTGAAGTGACTTGTGTCATAAAAAATGTACCTGAGGAGTTAACGGTCTGGGCTAAGGAGATTTTGTTTTGACAGGGTTTTGTTGGCCCTGAACCGTTGACCTGGCTAATTCAGCCTCCTGAGTACTTGGCATTCCGAGTGTGCACTGTGCCCTACTAGGCTAAGGAGACTTTAAGATGCACTTTGGAAGCGTCCCTTGGATTATCCAGTTGCACGTGACAGGGTGGGGAACCATGCATTGAAAAGGAAGCTAACTTTCAAATAAAGTTTATAGAAATTCTAGCAGA
Organism: Uromys caudimaculatus; assembly: GCA_028551405.1. NCBI lineage: Eukaryota > Metazoa > Chordata > Mammalia > Rodentia > Muridae > Uromys > Uromys caudimaculatus. Next base: position 3,555,999 of record CM052705.1, read on the forward strand.
GCCAAGAACTTGCGGGGTTTGAAAATGAACCTGTTTCTCATTTTCAGCCTCCACAAATGGAAAAATATGCTTGGAAAAAAAAAAAAAAAAAGGCTCCAGGTCAAAAATAAAACCCAGAGCTAAATGATAAGATTTGTGTAAAGCTTAGATCTAGATGTAGGGCTAATCCCTGTAATGCTAGCTATTATCATGCAACACACAACAGCAGGAGGATGCCTCTGAGTTTGAAGCCAGTCTCAGCTGCATGAAACCCTGCCACAAGAAACTGGCTGCTCTGTTGGAGAGTTCATGGGGAATGGCATTTAGTTCAAGTGCACCCTACAAAGGCGTTTAAAGATGGTGCATAGCGCCACATAGCCATTACCCAAGTCCTTGGAAGCTTGCAGCCAGGCTGGGATACACGGCAAGCACCAGCTTCAAAAAAGTAGAGACTGAGTGTGGAGGTACCCATCTATAATCCCAATACCTGGGAGATGGAGGCAGGAAGATCAGGGGTTCAAGGCCAGCCTTGGCTATTGTACTGGCTAGTTTTGTGTGTCAACTTGACACAAGCTGCAGTTATCACAGAGAAAGGAGTTTCAGTTGAGAAAATGCCTCCATGAGATCCAGAGGTAAGGCATTTTCTCAATTAGTGTTCAAGGGCGGAGGGCCCCTTGTGGGTGGTACCATCTGTGAGCTGGTAGTCTTGGGCTCTATAAGAAAGTAGGCTGAGCAAGCCAGGAGAAGAAGCAAGCCAGTAAGCAGTATTCCTCCATGGCCTCATGCTCCTTGACCTGCTTGAGTTCCAGTCCTGACTTCCTCTGGTGATAAACAGCAACGTAGAAGTGTAAGCTGAATAAAGCCTTTCCTCCCCAACTTGTTTCTTGGTCATGATGTTTGTGCAGGAATAGAAACCCTGACTAAGACAAATTGGTACCAGGAGTGGGGTATTCCTGTGACAACCTGATCATGTTTTGGGGAGGACTGTGGAAGGACTTTGGAACTTTGTAGAAGAGTCAT
>CM052705.1:3557097-3685907 GCA_028551405.1 Uromys caudimaculatus
AGGGCCATTGCTAGTTTGATTTAAGATTCTGTGGTTTTGGTTAGCTGGGGCTGAAGAAATCAGCTGTGATTAACAAGATACCAGAACTAGTAAAGCAAAACCATTGCATTACGGGGACTATTGATGCTGGTTAGCTGGAGCTGGGAAATTGGCGGTGATTGGGAAGAGACCAGCATCAATGAGGTGAAATCTTCTGAGAAGTGTTTTCTGAGAGCACAGAGGCTGTGTTTCAGAGATAGCCAGGGTTGTACTTTGTGCTGTGGCTGGACTTGGTAATGTGTAAGAGTCACCCAGGTGGTACTGGTTTTGAAGGCATGAAGGAGTCGTGAAGAGCAGCTAAGGCCTGGGCACTGTGAGAGGCCGTGGAAGGCCATTGGTGAAGGTGCAACCTCAGTTGCAATTGATGGCCCAGGGTTGAAGAGGTCATGCAAAGGAGGTGAGGCTTGGCACCATGAAGAGAACCTATGAGAGACTGTTGGTAAACCTAGTTGCAGCAGAAGACAGCAGTGTTTTGGAGATGCCAGTACCATGAGATGGCCACCAAGAACAGCAGCAGCAGTGGAGTACAGGCATCTGGAGCTATGTGTGCTACAAAGGGTAGAACTGGAGAAGTGACTCAAGCCCTTGGAGGAATCCAGAAGATCATGAGTGGATCCCAGACATTGGATGGTTGGAGTTTGATTTTGCTTTTAATTGTGACTGTGACTTGTTAGTTTTCCCTCTTGAAGAAAGAAGGTATTTTAGTGGAGCCCATAGTTAAGAGACTTTGAATTTTTAAAAGACTTTGAATTTTAAGAGATCGGATGTTTAAAAGGAATTGAAATGTTAATATGTAAGAATCTGCAAAGACTGTGGGACTTTTAAAGTTATTTAGATCTTGGGGATGAATAAGGAAGTAAGGGTCGAGGCTTAATGTGTTTGTGTGTCAAGTTGACACAAGCTGAAGTTATCACAGAGAAAAGAGTTTCAGTTGAGAAAATGCCTCCATGAGATCCAGTGGTAAGGCATTTTCTCAATTAGTGATCAAGGGGGGAGGGCCCCTTGTGAGTGGTACCATCTGTGGGCTGGTAGTCTTGGGTTCTATAAGAAAGCAGGCTGAGCAAGCCAGGAGAAGAAGCGAGCCAGTAAGCAGTATTCCTCCATGCCCTCTGCATCAGCTCCTGCTTCCTGACCTGCTTGAGTTCCAGTCCTGACTTCCTTTAGTGATGAACAACAATGTGGAAGTACAAGCTCAATAAACCCTTTCCTCCCCAACTTGCTTCTTGGTCATGATGTTTGTGCAGGAATAGAAACCCTGACTAAGACAGCTATATAGCAAGTCTGAAGTCAACCCGGGCTACACAAGACCCTGTTTCAGAAAACTGAAAGGGGAAAAAAGGCGGAAGAGAAAAAAGACGCCAACTAGTCAGTGCCTGATACTCTTTCCCCAGCTTTCCATCGGTTTAGGCTTGGAACTCACCTCACCCAACTGAAGGTGTTCAGGAGGGCTGTCCCAGCGACACCTTTGAAGCATAGGGAGTCTAACTCCTCTCCTGGAGAAATCCACAAAGAGAGGAGACTGGGAAGGCCGAGTGAGAAGAGAGGCCTAAAGAGTCTATGGAGAGAGGGAGTCCCAGAAGCCTTTCATCCAGGTGCAGCCTAACCTTCCCGAGTCTTGGCCAGCATGCTAAACTTAAGGCTGGGCTAAGCTTCTAGATATCTGCAACTGCTGTCTGCCTCCAGCGCCATGAGAGACACGCCCTACCCCTAGTGAGATCTGTACAAGAACTGCTCAGCCACTTAGGAAGCCATGAGAGAGAATGTGCTTTGGTGGTTAATTTTAAGACATTGAACTTAGTGTGCTTTTAAAAAATGTAGTTAATGTGTGTATGTGTGTTTGTATGTATGTGTATGAGTATGTATGTGTGTGCATGTATTGTGTGTATGTATGTGTGTATATCTGTGTGTGTAAGTATGTTTATGTGTCTGTATGTGTGCCTATGTGTCTGTGTGTGTATGTGTATGTATGTATGTACTTGTATGTATATGCGTGTATGTATGTGTGTGTATGTATGTGTCTGTGTATGAGTATGTATGTGTGTATATGTATATGTGTGTATGTATGTGTGTATATATCTGTGTGTCTGTATGTATATATGTGTGTGTATGAGTATGTATGTGTGTATGTATATATATGTATGTATATGTGTGTATATGTGTCTGTGTATGAGTATGTATGTATGTGTATGTATGCATACATGTATGTATGTGTGTGTATATATGTATGTATGTGTGTATGTGTATGTATATGTGTGTATGTATGTGTGTATATGTATGTGTGTGTATATCTGTGTCTGTATGCATATATGTATGTATGTGTATGTATATGTGTGCATATATGGGTATGTGTATATAAGTATGTGTATACATGTATGTCTATGTGTCTGTGTGTATATGTGTATGTGTGTGTGTGTGTGTGTGTGTGTGTGTGTGTGTGTGTGTGTGTGTGAGAGATACATATGAAGGTCAGAGGACAACTCTTGGGAATTCATTCTCTCTTGTTACCTTTTGGGGTTGGGGAATTAAATAAGGTTCTCAGGCCTGCCTGCTAGTGCTTCTACCCACTGAACCATCTTGCTGGCCCGAGTGTGCTTTATCATAAAATCATAGATTATTAAGAAACAAGTGCTGGGCTTGGGTCATGGCTCAGTGGGTAAAAGTGCTTGCTGTGGACATCTGTAATCCCAGTTCTTCTACAGCCAGATGGGAAATGGAGACAGGAGAATCATCCAGTGGCCAGCTAGCCTAGAGTATGCAGGACAGTAGAAACAAAAGAGAGACTCCACCTTAAACAAGGTGGAAGTTAAGAACCAACTTTCAAAGCATTGAACTCTGACCTCAACACATGCCGTGTCCCCTCTCCATAACTGCTGAAGGCAGAGCTTGGTTTATAGGATCCATTTAGTAAGTATCCTAACTTAGATGAATGAGTTTCTTCTTCCCAAACCACCTCCTCTGAGACCTAGTGCTCCTGAGTTGATCAGCCCATACCTTCATTATATAATAAGGAACTGCTGATTTAACTAACCCCCTTATCAATCAAGTGAGTTTGATATCAAATGGACAAGAAGTGGACCTCATATTCATCTGGGGCAACAGTGGGTGCCAGAGGACGGTTAGTGTGTCTGCAATCAGAAGGGAGTGACCACAAGGTCATGGAGGCTTACAGTGCCATGGGAATGTGACAGATGGAAGCTCAGGCCTAGACAGGGACCTGGGGATGTTGTGGCTGCAGTTCTGGAAGGAAGTCAAGGTGAACAGGAGGCAAAGTCCCATGTGGAGGCAGGAATGTCACTAAGGTCATGGAAAGTCCAGAGGCAGGACTGACATACGCAGCAGAAGGAGTCAGTCACAGGAGCACATACATGTACTACCCACAATCCCACGAGAGTAAAGTTCAAAACCAGGCAAAGCTAACTAACAGCAAGAGAAATCAGTAAGTGTGGTTACTCAGAGGGAGATGGATGCCCATAAGAGGAGGCTCCAGGGAACCTTCTGGAAATATTTGTACTTCATGCAGATGGGGTACATACTTAAACAAGTTCATGGAGATGTGCCTTCAAGACTAGTGTGAGTCTCGGCTTTCCCCAGAAACAGTCGATGCATGTTGGTGTTTTGCTTGAAGTGGTGTGACCTAACTGAGCTGCGACATGGGGGCCTGCTCTGGGGTGACAGAGACAGGGATCTGGAGTGCTCTTTGAGGATGGTATGTGGAGGATGTCTCCTCCTCTCCCCATCCACTTAGGATCATTTAAATAAGACCAACAGTAACATGTGCTTGGTGTCACCGGTTGGGTTCCTCAAAGCTGAGCAGGAAGGATGGTCACCAGGGCACTGGGGCTTAGGCCCAAGTCAAGAGCTTGCTTGCTGGGCTCATCCTTGGAGTCCAGGTGGCATCCTTCCTGGCTTGGGTTCCCTGTGTTTCAGTCAGAATGTCCTGCAGGAAGCAGCAGGCTCTGCATTCCAGAGATTTTAGTCATCTTCCCTCTCAGAGCTTTGGAGCTGGATTAAAATGTTCTTCAAGCCTCACTGTCTCCCAAGAGGAAGTGGGTGGGTCACTGGGGAGAGAACACGGGCCCAAATTCAGGGATGGAAGGAGAAAGGCTAGCAGAGTCAGCTGAAGGTGTCCCAGGTCTGTCAAGGGGATGCAAGCTATGGGGTAGTCACTCTAGCCTCCTAGCCACAAGCCACGAAGGACACAGTGGGTGCAGTGGGTGGCATCTGTGCATGTGAGATGCACAGTGGGGCCAGGCAGGATATGTAGCAACATTTCATCCCATCGGACTGCACATTCAGTCTTGCTCTATTCCCAGTCTGAGGGAGAGAAGGACCCAGACTTTCCAGGCTGAAAGGACAGTGGTGAGACTGTCAGGTTTGGGACAGTGGATGGACCCCAACAGATAAAACCCAGAGAAACCACAAAATAAGTTTGTTAGAATGCTCGCTACACTCCTGGCACTGAGCCAAGTGTTGGGACTAGAGCAGGGTCCAAAACAGACTCCACCCCAGCCATCACCGTAGTGCCTGGGACACGTGGCCTGACTAGGGTAAGGGAGAGAGCAGGTTAAGGCCAAGGGCTGGTTCACACCAGACACCAGCAGTGGGAAGGGAGCGCGGATGGCTGAGAAGGCACATAGCTGTAAGGTGTCTGGGGAGTGCAGAGGAAAGGCAGAGCCCAGTCAGGAGCTTGGGGGGATGGCTACAAGTCTGAAAGGAAGACATGACAAAGTCGTTGGTCGGGTGCTGAAGCAGGGTTCCTTCTTGGGTCATAGAAAGCACAGCGGCTGACCTGAGAGGAGATCTCAGTTCCTGGTTGGGTGAAGGAAAGCCTGGTTCACAGTCCTGGTCTAGCACTGTAGCCATGAGGAACTCTGGTTCCCTGTCAGGAGGCAGAATTCTAACTAGGATTCCCGAGATTTCCCAGCCTGTTCCCAGAACAAGATGAGATCTCAGACCCATAGTTCAGGCACACTAGAAGGCAAGAAGGATTCTGAAGACAGACAGAATTAAGGTTACAACTGTGAGCCTGTGAAAGGATGGCAAGTCTGACCCCACCACCCACTTGGAAGCAGAGATCTCCATGTGACAGCAGGACAGGATGTCATTGGTTGCCAACACAGGAATCTGATGGTGATTTGATGACAGAGGGGTCCACATGGAGGGAAGACCCTCAGCGAGGCAGCCCCTAGGAGTGGCAACCAGCAGGAAGCTGTGACCTTCTGTCCTCTCACTGAAGGAGCCGATTTGTGCTACAGCCATGCGAGGATTGGTTCAGAGTTGCTAGAAACCACCCCGGGCAGCTGAATCTTTGATTGCTCTGCCATCTGAGCGACAGCCCAGCTGGGCCCACCTGGACTGATCTGCAGGGCTGTGAATAATAAACAGGAGTTTGAAGGCCTAACTCATAGGTAATTTGTTCTGTAGTGACAGAAAGGGATCATTCTCCCACGTTCTCACTGTCTCCTAGAAGGGTTTTGGAGGCTGGGGGACTCCCAGGATGCAGGTGGGACGGTGACAACTTGCAGGTATTTGGTTGGACTCTGGCCTCAGCCCAGCTAGTTCCAGCAATTTTTGTATCACACACACTGGCTCTAGTCAAGGGTACCTTGTCCCTACCCCAAGGTGGTGGACCTCAGCATCTCACATTCTCTTTTTTAAGAACCCTCCCCTTCACTACCGCCCTCGGCTACGCCCAGATCACAGTGTACAGGGTGCAAGGCTGCTCCAGCCCAGTTACCTCCCTGGGGAGAACTGATCTGTGAGAAGGGGAGTGACCTCCCTCAGCCTCCCTCTTCCTCTCGGATGACAAGTCTGGGCTCTATGAAGGCAAGAGACAGGAACTGTGATCCAAAGCTCAGTAAAGTTCACCCCTCCACCACCCTGGCTCAAAGAGTTCTCTGATTGGGCAGGACCGGGAATGTTTAAAACCCTGAGCTCGGGCCAGGGAGATGCTCAGAGGGAAAGGCGCTCGCTCGCAGCTGTCTGCCAAACCTAACAACTTGAATTCAATCTCTGGAATGTATGTGGTAGGAGGAGAGCACTGGCTCACACAAGTCATGCTCTGACCTCCACACAAATCTGTGGATCTCGCCCAGCCCTTCAACACACACACACACACACACACACACACACACACACACACACACGAAATAACAACAACAACAACAATAAATCATGGGCTTGCCTCCTTAACAAATTGTTGGGCACATGATCAGGTGTCTCCTGGGGACCCAGAATTATTTGCAAGGAATTTCTGTTCCTGCTTTCTGCTTTATACTTTATGTCTCTGCTTTACTGATTAAAAGACCCTAACAAAAGTTTTCTCATTCCCACTTTAGATCCTTTCTAGAACTCTCTAACACTTCCCAGATGGTGAATAGTTTTTCTCTCCCCAGCCCCTAGCAGGGTGGAGATTCAGAAAGAAGAGGGTTTGAGTTGGCTGGACTTGGCATCTCCCTGTGCTGTTCTCCTCTGGGGGAGGGAGGGTGGGTAGCCTCAGTATCTTCAGAGAGACTTGTGAATCAACAAACACATGAGAAGAAGGCTGTCCTCATTCCCCAGTCTTATCTCAGGGGGCTTCCTTTGTTTGTTTGTTTGTTTTTGAGACAGGTTTTTGCTAAGTAGCCCAGGCTAGCCTGTCAGTATGCTTCCTACCTCAGTCTCCTGAGTGCTGGGATTATGGGTCTGTACCAACATCCAGGGGATTTTTTTTTTTTTTTTTTTTGACAAGAAGAAAATAATTTTCAATCTCATGAAAGGTAGGCCTTCAGTCAGAAGCAAAAGTCAGTCAGCTTGTGCCTTCGCTCTGGCCTTCCTCAAACCACCTCTTCTATCTGTAGCTGGTTCCTTCTTTTAGGCTTTCCTGTTGAGATCCCAGGGCCCTTGGGAGGGGCTTGGTGAGAGAGCCCTGGACGATGCTTACAGTACAAAAGGTTACTCAGGGCTGACAGTGTCCTCCTAGGCACTGGGACTGGTGCCCAATGTGACATTCCCAGGCATAGGAGAGGAAAGTGAGGCTTTAGGGATCCCTGGGGGCCTATCTGTTGGGCCTATGAGCACCCCTGTAATGGGCCCTGCTCTTGCCTGGGTTTCTGTAGTCTCAACTGTCTATATTCATCACCAGGGGCATTAGATGTTGTTTTTGCTGCCACAGTCTCTCTTCAGAGTGGAATCCACTTTAATAAACTTCCCAGAGTTTACAAGGTGAAGGCTGGGCTCAGTAGGTCCCAGGAACAGTGTTTAGGGTTGCGTGTAAGCCATGGCAGTTATCATGTTGAGCGAGTTTGAAGGGGGCTTCTTGTCCCTTGTGAGGAAGATGAAGGGATGGGGTGTGAACGGCTGCTCTTCTGTGGAGGATGGATTTACCGGTAAAGAGGATGTTTACAGGTGACTGCAGGTCCCTGGGGGTAAGGGCAAACTCCCAGAGTGCCCTGAGGGCCGAGTCTGAGTTGGTGTTGGTTGATGCCCACAGTGGGGTCTTCTATTCAGGCTGGAACTTGGAGGCCAGGCCAGGCCAAGCCTTGCCCTCAGCTGGGGCCCCCACCCCTAATTATGGGCTCTAAGTTGAGCCAAGTGTGAAACAGACAGCCTCTCTCTGCTTCTCTGTCCCACCCCCATCCTGCTGGAGTCTGGTTTTCATCACTCATTAATCACCAACGCTTCCCACAGCCTGTGTCTGCCTATCTGTACTCAACAACTACTGGGCCCTGGGGGGATGGACAGAGAGCCAGGCATGTGGGCTCTTGACTTGGGGAAACATTAGGTCACATTAGGGGTTGCTCCCTGTTCCAAGGTGGAGGAAAGGAATGATTCTGGGCTTGTTTGAGTTCACCCCCACACCCAGTTTAGCCTGGAGCAGCCAGCCCAGCCTAGCTCACCCTGGCAGCAGGCGACAGAAGCCATTAGCTGTCCTGTATGCCAGGAAGGAAATGGGTTGGAGGGCTGAGGAATTCTAATTAAGCTTTCCCAGCTGGCAGGCCGGCTGGCGGGTGAGAGCTGGCACCTCCTCCCCGGCTAGGGTCGATGCCAGCCCTATCCGGCCTGGCCTGCTTGGTGCCCACCTGCCACTGTGGGAACCCCATTTGTGGGCTGCCTTGTAAAGCCTCTTGAAGATTCCCAGGAGCCTGGGCTTTCCTCTTGGCTCCTGTTCTTGCTCTCTCCCTACCTAGCAGGACTTTGAAGACGCGTAACCTTCATCTACAATTGAACTGGTTTCATCCTGATCCACCCTTAGTTCGGGACTACTTATAATCTTGTTGGACCTTAGTTTCCTTGACGGCCAAGTGAAAAGATAATCCTGGTTGTGTCCATACCTTAGGACTACCCACCCACTGCTGCTATAGAATAACTAATTTCCATGTGGACTCCTGCTGTGACTGATTGGAAAGTGTACAAGGTACCCTGGGAAGGTCATTGTCCCCAGTGTCATTATTTGAGGCCACAACATCTCTGAATTTGATGGCTCCACTTGCTGGCTAAGCTCACCTCCTTTTTGTGTACTTTGCTGTCCATAGGCACCAGGGACCCCCTGCTGACTCAAGTCTCCTTTTCCAGTAGGATTTGTGTTTTAATATAGGAGGGTACAGAAAGTAATAGCTTGTCCCATGAGACTCCGGTGCTTGAGTGACAGGTAGCATTTAGTGAAGAGGCTAGGCTAGAGGGTGGGTTTCAATGCCTGTCAACTGACCTTACATGGCCGGACTCCAGTCACTGCGCTGGACTTGAACTTGGCTCTCTCCTCAGTGAGCATTGGAGCTGGGGTGTTTGGTGGTTTTTGAAGGACTTCGTGAGGGCAGGTAGTAGTAGTTAAGACAGCCATTTTTGAAGTATGACAGATTTGGTGTGGTTTAAAGTAACGTGTGTGTGTGTATATGTGTGTGTGTGTGTGTGTGTGTGTGTGTGTGTGTGTGTGTGTGTATGTACAGGTCCTATGGTATATATGTAGAGCCCAGAGGACAACCTGAGAAGAATCATTCTCTTCTACTATATGGGTCTTGGGAATTAAACTCAGCTGTCAGGCTTGGTAGCAGGTGCTTTTGCCTGCAGAGCCATAGCACTTCCTTGGTTTTTGAGACAGGGTCTCGCTCTGCAGCTCAGGTTGGCCTGGGCATCGCTCTGTAGCCCATCACAGCAGTCCTTGGCCTCAGCCTCTTGAGTCCTTGGAATTACAAGGATGTGAGTCACTAGACTCACCAGATTACACTTGGATTTCAGCCTCACCATGTTGAGTGGCCTTGGCCTCTATATCTTCATTAATTAATTAATTAATCTTAATTAAATAAGAATCTTATTAGTACTTCCTAGAGCTGCTGAGGGTTAAATAATACAACCTGTTGAAGTACCTGGCCAGACGGGGTGCCCCACACATGGCAGTTATCAATGTTGGGAAGTCCCTATGTCTTCTGGGTACTGTGGTCCACTGCCTACTTGGGGCACAGGACTGGTGGGCAGCATAGAGTAGGGCTGGCTGTTGAGTTACAGTGCAAAGTTATGGGGCACTCTGAAAACCTAAAACTAGCCTAGGAATGGTCTTTGCTTTCTCCAAGAGCTGTCTCCAGAACCCAGAAGTCCCCAGCTCTGAGTAGGTCCAAGTCCTCATTCAAGGCAGGCCTCTGTCCTAGCCTCTGTCTCAGCTGGCTGGCCCTGGGTGTTTGGGGGGAGGAGCAGCTTCACAGAGGAATGGTTTCTACTGGCACCAGGATGCTGTGTGGCAGCCATCTCTGTCATTGCCACATGAGATTATAAAGACTCCAGCAGGCACAGAGCCCCTTAGAGGGCAAAGCCGGCCAGAACCAGAATCACGAAGTCACAGGACCCCTTTGCACAGATCCGGCATGCACATCTGCATACCATTGCAGAATGGTTTGCATACTTTTGTCTCCAAATCCGTAGCCACGCCCTCATACCACCGGCTCCTTTTCTTCCTCCATAAAAAACAAATATTGAAGTTGTACTGTTAAAGCCCTTAAATCTAACCCCATTCACTTCAGGGTGGTTTAAAGGCCTGCTATGGGGAACAGCCTGTGTCAGGGGCTTCCAGAGAGAGATGGATGTGGACAATAGACCCCCTGTTCCTGGGGTACTCGCATTCTGAATGGGAATTCATGTCTGAGATCCAGGAAAGAGACTCTGATAGCGTTCACTCAAGAAAGTATATGGTGGGATGGCAGTGTTTAGGCTGTGAGTTCAGAGTGGGCCAGAGGAGCAGGCGCTGTGACCTTCAGTGTCCTGGAGTGTGTGTGTGTGTGTATGCGTGTGTGTGTGTGTGTGTGTGTGTGTGTGTGTTGTTGTGAAGGGGTAGAGGTGCGACACTAGTTCTGGTTCCGGGGCTCTCCTTGGAGCAGGCTCTAGGAATGCTTACCTTCTCTCGTACACTTGGCCAGCTCTTCATGTCCAGACTGGGCCATGTATGGGGTCTATAGTGTTCTGACTGCCCATAAGAACTTGTGTAAGCAACAATGAGGGCCTCGTCTACTGCCAGCCCATCTGGATGGTGTAGATGAGGGGACCGAGAGACTGTTGATGGGTTCTGAGTCTCCTCAGAAAGGGAATGGGCTGTGGTCATGAGCCCAGGTATCCTGGACCTCAGCTTGTATCTCTGTCAGCACACTCTATGGCAGGTTTCAGGAGCTGCTTTGTCAGGCTGTAGAGCAGGGCCGGTCAGGAGCTGGGGGAGTGGCTGACTGCCGGGTTCAAATCCCGACTCACTGGTTATCAGCCATGTGCTTCCAGAGATGTCAGTGATTGCTCAACCGAGGTTTCCTCACCTGGGGGTTGGGCAAAGATGGGCAGCTCCTGGGGGTGACGACCCACCTGTCACTGTGGTTCTATGCAGTAAAGGTCTGTGCTGGGTGGGGCCAGGGAAAAGGCATGGGAATGACTTACTGAAGGCTTCATGAGAACTGACCAGTGTGGCTGGAGCAGGGACTGTCCAGGGAAGAGAGGAGGACAGAGCTGAGTCTGGCTGTAGAGTCCCAGTGTCCTGCCGTTAAGTGTCCTTCAGGGGTGATGGTGTAGATGTGTTCACAATCTCCCATAGTTTGGGCAGCTCATACAGGTGCAGGGAGCCTGGCAGTTCTGCTCTCTATGGGACCCCCAACTTTCTGATTATGATCCGCAATGTAACCATTAGCCCCAGCCACACTGTAGGATGAATAGCAAGATTGGATCTGGAGTTGTCTGCCTGGACAATTGAAAGCAGTGCCTCAAGTTTGGCTGTCACCTTCTCTGGGTTCTTAAGAAAAAAATCTACTAAGGACAGCATTTGGTCTCTCTGTATTGTTGTAGGAAGCTTACTTAGATCTGAGGACCAAGACAAGAGGTCAAGGAAGAACAGATTACAACAGAACGGGTCAGGGGTGCTGCACAGGAGCAGCGGGGATGAGGAGCCGCCAAGGGACGTGGAGATGGTCAAAGAACCACAAAGTAAGGGACAGAGCACACAGGAGACACACCTAGACATTGATTCTTCTGTTTATAGGCTCACCTACCATCTTCATCAGAGCCCAGACAATGGCAGGCTCCCTGCAGTTTTCTAGAATATTCTCTAACGACAGATTGTCCAGAGATCCTGTTTGAGAGAAAGCACACAGTCACTCCTTACACATGTTGTGTGTTTCTTCGTAGTTAGCAGGCTCTTGTATAGCTCAGGCTGGCTTCAAACTCTCTTCACCTGAGGATGATCTTGAACTTTTTAAGATTATAAACGATTTTAATTTTATGTGCACCAGTATCTTATCTTCATGCACATCCATGCTCCATGTGTGTGCAGTCCTTGAGGCAGCTAGGAGAGGGGTTCTGATCCTCTGCAACCAGAATTAGGGGTGCTCGTCAACCACTCTGTGGGTGCTAGGAATTGAACTCAGGTCCTCTGCAAAAGCAGCACATGCTCTAAACGGCTGTGCCACCTTTGCAGCCCCAATCCTGAACTTTCTATTTTGCTGTCTCTAGCTCATGAGTGCTCAAACTACAGCATCTGCTCCATGCCTGGCTGGTGTGGTGCTGGGGATCAAACCCATGTCTTTGTACATCCGAGGCAAGTACTCGACCAGTTGAGCCACATCTCCCAGCCCTCCTCTACATCTTTTTATTCATGCACATTTGGGCAAATTGAGTTTGCTGTTACTTGGAACAAAAGACACACATAGGGCTCAGTCTTTTCTTTGTTCTACAGCTGGAAGAAGGAAAAAAAAGGTGGGCAGACAGTGTGCTTGGAAGCTAGGTACCACCTTGGCTCCCAAGATGCCAGCTCTGCGCAGGAGACCCACTGACGGTCCTTGACCAGGTCCTTGCCTGTACTTCTGGCAGCTCCTCCATTTCTAGGTTGTAAGTAGCATGGCCAGTCCTACGCCATGCTGCCCACCAGTCTGGGCCTTAGCTCCTCTGCTCCTCTTCTCTTTTCTTCCCCTCCACCCAGAACTCTGTTCCATTTGGGTTAGAGCCCAAGTGACTGGGTCCATTCCTCATGGTAATTTATATGCAATTGAGTCCATTGAACTTTGCTGCACGTCTGGCTAGGTTGTCATTCATGTGTCTGTGCCCATATCCGCACAAACCAAGGCATTAAATATTTCAAGACCACCTTGTGCTCTTCTCCAGAGAAGACCACCCTGGTGTCTGACTTTTATCATCATAGGTTGTTGACCTTCATACAGATGGTATCAGACGGTGCTTTGTGTCTGGTTTATTTTATTCAACATAATGCCTTTGAGAGTCTCTCTGGCTGATGCTTTTTGTTGTTTTAATCACTGTGGAGTGTTCTAGCATGCGAGCACATCGCAGTTGGTTTAACCCCCCACTGTATTTGGGATGTTCCAATTTGAACCTCCATGATTAAAACATTTGTGTCCACACCTACTTGTGGACACATGTGTTTCTTGTGGGTACAGGGCAATAGCTTGGCTTTGGGACAGAGTGGTGTTAGCAAAACAAGTTGGCACTGTCCTCAGTGTCTACTAGGTGTAGCTTCTTGGTAGGTCAGATAGCAGGTTCACACTGATGGACGTGAAGAATTGGTTGATACGGCCAAGTGCTCTCATCTTTTAAGGGGCCATGAGACAAGGCTTGAAATATGCTAGGGGGAGTTTTGGGTTCCATTTTATTTTATTATTTTTTTCAAGACACAGTTTCTCTGTCTCTGTGTAGCACTGGCTGTCCAGGAACTCGATCTGTAGACCAGGCTGGCCTTGAACTCAGAGATTTGACTGCCTCTGTCGTCCTAGTGCTGGGTCCTGCAGAGCTGTGCATTCTTTCTCTCAATTTTAGGATGAGAAGAATGTCAGAAAGCAGTGGGGTCTAGGAAGGGGAGGAACCCTAGACAGGAAGATGAAACTGTGCCAGATACTGAAGCCAGCTGGTGCTCCAGGGCATTGACATGTCTGAAGTCATGTGACCAACAGGAACGTCACCTCAAGTCAGCCTTCTCATCCAGGTATCTTTCAGCCACTGCAGGCTGCCCCTTTACAGGGGAGGCACCTGGGGATAGCTAAATGGATGCTCTACTTTCAGATCAGCCTCCAGATAACCCCTCTATCAGCTCACCTCCCATGCCTTGCTTCCAGCCCTTCCTCTGGCCCTGCCTGCTCCCAGAAAGATAGTCATAGGCCATGGATAGCCTGGGTCATAACTGTGAGCTATAGGAGTAGGGGCATAAGCATGAGCCTAGGGGAATGGTATTGCCTAAGACCCATGCCAAGACTTGCCTGTGAGCCAGCCATGCATGGGTGAGAGGGCAGCTCTCACAGAACATTCCTGGAAAATTTTTGCCCTTACTAACCCCTTAGGCTTCCTTGGCAAGACTGGCTCATTTGGTCCTAGGCTGGGAGGCTTACAGATGACTCTGAGCTTGTAGGGAGACCTTAGTGGCTCAGGAGGAGCACTACCTTGACCTCCTAGCAACTGACAGTGGACATCTTTACTGGAAGATTCTGGATGGCTCACTCTCAACCGAGTTCACGGTACGAAGGCTGTGGAATGAGGGGTTCTCTGCCTTTTTCCTGGAAGGGAGAGAGGCTGGGTGTGCACGCTTGTAAGCGTGTCTGAGTAATGTCTCTGTGTATACAGACATCTTTTACTTATCTATTTGTTCATTCATCCTGCAAGTATTTACTAATTGCCTGTTATGTGCCACTGGGGTTTCCACAGTGGATAAATGAGACAAAGTCCTTGACCTCAAAGGGGATTATTGTATGACAAACACATCTCCATGTGATGTCTGTACACCTGAGGACAGCTTCTTACTGCAACATGAAGCTGTGCTTTCTCTCTCTCTCTCTCTCTCTCTCTCCCTTTCTCTCTCCCTTTCCCTCTCTCCTTGTTCATGTGTGTAGGAGTATAGATGCATGTGCATGAAAAGGGCTCTGAACATTTGAAGCTTTTAATGTGTGTTTGTGAAGGGGAGAGATTACTCATCCACTCAGAGAACTATTCAAGAAAGGCCTCTCCCAGAGTAGTTATATTTTCATAAATAAAAATAATCAAATAATGAGTTCATTTCCGATCTTGAGTTTGATGCCAACATTCCAGGAAAATAAGACCCACTGGCTGGCTGGCGGTGATCTGCATGGCTTGGATTAGCTGGGGAAAGCGCAGAGGAGGGGAGAGTCCTGCCACTTGCAGGCTGCAGGAAGTAAGGGAATCTGTGGCTAGAGAAGTTGCATGTGTCTGAGTCTGACAGCACCTTGCTCTTGCATGGACACCAGCAGAGCCCAGACTGGGGCTCACAAGGCCTGCGCTTCTCCATCTAGTCCTTTCTAGTCAGTGATGGTCTATGCAGCTTTATAAATACTAACGGCTACCAAAAGCACAGACCACCAATGCTCCGAATTTCTAAAGAGCCAGCGAATAACTCCTTCCACTCAGTCTAGGCCTCACCAGCGCCTGTTGGGCAGGGAGAAAAGGGGATCCGGAAGTGGCTGTGGTCAGAGACTTGAAGGGAGTGGGAGAGACCAGTCCCTGAGCTCTGCTTGGATCCTCATCTAGAAGCTCTTGCTTCCACATTCCCCACATGTGCACCCCTAAGCCACGTCATGTCACTTCATGTCCCTACCCTGTGCTCCTCCCAGACATGCTTATCCCACCCCACCCTTTCTGTCTTTGCTTAGGTTGGTCTTTCTCCTTACAGCACTCTTCTTCCAAATTGGGTGCTCCAGATCCATCTGTTCTTGAAGACTGAGAAGTCACCTCTTCATGAATCTTCTCCAGATACTACGCATAGGACTGCTTTCTCTTCCTTAGCAACGAACACCTGCTAACTCTCCTCCTTTTTTTCCTAGACTCTGAATCTCAAGACCCAAATCTGTGCCCCACCCACACAGCTGATTTTCCACACAGGTCTGCAGACAGGGCTGTGCCTAGATAATGACCAGAAAGGTGTCTCAGCTCAGCCAGTAGCTTGTTGCTGTGTCCCGTATATGTGTGCCCTGCATGGAGGGGTCCTGATGCCAGACAGATGACTTGGCATCAACACGATGGCTGAGAAAAGGACGCTGGGGGACTGCAACAGAGAAAGAGATGAAGTTTTCCCAAGGGTCTGCTGTGGACACCAAATTGGGACATCTGACATCTGCTAGACATCCAAGACCTACGCTGAGGTGGGGATAATCAATTCAGAGGTAGAGGTAAAAAAGAAGGAATGGTCCATCCATCCATTTATCTATCTGTCCATCCATCCATCCATCCATCCATCCATCCATCCATCCATCCATCCATCCATTTATCCATCCATCCATCTATCATCTATCTGTCCATCCATCTGTCCATCCATCCATCCATCCATCTATCCATCCATCCATCCATCTATCCATCCATCCACTTTTTCAAATTTTATTTTATGTGTGTGAGTACCTTCATGTATATGCACCGCATGTATGCCTGGTGCCCTTGGAGGCCAGAAGAAGACATTGGATCTCTCCTAGAGCTATAGTGAACTATGTGGGTGCTGGGAACCCAACTGGGGTCCTCTGCAAGAACAACAGAGCTCTTAACTGGTGAGCTATCTCCCCAGTCCCCATCAATTCTCTTTTATTTATCCATTCAACAAGCAATAGCCCAGAACGGTCCTTACATTATTGCGTCTACTCTTCATAACAGGCTGTGTGAGGAATGCTTTCTGTCTCGGGGGGAGCCGAGCTTCAGAGAGGATGAAGTCAGTGTTCAAGGTCATCCAGCTGGGGAGGCCTGAGCTGAGCCTTACACTCAGGCCAGGCTGCCTCTCTAACCAGAGTTCTTCCCACGCCAAAGAGGAACAAATGGCTTATTTCTCAGTCTCTTCAAGGCTTTGGGCAGAGCTGGATCATAGCCCTTGGGCAATATGATTAAGCCTTGTTCTTTGTCTGGGAAGTTCAGTCTAGTCCTCACCCAGTGCCCCCATCATGGCTCTGCTATAAGCTAGCTTGTCTTTATTTTCTAAAACTTCTCCAACAAGGCCATTTATAGGGGCAGGGTCCTGCCTCACCCATGGGCGGAAAGCCGGGACAGTGGGGGTTCTAACAAGGAGGGGGTTTTTTGGGGGGGGCAGGCTTATTTTGCTGAGGCTTAGCATGGGAGGGAGACCTGAGAGTCTTTCCACAGTCATGTTGGACTGTACTAGAAATGCATGGTCTGGCTTTCACTGAGTAGGATGGAGGGGCTCAGGACTCTGAATTTACTGCAAGTCCCAAAGGCGTGGGATGTAGGTGGTCAGAAGATGGATAAATAATGAACATAAGACAGGCCTGGTGGCAGGCACTTGTAATCCTAGCTACTCACAAACCTGAGGAAGGGGGACTGGAAATTCAAGGCCTGTTTGGATTGTAGAAAGAGTTCAAAACCAGCTGGGTAACTTAAATGAGACCGTGTCGCAGAATAAAAATGTATATTAAAACCTGGGGGTATAGGGATATAGATTAGTGATGGAGAACGTGCCTGGCTGAACTTGGTTTCAGTTCCTGATATTATAAAACAACAGGGACACAAAATAAGACCTTTAATAGCAGAGTCAGCATGGGTGGAGCCAGCCCAGGCTGAATCCCTAAGACCATCTGTTTTGTTCTCTCTGTCTGTCTGTGTATATATGTGTGTGCATGTGTGAGTGTGTGTGTGTGTGTGTGAGTGTGTGTGTGTGTGAGTGTGTGTGTGTGTGTGTGAGTGTGTGTGTGTGTGAGTGTGTGTGTGTGTGAGTGTGTGTGTGTGTGTGTGTTGGGGGGGCAGTATGTGCCTGTGAATATAGTGTCCTCAGAGAACAGAAGAGGGGGTCAGATCCCCTGGAGCTGTAGTTACAAGCAGTTATAAGTCACACTATATGGGTGCTGGAAAGTATACTCTGGTTCTCCAAAAGAAGAGTATACACACTAACCCGTGAGCTATTTCTCTAGCCCACTGCTAGGTTTTTGAGGCAGGGTTTTACGTAGCTTAGGGTGGCCTTGAATGTGCTATGTAGCTGGAGATGCCCTTGAGCTTCTAATTCTCCTGCCTCTGCTTCCTGAGTGTGAGAATGGCGGGCATGGACTACTACATCCGGTTTAAACCATAGCAGGAACCAAAGACAGGGTTTTGTGCATGCTAGGTAAGCCTTCTACCAACAGAATGACATCCACAGCCCTGCTAGGGGTCTTGAACACTGTCCCTTGAGGAGTCTGGTGGAGACTGCTCCTACTCTCCAGGTCTCTGTCATGGAGGAGGATCTGAAGAGCTTGCTGAGTTCAGTTAGGGGACCTACCTGGACACCAGAGTGTCCTCCTTGTCCCATCAACAGGACACTCTGGTCACTTGGATCCTCCTAAACTTGCTGCCTACTGTGCTTTGAACGCACACTCTTGTCTCTTCCCCAGCAGGTCCAAGGGTGACATCACAGTAACAGATGAGTCAGCATCTCTTTACACACACGCACACACACACACACACACACACACCCCTCCTTACACTCAGGCCTGTCCTGGTGTGTCCACATTGTCACCTAGGGTATCTACGCCAGAACTCAGGAACATACCTGTGACCCAGAAGATGACGGGGAAGTTGGAGGTCCTGATGAGGGAAGGGGAGTCATTCTGGGTGATTCTCCTTTAAGTTAGAGGTTTGGGTAAGTGTTCATGGTTCATGAATCTTGGTTTTTTTTCTTCCAGGGGAGGAAAGGACTGGGCTGCGGCCTGGGGCTTCCAGAGTGGGAACTTGAGCTACCTGCTGGCTGTTTGCAAAATAAAGTGTGTGTGTGTGTGGGGGGGGGGGGGAAATGACTCCTATTGACATGTCCCTGTTCTGGGCCTGGCTGGGAACAGAGCTTAGAAACTTGATCAGGGACAGAGGCAGCTAAGACTTACCACATTTCTCAGAGGACATTCTCTGGAGAACTCCGTCTCTGAAAGTGTCAAGGACTACAGAGAAGCGAAGAGTAGGGGAGTCCATCCCAGAGGCCACACGCTGCTGGGTGCAGTGGTCCAAGCTCTTTTTGCCTCTCTGTCAGTCTATTTTACAGAGTTCAGACACAGTTTTCCAATCTTCCTCCTCTCTGTGGGGTGTAGGGGTAGAGAATGGGGGGGGTACCATGGTGGTGGGGTTGGAGGGAAATTTTTCCTCTCTGAGGGGAGGCCCTCTCATTGGCCTCTGGCTCCTAGGAGAGAGAAGACTCTGACATCTAGGTCACCATCACCTCTTAGCTACTATTAGCTCAAGGCCAACATCCCTCCATCCCGGAGTCAGGTACAGAGGCTGGGAGTTCCCTGTTGCTCGGGCCTGCCCCTCCCCCTAGGTAGAGCAGTGGTTCTCAGCCCTGTGGGTTGGGATCCTCTGAGGGTCAAATGATCCTTTCACAGATATCAGAAAACACAGACATTTATATTATAATTCATAACAGTAGCAAAATTACAGTTATGAAGAAGCAACGAAAATAATTTTGTGGTTGGGGTTCACCGCAACATGAGGAGCTGTATTAAAGGGTCACAGCATTAGGAAGGTTGAGAAGCACTGAGCGAGAGGAAAGAGACACAAAGGGAAACATTTAGGTCTGAAAAGGAGATAGCGTGGAGGGATCAAATGAGGGGAAGCGGCTGGTGTGTGGGGAAGGGCGGGCTTGCAAAGCCAGCGATGCTCTCTCAGGGGACAGAACTCACCCCATGGTTCACTGGGCTTCCTTAGCGGAGCTGGGTATCAGAATCTCGTCTCCTGGCTATGAGCCTAGTTATCTAGATCCCAGTGATCTAGAAACCTCTGCCTGAGCACTGTCTGGCCTGCAGATCCCAGAGCAGGTACTGTGTTAGCCTCAGCCTGCCTTCAGCACCTCAGAACCATGCCAAATGTGACACGCGTACCTTTCAAAGCTCCCCGCCATCATAGCCAGCCCTCACGCTGTCTCCTTCTCTGTCTCTCTTCCTGCCTCTCATTCTGTCTGTCTGTCTCGTCCTCACTCTGAGGTGGCCTTTTGCTCCTCACCCCCAGGCAATCTCTTGTGTGAGGTTTGCTGCAGTGTGCTATCTACCGTACACCTCGGCCCTGACCCACCAAAGTACTTCCACCACATAAACCCTAACAGTACCCTCTGCACTGGCACAGCCTAGAGCAGGACGCAGGCATCCTGGCCAGGCAGGCCTTGGCATCCACCATCACACATTTCAACACCCTTGTCTCACTCACCAGCAAGAGCGAGAGACATTTAGGGGGAGCTCCCTGGGCGTTCTCAGAATACAGAAGGAGGCAGAACTGAACTTGGCCTATGTTAATGTGGCCCACACAGCATCCTTCCTGTTTGGACGTCCCACCTGAAAAGCCAGATTTCTTCTTTCTCTGAGAAAGCTCAAATCTGACCAGTTTGACCCATGGCACATGCTTCGCAGCCTTCAGTCTCCACAACCTCAGTACCACTCTGCCCACATCACATCCACCTATCCACCTCTACCACACCTGTCACCTCCCTGCCACCACGGACAGGCGAGTGCTGTGCCTGATACCATCTTCTGTGAGGAGGAGGCAGGCTAGGGGACAGCATCCGCAAGCTTTGCTGCTCCCTGCAGTGTCCCCTAGATCTGGCGGTAGGGAAAAGGCTGTGTTCTTCCTCTTCTGACCCCCACCATCAGTGCTTTGGAGGGGCCCTCTTTCATGGCTGCAGACAGAGCTTTGATGGAAACGAAACTAGTCTTACTTCCCACCCTCTGTCTCCTGACTCTGGTATCTGTGCATTGCCCCAGGTGGGTGCAAGCACTGACCCATTCCTGTCCTGAAAGCAGTAGGCCTCATATAAGCTGGAGCCCCCACTGCCCAAACTTCACAGGCTAGAGGCGACCGGGGAGGGTACTATGTATCACAGTGTTTTCCAGATACTGCCAGCCTTGTAACCAACCCAACACATACTTGCTGGATGCCTACTGTGTGTCAGTGGACGTGTGAGGCACTCCTTCCTCCTGACCTCTTTGCGCTCCACCTTGATCATCTGTAAAATCCATGGTTACGACAGGGTCACATTGGACAGGGGTCTCACTAGTAGTAGCCTAGGCTGGTCTGGAATGCCCAGTCCTCTTGCTTCCTATTCTGAATTGCTGGGACTACAGGTGTCTGGGACCACAACAGCCTTTCCAAGATCCTTAATGAGATTGGGGGGGGGGGGGGCACCCGGTGTAAACTGTTATCTACATCGCAGACAACGTGATAGCTATTACTAAGATGGCTTAGGTCCTTGCCTTCTGTTCACAATATCTGTGTGTCTTTTTTCCTCCTCTTCTCTTCTACCCTCAATCCCCTAGTCTGAACCCCATGCTGGGCTGCAGCATTCTAAGGGGTTCTCACCCTATGCTCCCCTCCAGGTGCACAGAGACCTTATTTGGCAGGCAGTTGTCCCCTTGCCCCGTTCCTAGGGGACCCTGCACCGTGACCTCATGACCTCGTGACCCATGTTTTCGCGGGCAAAGGGGCCTTTTGTTCCTGGGGCCAGGCCTGCAGGGCCGTGCACAGCTCCCACCCTAATCCAGCTAATTACCGTCCACAGGGCAGTCAGGGTGCGCGCTCGCCCACCACTTTCCCACGGCTGTGAAGAAAGCCCCTCAGTGCAGTGCGAAGAACAGAGGGCGATTCAGCATCTTCTGCCACCCTGGGCCTCCGTGTCTTCTGCTGACGACCTCTGCCTGTCCTTGTCTGACTGAGCGCAGACTCACTGTTTGCTCTGATTTTCTTTCTCCATCTCTGTTTTCTTTTCTTTTCTTCTCTAATCTGTGTGTCTCTCCAGCTCATTCCCTGATCTGTGTTTTCCTAGGTGTCCATATCTACAGCTGTCCGTTCTGAGGCTTAATGTGTCTGTCCCCTGAAACTTTCTCATGCCAGGATCAACCTCTCCAATCTGGGGATCTACTCTCAGAGCCCCACCATCTTGACTTTCAGTTGCTCTAGCCCAGCAGCCTCAGGTGTCCCTCGGGCCTTGCAGAAGACCACTGAAATGAGGTCCCTCTTATATGGAAGGAAATCGGGAAAGCTCTGGGGAGAGTTATGGGATACAAAACGGTAGCATTCATAAGTTGATGAGTTCAATTCCCAGCATGAGAGGGAGGGAAGGGAGGAGAGAAGGTAATTATTCAGGGGGCCCAGGTTTCTTGTGAATGGCCCCCCTCTAGTGAGGGAGTTCCAGACTAGAAGAAAACATCTGAGGTTTGCAAGCTGGGCTGGGAAGGTGAGTGTGCACACACAGGCTTCTACAGTAGCATTTGAACACAGGCTACCTGAGGAGGTTCTGTGTCTTGTGGCCAATTCCTAGCCTCGAGGGAATTGCTGTCAGCCTCAGTTGGGACAGCCAAGGAGAGGACCTGATGTCTGAGTCTGTTCTAGCCACTGTTGAATCTGGACACTGTTAGAACTCAATGAGAGACCATGTTCAAAGAATGCTGGGCAAGTCATGAGATGGTTACTTCTGGAAATTTTAGGATCCAAGAGTTCCCCCCGCCCCCGTTACTCAGGCCCATTTACCAAGTGACTCGGAATCAGGAACTGAGCAAGCCAGGAGGAGCAAGCAAGCCAGTAAGGAACATCCCTCCATGGCCTCTGCATCAGCTCCTGCTTCCTGACCTGCTTGAGTTCCAGTCCTGACTTCCTTTGGTGATGAACAGCAGCATGGAAGTGTAAGCTGAATAAACCCTTTTCTCCCCAGCTTGCTTCTTGGTCATGATGTTTTTACAGGAATAGAAACGCTAAGACACCACCCTATGAGGTTTTTCTGTATCTTGGCTCTCCTATAACTCACTCTGTAGACCAGGCTGATCTCGAACTCAGGATTCCACCTGTCTCTGCTTCCTGAGTGCTGGGATTAAAGGTCTGCAACACACTCAGCAGAATTTCATTCTGTTTTTCACCGAAAACGTATACTGAGCACTTACTTGGTGCCATCCATGATTCTCAGTGGCATAGAAAAGCCACCGATGATGTGAAGATTGCCGTGCTGTGTTCTAGTTGGGGAGACCATGGGAGAACAAATATAGGAGCCGGGCCATTAGATGGGGTAGAATAGTCAGGAAAGATGCAAAGGGCTGTTGAGACCCAGGTGAGGACGTTGGTCACAGTTGGCTTTTCTGGGTTGGTGGCATGTCAGTGGAATCTTGAAGTGAGGTCTGGTGCCATTTCCAAGGCAATGAACCCAATGGGCTTGCAGGCAGGCTCCCCCCAGGGCTGCCATGTGGGTCTTCTGGGACACTTGGTGGTGCTTGAGAAATGCCTGGCTCACCACTGGGTAGCAGCAGGAAAAGGCTGGTGAGATAACCTAGGCTATAGTAAACTCCTGCCTTTTAGTTTTCCTGTCTTTGTTCCCTCTGCCAGGGATGTTCTGACATGGGAATCCTTGAACAGACAGACCATAGGTGACACACAGGTGACAGTCCTGGGGAAAGACCCCTAGGCATGGACTGATGGTCTGTGTCCCATGGAAATAGGATCCTCTCTGTCCAGGGAAACCAAGGGCTTCTTTATATCCAGGTAACTGAGGACAAATGATTAGTGTGTCGTGAACTTGTAAATCACCAGCTAACACAGGGTTGTGGGTGTTTGGATCAGGGGACAGGAAATAGGCAGCAAAGTGTGGCCTCCAGCAGGCTCACATTGACCTGGACAGAGTAGGAGAAGGTGGGAGGCAGAAGACAGGACATCTGGAGTCCCAGTAGGACCTGAGGATGCTCAGAGCTCCAGCCTGAATACTGAATGGGGAGGTACTGGCTACACGGAGTACATCAGGGCTGGAGGAGGCCCATGGCTGCTCTCCACTTTTCCCCAGCTCACTGCTCTTCTCACTAACAAATCCAGAGGAGCCTGGCTCTGGTGGGAGAATCTCTGAGTGTGAGAGGCCCCTCATGCTGCCTAACCTCGGTGAGATGAGCCCCGGCAGGGGCCCTGGCAACCTCCACCCTGGACCTTCCTCCATAAGCCCTGCTGTGTGGCCCGTGTGAAGCAGGCAAGTGCTGTGGTTCTGGGTAGGACCAAAGACAGCAAACTCCTGCTGGGTCTGAGCTGCTTGAGTCTTTTCATAACTCTGCCCCTCCCCCCACCACTTGGAAGCTGGTGGAGTCATCATGGCGCCTCTCTGGGCCATAGTTGGTTCACTTGCAAAGTGGTTGGAGGAGTAATCGCGAACAGTGGTCTGCATAGGAGTTACAGTAAGGACAAATCGATGTGGCTGTCCAAAGGTTTCTGCTGGACAGCAGCTTCCAGTCATTTTGGACCCATACATTTGACATTTGGCCTACAAATTAATGCATGGTGGGTAGTAATTTGTGGTATGCACAGGTTTTTGGTGCACTTTTCTTCATTCTACTTTTGAAAAGTCATGACCCATGGAATGCACTGCAGTTCGGAATGGGCTGTAAAGTTTCTGTGTGCTCATCACACACGGGGTAGGGTTAGATGTTACCTGGGCGCGTCTATCCTGACTCCTGGGCAGCCCACCACTGACCTGGCTTGGACCTGCTTCTGCAGGTCCTGAAGTTTGCTTGGGCCCAACTTCTCCAGTCATCTTTCCTATTGGTGAGCCCCTTCAAATCTCCCTGCGGACAAGTCAACACCGTGCCAAAAGCTAGAATGACCAGCTAGATGTGCGTGTGGTCTTATGAAGCATCTTGTCTCATAGGAACAAGTAAGCCAAGGGAAGTGAGTTATTCATAGCCACTCAGTGAATAGGTATCAGAACCAGAGTGAGAGGGCTCAGGTGTCTCAGCAGGCTTGGTCTAGGAGCTACTAGATAAGAGGCCCGAGGCAAGCCTGATGCACTTTGGACCCTCAGTTGCCTCCTCTCTAGACCGGGACCTCTTTGCTTTTCCCAACAGTTGTGTCTGCTTTAAAGATCACACGAGACTATGTGCAAAAGAAGATCTCTGAAATAAATGTTTAAACAGGGTAGGAAGGGGGAAGGTCAGGGATTTTTTGGTGGCCAGGATAAATATTTTGTATTGCATTGCCATGGTAGATAAGTAACGCTCGTTCATGCTTGCTAACATCTGTGGAAGCCCACAGGGTTGGGCTGTCTCAATGGCTCAGCGGCTCAAAATGTTTGTCACAAAGCATGATGACCTGAGTTTCATCCCCAGGACCAACATGGTGGAAGGAGGGAACCGCCTCCCACCCTCCACACAGGCATACACCCTGCTCCCAGCACACACACTACATTAAAAAATGAAGTGTATTTAAAAAAAAAAAAAACCCACAGTATTTTGTAGCAGAAGGAGTGAGACTTTATGCAAATTTCAAGAATCACTTAGATGGTTAGACGATGCCATTCTTGTTTGTAGAAATGAACAGAACTGAAGAACACACACACACACACACACACACACACACACACACACACATATTCGAGGCAGCCTCATTGAAGTGAACGTGTCTGTGGGGGTGTAGTGGGGGGGAATTCATACCTAAACGACCTTGAAAATGAGTGAAATGTGTTAAGACCAGCGACAAAAGAAACCATGCCTATTCACTGTCTCCAGTTGATAAAACTTTCTCTTGGAGCAAGGATTAGCTAGTCCAAAGCCAGTATGCAGCAGTATAGGAACTGAATAGTTAGGCAAGTGGATGGTGAATGCTAGGTGCTGGGTCTCTCACTGTGGACGTGAGAGACTACTGGCAAGTAAAGGGCCCAGGCTACCCCGATCCCTAGGACGGTCACCTAGAACTGTGGAAGCCCTTGAGATCAGGGCTTCTTTAATATCCACACAGGTGGACAGCTACAGGAACAGTGACGGATTTGTGTTATCTCTGAGTAGTTAGTATGCTCACTACACTCACAAGCTCTGTCAGTTGAGAGTCTAGGAGGATTGACAGTAGCAATGGACACCCTAGTGTCCAGATCTTGGCCCTTGATTTCAGTCTTGGGATTCTGAGCTAGCTCAGTCAGTAGGGGCATGCTGCTCCTAATTTTCTTCTCCAGTGAAGGGAACCAGGGCTTTCTGGAGAAGTAAGTGATTCGAAAATGCAATCTGGAGCATCTGCTAGTACTGGAATGTTATGGAATTACAAACACACAAACAGTGGCAGTGTGTCAAAGGAACACGGGAGTCACATGAAAGTGCCCCTGGCTAAAGCTAGATGCATGTGCACAATATATAAATCCAACATTGATAGACTGTTACCCAAAGCCCAGAGCGAACACCTGAGCATCCGTGCTTGCACAGAGGAAGGACAGACTAATAAACTGGAGAAAAGATAGAAACCCCTGGTGCAGAAGAATTGTAGGTGATTGGGGTAGATGTTCAGAACTGGCTGTGTACCTGACTTCCTGTCAGCACAGATTTCAAAGATGAAGGAAGATCTTTATCCTGGCAGAGAGGCATGGCCTCCCTCAGCCCAGTTGTCAGAGCTAATGTCGCCACGATGTGCGCTCCATGTGACACAGTGAGAGGGCACTTTACCTCTGCGATCTTCCTTTACAAACCCGGAAGTCCAGTCAAACCATGAGAAAAACAGACAAGTTCTAACTGAAGG
Source organism: Uromys caudimaculatus (assembly GCA_028551405.1). Lineage (NCBI taxonomy): Eukaryota > Metazoa > Chordata > Mammalia > Rodentia > Muridae > Uromys > Uromys caudimaculatus. The sequence continues at coordinate 3,583,045 of CM052705.1, forward strand.
TTGATCTACACTACTCAAAATGGTCAAGACCAGGGACGTCTGAGAAACTGTCACAGTTCAGGAGACATGATGACTCAGTGTAGGGAGTCTCTCAGAACAGAGAAGGGTGCTAGGTGACTGCATGCAGTGCATGTACAGTTTAGTAACGCTACTCGTTACATCACCCACCTGATCAGGGTGCATCCACATTGGTTTATGGGATGTGACAAATGAGCCCTGCCAGTTCGAGGTGAGAATGAGGGGACAAAAGATGGGAACTCACCATCTTTGTGATTGCTCCCCATAAATGTAAAACTATACCAAAATAAAAATTGTATGTAGAAATCTGGGGGCCTTGTGAATGCTGTTCTCTGCTTATGGTTGGGACGGCTGGAAATGGGAGCATGCTTTGGCGCTGTTTCAAGGGGTGTTCAAAGAAGCCTCAAGGTTAAGACGTCTAGCCATGGAGACGGTGTCTAGGAAGAAGGTCTGTGCTTGTCCTGGACTGAGAAGAGATGCCACAGGAGAAGGTGTCTTGAGGCTCTTCACTGTTTGGGGAGAGCAGCTGGAGGTGAGTGGGTGGGGAAATAGTCTGCTATTCCTTCTATCTAAGGACGGGTCTCATATCCTCTCCTGCCGAGCTCAGGGTTTATGGCTGTGTTGACTAATACTTGAGAAAAGCAATGTTGTATGCAGACCTAGGTTTTTAGAAACTGTTAACTTCTGCTTCCAGTCTTGTACGACTTCTCACCCTTGGCACAAAGACGCCATGCTGAGAGGAAGTCCAAGTGATCAGCCACAGCTGGTGGAGGCACAGAAGCCTGTGTGCAGAGGAAGAGGCTCCCGCTCTCAGGCCTGGCTGTGTGCCCATTTGACAGTCTTCACTTGCTAACCATGTAAGTCATCTTGCAAATGGATCCTCCCATCTGCAGACGAGCAGCCCACAGTCACCATCTTGTGGAGCAGAAGCTAACCCTTCTGTCTTAGTTAGGGTTTTACTGCTGTGAGCAGACATCATGACCAAGGCAACTCTTATAAGGACAACATATAAATGGGGCTGGCTTACGGGTTCAGTCCATTATCATCAAGGCAGGAACATGGCGGCATCCAGGCAGGCATGGGGCAGGAGCTGAGAGTTCTACATCTTCCTCTGATGAAGCTAGCAGAATACTGGCTTCCAGGCAGCTAGGATGAGGGTCTTAAAGTCCACACCCACAGTGACACACCTACTCCAACAGGGCCACACCTTCTAATAGTGCCACTCCCTGGGCCAAGCATGTACAAACCATCACACCTTCTCACCATGACCTGCCCAGTGTAGATTTAAGAGGTGACAAAGGTGCACCAAGCTACTGAGTTTTGCATGGCAATCTGAATGTCCAGTGGTGGGGCCCTGGTGGCCTCTGGTGCTCAAGTGTGGTGTGGTGGGGAATCAAGCCTGGAGCTAGATTGCCTGAGTTCGGATCCTGACTACACCAGGTACGAACTGTGACATTCTCTACAAGCTATCTAGCATTTCTGTGCCTTGGCTAAGTCATCTGGAAAATGGAGAGAATGGCAGCCATGTAGAGTTACTAGGGAGGGTGAAATGGAAACCACCTGGCATATGCATGAACCCTCTGCCAAGCTGCCATGTCGGCCTTTCTGGGTTCTGGGATGTGGGCCTGCTGGGCCCTCCACTGCATCATGTGATCCTTGCCTGTAGGGCCAAATCCTGCCTGTGAGATTGGCCTCGTTCACTCCCATAATGTTTTCTGGGCCCTCCCGGGCCCTCCCTTACCTGCCCTGGTTCTGATTGCTTGTCTGGCTTCTTTTGTCTGGACTCTTAGGAAATGAGAAAGAATGTCAGTTGGCAGTGGGGAGAGCCTGCTGTGGAGGTGGGGTGGCCATCCCTGCTTATTAGGCTCACTGGGAAACAGAAGCATTCCCATCTATCTCACCGGAAGACATGGATTCTGTTGCTGAAATAAGAGCCCAGAGAGGGGTGCTGAGGGATGTAGGTGAGCTTTAGTTGTTCTAAGAAGTGCCTAATGACATAGGATGGTTCTTGAGAACGCTCAGGTTTCATCTTAATTAGATTTAGTCAGAGAAAAGCGAATGTACTCAATGGGATTTTCCCACACGTCTTTGTGTGGGTTCTGAGAACTCAGAAGTGCTTTGCATCCGGCTCTACCATGGGACTCAGGTGTCACCAACTCTAGGGGCTGCAGGGACATAGTGACCTCAAATTAGGGCTCTTCAAACCAAGATGGGCACTGACAGAGGGACTGAACTTCTCCTGGGCTGTGAGGGTCTTTGTGGGGAGCACGAATCACTGACCCTTGAAAGGCAGAGGGCATGATGGTCTTCCAGCCTCAACAGTTCTTGCCCAGGCCTGAAAGAAATGATCCACTTCTTCTTGCTAGGGAAACTGTGTTGCTGGCCTTGATCTTCAGCAACTTTAGGACTTGGGACTGGAAAGAAAGAAGACCTAGAGAACTGAGGTACATGGGAGGCTCTATGGGAAGCAGGAGGGGCAAGGCAGGGGACTGCCTTCAGAGAGAAGTAGAGAATAGCCAGGAGAGTGTGTGCTGAGCAGACCAGCTGACCCAGGCTCCAGTTTCTGGTGATATTCTGGAGCTTCTAGTTTCAGGGGCACATGTGAAGAGAACCCCAAATCTGAGTCCATGCTTTGCCATTCACCATGGGGATGATGGCAGGAAAATTCTGAGTTCTGGTTATAAGGTAGGAATAGCATTGCGCATGCGTGCACCATCCCACCCCCTGAACAGTTTTAACAGGAAAGCGGGTTTTGTTCCTTTGCAGGGCCTTTGATACTTTGTAACCTGTGAATCAGCAAGGAGCTATATGAGGCCTGTCCAAGCACAGTGTATATCAGGCCCTTTCCTGGAAAAGCTAGTCAATCTAATGACTTCCCACCCTGGCTGACCACTGCAGACTCAGTGCGAGTCAGTGTGAGGCCCAGAACAGGGCTGCTTTTAAGGTCCAGATGACTCCAAAAAGCAGGCAGGACCCCAGCTCTAAGGCATACTGGGGTGAGCAGCTAGGACTTGGGTGGGGAGACACAAGATGATCAGGCTGGATTCAGTCAGCTGCTTCTGCAGTGGCTGCTGACCCCTGCAGAGCACAAGGGACCTTGCATTCAGGGTGGGCTCCAGCTTTCTGTCTCGCAGTCCTCTCAAGCTGCTCAGCCTCAGCTGCTATTGGAACAGGGAGGTGGCGAAGAACCCCCCTTGTAGGTCTTGCGTGCAGCTGGCAGGAGGCCTGGACTCTCTCAGCAGCTTCATTGAGATGCTGCCCCAGCCCTGCCCTAGTTCAGGATTTCAGAGCCTTCAGCCCCCTGTCCCAGCCCTCCTCTGCTCCCTGTATCACCCAGGCAACAGCTCTCGGTGACTGGTGGCCAGACGGAGAATGGTGGCAGGAAAGGCCATGGGAAGGGGACAGCTAACCCAACCAAGGCCAGTGTGGGTGATGGTGGAGAGGCCAGGCCCAGGCCCACCCTGAAAGCCCCTTCTGATGTTCACTGACTTAGAGGGATATTTTTCTTCCTTGGTTTATTTTCCTTGATTTAGGGTACCATTTTCTTAATGAGAACTGGATGGATAGATGCTTAAACTTCTTCTGGCAGTTTGTTGGGTTTGATTCTAGTCCCCCACCCCTGTAGATGACTAAGGCATTGTCTACCCCTAGTTCCAGATAAGAAAAGCTACCCTCGCCATCTGGGTGCCAAGCCAGCCATATTCCCCTCCAAGCCAGCCGCGACTTCTCATCAAGCCCTGGAGGGAAGGACTCGGGATGGCTGGTCCAGTTCTCTGGACTTTTTCCAAGCTGAGAATCCCTATTACACCCCCCTGGTGGGGCAGTAACTTATCTGTGGGCATACAGATGGAAAACCAGCAAGCATAGTTCTGGCCTTTGAGACTCCGTGGCACTGTGGATTCTTTGTGCAGAAATGCCAGCTGATGCAGTGCCACAGACAGCGTGAACTGAGAAGGTCAGGCTCAAGTGAATGGCCCAAGTTCAGGACCCCTGTGATGCCCTGCGTTTGGGCTCAGCCTCTGTGTTCTCTGGACCTCCATGTCCCGTCATGAGACAAAGGTCTCATCCTTTCTAGTTGGCGTGTATGAGTATGAAGGTTGGTACTAGGCTGGCCAACTGGGGGCTCCCCAGTCTGAGCCAGGTGGAGCAAGAGTTGCTGTGGTGACTGCTTACACTCCCTAGCTGCATGGGGGAGTGTCTAATGCTCATTGCTGTTCTCTTCCACAGAGAGGCCTCCTGGCCCGACAGTCTGGGGGTTGGTTATTCCTGCCAGGCTCCCATCCCATATCCCCCTGCTCTGACCCAGGGTATCTCCTGGTCCTTTGCCTTTAGGCAGGAAGCTCCTAGCTCCCTGGGACATAGCTTCCTGCACTTCTTACCTCTCCTTCTAGCCCGGGGCAAGAACCCTTGGAAAGAGGGCAGTGTTGCTATGGCTCCAGGATCCAGGGCTAAGGGTGAGCTCAAGGGGTGGGCAGTGGAGATGAAGCTGGTGAAAGTCAGGTTCCTTGGCTGAAGGATCTCTAAGTGGATGAGAGGAGGGGGACCGAGGGACCAGGAGGGACCATGTCTGTGTAGCCTGTTCCCTCTGCCCTTTATTCTGGCCCCAGGAGTGCTTCTTTGTCCCATCTCTTTGAACTGTCAGCCATGACCTCAGACTCATTTTCTCCCTCTCATCTTTGGGTCTGTCAGTGACTGAGTTCCTCTACCAAACTCATACATAGTCTGTCCTTAGGCATTGCCCAGTCATTGCCTAGGTTGTTCCCTGCCATTGTGTGTGTGTGTGTGTGTGTGTGTGTGTGTGTGTGTGTGTGTGTGTGCGCGCGCGCGCACATGCCCATGTGGATGGCAGAAGTCAGACATTTGACAGCAAAGACCTTGGTGGACATTAAGTCTTGGATTTTTCCTGATCTGGAGAAAGGCAGGGTTGTGTCAGAGGGCTGAGGGCAGCTGGCCTGACCCACCCCGTGGCAGCTGGGCTGGGAAGTTGGGTAGGCAGGAAGCCTCCCTTCCCCTTTTCTGATTATAACTTCCCTCCCTCTGGCCGCTCTGCCTCCCGCCAGCTTGGGTGGAGCAGTCTCCAGCACAAAGGCAAGGGTATAATGGGGACATTTCAGGCACTGCTGCTGGTGGGATTGGGAAACTTGTCAAGACAGAGGACTTCTTGGGGTCCCTTACATCACCCTGTCCTGATCTCAAAGAAGAGGGGAAGCCTTTGACTCTGGGCTGTTTTGATTCCTACCCTCACTCCACCACTGCCTGCCTGAACACCATGGGGACATGAGGACATTCTCTGGGTACTGAGGAAGGAAAACTGAAAGAGGCTGAGGACCAACTGAGGAAACCAAAGCCTATGAAGAGGAAGCCCTGTCTGCTGCTCTGACCCGCTAACATATCCTTTGGTCAGGCCTGCATCAGCATCTCCAGGCCGATGCAGCTGCTCACTCGAACGCTTAAGCCACACTTCCTGTGTCCGGCCTGTGGGGACACTATAGAGACAGAGGCTGCCAGCACCAGTAGACATGTTCTGGCCATGGTTACTCAGACAAGCTTGCTGTCAGCAGCAGAAGGAACAAGGCCTTGCTGACGCAGCGGCCTGATCCTGAGAGCTGTGGCCATTGTCCTGTCCAGTGTAGGGACACCATATTGCCCCTCTGCTCCCTTCCAGGAAAGCCTGGGCTGCCTGGGTTCCAGGGTGGGGACAAAGCATATTTAAGCAGGGTGGCTTTGGGGTTTAGGAAAGCTCTCTGCCACAGGCACAGGTGAAGAGCAGGAGAGGAAGAGATTCTGGGGCAGCTTAGCTATGTGTAATGAACTTCAAACTGTGACAGGACTCAGTTGCTTCTGGGAATTGACACCAAGGAAATAATAGTGAGTTCATACAAGGTGTGTGCACCAGGACACCCTACCTCCGCCTCCTGTAGGGTGCTCTGTGAGAGACTGGAGCAGGCACACAATGGAGAACTTGTATGCTGTTCACACAGTGTGGAATTATCAATAAAGCTTCTGCCAAGAAAATTCTGGCACATGTCCTTTAGCTGACATAAGCTCTTTCTCTTGGGTATAGATGGAATGGCTGGGGTCAAAGGAGTGTATGCTCATTTTGAGTCGATGCTGTGAAGAGACGCTTGCTCCACTGCGCACACCCACACCCAGATAATGAGGGCCCCAGTTGCTATGTCTTTGCCAACACTTGGTAATGTCAACCTGTTTCACTTCGGCTCTTCTGGTGATGGAGGTTTTAATCTACAATTCTAAATATTCGCCAACAAGAAACCAACTGGACAAATGACATCTCTTTATAAGATGGGACTTTACACAACAATAAGAAGAGAATGTGCTACCGGTTCGCATGCCAACTCAGGCAAACCTTTAAAAAAGCAAAGATGGAAACGATACAAAGAGTATGTGTAGGGTTCCATTTATATAAAATTTTAAACCAGGGAGAGGCAACCTAAGGCCAGAGCAGTTGCCTATGCGGATGGAGAGATACTGGTAGAGAGAGAATGAGGGGCCTTGCTGCAGTGGGGAACGAGTGGGGGTAGTAAAGAAATGTACGGAACTTAGTAGCTTTGCTGCATACACCCCGGCTTGGGGAAATCCACCACTCACCACCAAGGACATTTTTTTGCATGATCTTGGTTAATGTATATAGGTGGATAAGCTAAGCATGCAAACCAAACATTTACTGGAAATAAATCCCAAAGAAATGAATTTTTACAGTGATACATATAATCTCACCGTTTATTAAAGAGGAAAGCAGATCTACGTAGTGCTGAGATGGGCGCACTTGTTTATTTTTCCAGAAAAGAATATGATTGTGGCTGAATGTTTGATACTGCAGGATGTAGAGCGTCTTTGATGTTCCACAGAGTTAACTATTCGAGTTTGTAATTGGCAGTGCTAAAAACACCACATCACGTAATTTCATAGCATAAAAAGGCAGAAGTATGTTTAGGGCCATTTTGGAAATTCTGGCCTAAATCCCTAAACTAAAAATTCATCGAACATTTTTTAAAAAAAATAAGATTCATGTAATTCAAGTCAAGCATCAAGTTTTATGATCAACATTCTAACACAATAAAATCCACAGATACGCTGATTCAATATGTGCTGGGGAATGATGACGGAGAATATTTAAAGTTTGGTTTTTGTTATTAAATCCTTATGTCTGAGTAAGACCAGAACACCTGTACACGCAGTAGCAACACTGCAATTCCTATTACGTAATAGAATCCAAGCCGAGGTGTGTATGTCGGCACTGATTGGCTTTGAGTGGTGGGGGCACATGCTCAGTGCAAGCTAGTGTGTATTTAGAGCCAAGGGTGGAGCAAAGTCCCATGATGCACCACTGATGGGCAGGACCAAGGGTGGAGTGAATTCCCATGATGCAACACTGAGGGACAGGACCAAGGGTAGAGCGAAATCCCGCGATATGACACTGATAAGTACTGGCAGAGTACACTTGGCTTCGTCACTTGGTGAGTGTAGCTTAGATCCCCACCCACAGGCACGGCCTGCCATATCCTTGCCCTGAACCATCAAGTTTGGGAATGGATAGGATATAAGGTAAGGATCAATAGACACAAAAGGCATCTTTTGCTGATCATAAAAAAGCACACACGTCTTTCAAATAGTCTAGAGGCAAGAAATGACTTACTTGGTCATGATATGGTTTAGAAATCAGTTAGTCTTCCCCTCACATGGGAAGAGACTCCTGGAAATACGAAAGTGAGACTCTCGGGAATAGGTCTCCGGAGACTAACTCAGCAACGATGACCACTTGCTGCCGCTGTTCCAGGTGCACGCTGTGGATTATCTCACGAGATGAAGCCACGTGTTGTTGCATGAATCGCCATAACCACCCCCACGGTCTGATTCTCAGGCAGGGGCTGGAAATTCTGATGGGAAGACTCCCTTGGAATGGTGGTTCCAAGTGGGGTGGGTCCAGGCAGTGTCCTCTGGAAGCCATGGTGGAAGAAGGCTCCTTTTCCTGTGCCCTGGCTTCCTGAATGAAGCTGCCCCGACATCTCTCCTCCTCCTCAGCCTCTCAACTCCATCACTCTGTGGTGATTAGTATTTATTATCCGTGGCAGATCTAGAGTCACCTAGGAGACATCAAACTTCTGCGCATACCTGTAAGGAATTCTAGACCCACACTAAATGTAGGCAACCGCATTCCATAGGCAGGACTACAAGAGCGAATAAAAAGAAAAACATAAGCCGAACACCAATCCCAACGCTCTCTGCTTCCTGACTACAGATACAATGTGACAACCACCTCATGCTCCTGCTGCGGTGTCTTCTCCACCATGATGGGCTATATGTTCAAACTGCCAGGTACCTTGGGACAACACCAAGAGAAGAACCCAGGACACTCCCTGCTCATCCTCTCTCGTCTGTGAGGTCCTCAGCATACGCACTCCTCCCCCCAATTCTTCAAGTGCATGTTTAAGGCTAGAAGGAGCCTGTCACTACCCTGTTGCACAGAGACCAGGAAGCCTCAAAGTCAAAGATGAACTAGGCTGAGAGCCCAGACTTCTTGGGTTCAGACCCGATATTTTCCCATAGTGGGGTTGCTGGGGTTTGACTGAGCTATGGACTCTTAGTTCTGGGTCCTGCACAGGTTGTTGACAATTCTTTTTCAGAGCTTCATGCGTACTAAGTACTCTGGCAGTGAGCTACCTCCTCAGCCCTAAGTCATTTGCTAAAGACTGCAGATGAGGACAGATCCAGGTTTGCCCTTCTGAGTTGAGTAGTGATGAGATAGAACAGGAGGACCTTCCCTTGAATGAAGGCTGAACTGGTCCTGTCCTGCCCTGCATTGCTGCGTCTTCCTCCTGGATCACTTGGAGAATCCAGTGGTGGCTTTGACCATGCTGCTTGGCAGAGGTGCGTGGGCAGGTACCATGGTAGAGTATGTGACTGAGCGTGGAATCCGTGTGACAAAAATGAGCACACATGGTGCATCTGTTTGTCTGTCTGTCTGCCTGCCTGCCTGCAAGCCAGCATCTGTCCGGGTGTGAGGTGACTCAGATGCTGAGCCTCACAGCTCCCCTGCACACCCTCTCCTCCACTGCCCTGCAGTTCTCAGGGAAGCTGTGTCCGTCCCACCCCTGGAAAAGAATGTCCCTGGCAGCCCTGACGCCTACCCCAGGCTGCAAACAGAGGCACAGGTGGCACAGCAGTGTGTCCAGCTGGCTCCAGGATTAGGTCCCAGGAGGAGTCTCCCCCCAGCACCCCGTTAGAGCTGCCTACAGCAGCTACTGTTCCAAGGCTGAGCATACTGGAAGTAGGGTGCTGTCACCTACATGTGCCTTGGTCACCAGGATTGTCTTCAGCACTCACACCCTGCTGGGGTGCTTCTTAGTCAGCAGACAGACAGCCCCAGAGCAGACGGGAGGCACTGGGGTGCTGGGAATGGATCAAGGCTCGTCCTACGTAAGGGAGCTGGTTCTTCAAAGCAACCTCATGAAGGTGATAAAAAGCAAGACACAGCTTGCCTCTGTGGACGACAGCAAGCAGGATCTGATTGTGAGCAAAGCATAGAAACACCGTGTGGGACTTAGATGGAGGTGCGTTGTGCTTTAGAGGCAAGAAGACACCGGGATGCCTGTGGTGGGAAGCGGAGGAGGAGGCAGAGAGGATGCTCTGGGAGAGGAGGCCTCTGGCCCTAAGATTCCCTTCTGGTTTAGTTGTGGGATTAAATGTGATAACCAGTTAAGGGGCCAAACAGAGACTGACACCTGCTTGTAAGGTACCAAGAATGGGGAGAGGCACTCGGTGAGATTAGTAGGGCTGAGAAAGCTTTGGGGGAGGGGGCTGGTAAAGATGAGCACCCCAGAAGGGAATGCATGAGCTGTGGAAGGTGCCCAATCCCACCTTGATCCTGAAGGCCAGAGGCCTGGGATTGAGGGTCCGAAGGGCTGTGTACAAAGCCAGTAGAAGCCCTCAGTTTGTCCTAGAGAAGATGGCAAAGGTGTCCCTAAGGGGCTCCCATATCTGGGGAGCTTCAGGTCTGCTTGGCCTCCCTTGTCTCCATTTCTTGTTCTCACAGGAAGCTCCTGTCCTTGCAGGTGGAGTTCAGAGCGGGCAGGAGCCACTGTGAGGGTCTCCTCATTTTGGCTGATCGGTGTGGAATGTGATCGCACAAAAATCACCTCTCAGGCCACAGTGTCTTCCCCTGTAGAACGAGGACATGGGGCTCACTGGGGTCACACAGTTCCCATCTCTCTTGCCAGCCTCAAGTAGCTTGTAAGGCTAGGAGCTCTGTAGAAGCCTATGAAGCCAAAACCAAGCTCAGCAAGACAGATGGTGTGATCAATTAGTGGTGCGTGCCGTGGCCTTGTCTCTACCAACGTCATTACACCCTCCGTGATATCCTGTGCCCCAACAGTGGGCAGAGGACCAATGTTCTGTGAGAAATGACTCTCCCATTACTGTGACAAATCTTGTGTGTTCCCCCAGGGCCAAACATCTAATGGAAGGCAGGTGTCTCAGGCCTCTGACGCCTGGCCTCATGCAAACAAAGGCATGAGCAAGAGACAGGAAAGGTAGGCAACCCCAACTCCATTTGTTTTTCTGGAATTTTGAGAAATTTGTGCCCAGCTGCATGTATTTATAGATAGCAAGGAGAGAAAATAGTTTTGTTTGTTTCAGAAACAGAAAAAAGAAAATGCCAGTAGAGAATAGAGAACAGACTGAGGGGAATTGATGAGTTGTATCATGGGGTCATAAATACCCCAGGCTAGCCTCATGCTTGCTTTGTAGCTGAGGATAGCCTTAAACTCTTCAAAAATTTTAAGAATCGTTCATTTTCTTTTAAGCATATGGATGTTTTGCCTGCACACATGTCTCTGTAGCACATGTGCCCCTAGTGCCCATGGAGGCCAGAAGAGGTCATTGGATTCCCAGTAACCAGAGTTACAGGTGGTTGTGAGCCTCTATGTGGGTACTGGGAATCAAACCCAGGCTCTCTGAAAGAACAAGTGTTCTTAACTACTGGATCATCTCTAGCCACTGCCCCCCCCTTCCTTAGATAGGATCTCACTATGTAGCCCTGGCTGGCCTAGAACTCACTGTGGAGACCTGACGACCACTTTAGACAAAGATTTGCCTGTTTTGCCTCCTACATTCTGAGATTTAAGGGTACATCATAACTGGCTGGCCTTGAACTTCTGACTGTCTTGCCTCTACCTTCTGAGTGCTGGGATCATACCTGGTTTAGAACTACAACCCTTGAGAAGAATTTTAATCCGAAAACTAGAGTATGTTTGCAAAATGTGTGGGTATTTCCTTAATTTTAAAAATTATTTATTTGATATCTATGGGTGCGTTTGCATGTTTATCTGTGTATCCCATTCGTGCCCACTGCCCTCAAAGGCCAGAAGAGCATTGGATTTCCTGGAACCGGAGTTATAGGTGGTTGTGAGTCTCCATGTGGGTTTTTGGAATGGAATCTTGGTCCTCTGAAGGACCAGCCAGTGCTCTTATCCACTGAGCCATCTCTCCAGCCCCTTAATTGTGGTGTGTATTTATTAACGCAGTACTTATAGTCTATGCCGATGTCCAAAGTGAATGTTCAAATGCATGGCGTGTATGTGGCATATAGCAGGTATGTTTGTAGACCATAGGCACACATGTATGCATTTAGCATGCATATATGAAGTGCGCATAGCTGCTTGTAGGAAGCATGTAAAAAAGACCTTATGGGGCTAGAGGCGTGATCATCTGGTAGGGTGCTTGCCTAGCATACAAGAGTCCTAAGAGTCAGCGCCCGGTCTGATAAACCAGGCATGATGTCACACACCCGTAATCCCAGCAGGCAGGAGGCAGGAGGAGCAGAAGGTTAAGGTCATTCTTGGCTACATTCAAGGCCAGCCTGGGGTGTGTGAAACCTTGTCTCACCAAACCATAGTATAGAGTGATTGTGTGCATTCTTTCTGTGCATGTGACCTAAGTAAGATATGTGTATTCTGGAGAACCATCTGGCAGCCTTTCTCTGTGACCAACTGATTTTGAACAGGGCCTGGTGGTGACTCAAAGTAACCCTGTTATTTGAGATAGTTCCTAGTAGGACATAGCAGGAAAATTAAAGCAAAGAGCCCTGTCACTTTCTCGGGTTTCCTCTTCCCAACGGAAACCAGGAGTTTCTAGAGTCCGATTTACACACCCTGTGAAACATAGATAAGCAGAAAGACCAGAGTCCAGCAGAAGCCAACTGCCAGCTCACGAAGCCGGATTCGAAAGCATGGAGTTTGCAGTTTCCGAGAAAAATTGCTCATCAAACTTTCCAGGCCTTTCTGCCTTTCAGCAAAGACGGCAAAGCAGTCCCAATGGCCATCCAGCGGAAAGTTGAGCAATTGCCATGATAGATTTGGGAACTCTGTGGAAGCTAGGGGGAAGGCTGAAGGATAGTGATACTTAGCCGACAGGCAGTGAAGCTTCCAGAACAACTGTTCAGGGTAAAGGTGGTTGCTCCTGCACCCTGGAGACCTAAATTAGAGAAGGCTAGGCTTGTGGAGGGAGTGGGAGGGGGGAGGCAAAGTAACTCCTGCTAACTGCCCTTAGGGAAGATGTCCAGGGAGTTTTACTGGGGGACAGAGAGGGACAAAGCCTGCCTGCTGTGAACCCCTGCAGAAGTCAGGGCAGCTCGCTGGGACCCATTCCGGAGTTGTCAGGAGGCATTGACCTCTGCCTTGCTGCCGTGGGGAAAGTCCAGGGCCAGCAGTGGTGAATGTTTTTTCAGAGTTTAAGGGACTGTCCCTGGGGGCAAGGTTGTTCCTGGCCTAGAGCCTAGTACCTAGTAGGTGTCCAGTAAATAGCTGTTGAATGAATGAGAGGCCCAGCGGGGGCCATCCAAGGGAAACAACGGGCTGGATTCCACCAGCGTTCGGATGCGGGGCTTCCAGGGCAGGGCTGGGGGTGGACCCCGGCCTGTCTAACTGCCCGTTTCCTCTTCCCCCTTTCCGGCCCCTCACTCCAGAACCTCGGCTGTTCCCACGGCCTCCCTTGCTCTCAGCTTTAGCAGCCATTGTTCAGCTTGTATCTAGGTCCAGGCACGGGACAGCCTAGACCCTGCACTGGAGTAGGGGGAGGGGAAGACAAGGGCAGATAGAAAGGGAAGGGGAGTTTGGAGGACTGACCAGAGAAAAGAACCAGATTCCTGAGGCTTCTGAGTGGCACAGCCTCATGTGAATAACCAAGGTTTAGCAAGGGCTAGGGCTGGTTCTCAGGGGCCACCCAAGGGTTTTAGAAGAATTAGAATTCTCACAATAGAAATAGCATTGCCTACTGTCTATGGTAGACAACTGGGAGAATATTTGAAAATGTTTAGAGCAGTGTTTTTTTCCTCAATGTTTCCTTCTGCTATGTAGCTTTGCTTTCACCCCCTTTAGCTAGGCTGTTGAGGTATGCATAGATAACACGAACACTGGGTTACTGCAGGAGACCTAGTGAGGCTGTGGGGGAGCCAGAAACAGCCCATGGATCTGGGAATCACAAGAATGACCCTCCAGCATAGTTACCTTAAGAAATGGACTTAAGAGTTCTTGGAGTTTGAATTTCAAAAGCCAGATAATAGCATTCTCAAAATAACAATCGATAATTGGAGATTTCCACACAACGGATGACACAGAGCTGGAAAAGGGGTCTAAGAATTTACACAAATGCAGCACAAGGAGATAACCGCATAGAAGATAGAAATGAGTATTTGAGAATATTGGGAGTAAAACCAGGAGATGCAGCCAGTTCTGAGCGGAGTAAGCTTGGAAAGGACTGACATCTGCAGAGCAGAACCACCAAACAATTCTTTTCTTTATTTTTTAAGATCTACTTTATTTTTGTGGGTGTGTGCAAATATATGTGCCTGAGTGAGTAATTCTGCACATGTGTGTGCAGTGCCCACAGAGGCCAGAAGGGGGCACCAGATCCCTTGGAACTGGAGTTACAGGCGTTTGTGAAGTAGGATCAGACCGCTAGTTCTTAGAACAGAGCAGCGAGTACTCTTAACCACTGAGCCATCTCTCTAGCCCAGAAAATGAACAAGCAAGCAAACAAAAAACAACTCCAAGAAGTAAAGGAAACGAACTTCATGCAGAAGAACTAACTGGGGCCTGGGCCATATCTTGCTGCCATTCCAGATGGCACAGATGTAGCTCCACTCCCTCTGCACCCTAATTTTCGCTCTTCAGACCGTCTGCGGCTCAGACACAGGACTCCTCTCTGCACTGAGGCACAGGCAGCTTTCCTTGGCGATTCTGTGCTGGCCATGATTGCCTCCTCCCTGAATCTGGAAGCCTCCTGTGGTCAGGAGCTATATTCTCTTAAATGCCAGGAGCTGGAGAAGGACAGCCAGATATCTGGTCAGGGAACTAATTTCAGGAGCATGGCAGCATACAGGCCACAGCAGGCCTCGAACTTTGTTTTAGCATCAAAGCCCTTTCATTAAGTAATAATACATTGTTGGAAACTCAAAGCAGACTCCCTTAGAAAAAAGCTCTGCAGATTGAACTGGGGGCATGTGTGTAGAACGCATACAGAGTTCAGACAATTCCTTCTTCCTTTTTTTCCTTCAGCTCCCTTTGGGGTGCCTTGGGCAGGAACAAAAGCCTACCTGTGAAAAACTTGACTGTAATGTTTCCCAAAACACACAGGATACTTTCATAACTATGTGTCCCGTGACAAATAAGTTTGAGAAATAACTAAACATCTCAACTGAGCTAGGTCTCCTCAGGGGCTCTTGAAGATTGTTTACAGTGTGCCCTGAGAGTCCTCAAGAGGGGACTGATGTATCAGGGTGGAAAACCACTCCTTAAAGCAATAGCCATCTCCGAGGCTAGTGCTGAGCAGAAGGTGGTTATGGATAGCACTTTATTGGAGAATAATAATCATATGCTTTCTATGATGGTTTGTAAATGCTTGACCCAGGGAGTGGCACTATTTGGAGGTGTGGCCTTGAATAGGTGTGGCTTTGTTGGAGGAAGTGTGTCACTGTGGGTATGGGCTTTAAGACCCTCGTCCTAGCTGCCTGGAAGCCAGTCAGTCTTCTGTTTGCTTTCAGAACAAGATGTAGACCTCTCAGCTCCTCCAGTGCCATGTCTGCCTGGATGCTGCCATGTTCCTACCTTGATGAACCTGTAAGGCAGCCCCAGTTAAATGTTGTCCTTTATAAGAGTTGTCTTGGTCATGGTCTGTTCATAACAATGGAAACTCTAACTAAGATGCTTTCCTATGCCACTGAATCTAACAGAAGGCTAGCCATCTAAACAGATGGTCACAGCCACCAAAACAGTGCCCTGGACTAAATATATAACTTTCAGTCTTCCTTGATGCCAGACTTCAAAAGGCCCGTGGAGACTCCAGTCATTACCAGGCCTTTCTTTCCCGATTTCTGTTGTGCCTTCAGAGACGTGGCCTAGCCCAGCATGGGCATGGTGAACCCAGTTCCATTGGTAAGATCTTCCTGACATATTTTTGTCTAAGGGCTGAACCAGTCTCTGACCCAGTCAGGAGGCCCCTGATCTCACCATTTACTCTTCTGAATGGTGGGATAGATTTCTGGAAAACAAGTGGTCCAGGAACAAAGAGGCAGGATGTCCCTACCCTGCTTTCCAGGGCACCCCAGCTGGTTCTGTCCTCACCTACCCAACACAGCGGGGAGTGTCCCTCACCCCCAGGTACAGAACAGAGCCTCAGGCAGGGCAGGAAGGAGGGTCAGTTCTCCTGGCGCCTCCAGAGGCCAAAGCTTCAGGTTGTCTGGGTTGCTCTTTCTCTATTCTTTTGTCTTTGTTTTGCAAGCTGAACTAAAGTACAGTGGAAGGACTCTGCCGGGAGCTAGCTTGCCTTGGTACCCAAAGAGGAAGCTCTTTTGGAGCTGGGTGGAGCTGGGTGGAGCTGGGTGGAGCTGGGTGGAGCTGGGTGGTACACCAGGTAACCTAGGAACATCCGTGGAGCGTTTTATCAGCTTTGATGCTGAGGCTGATACTCCAGCTAGACACAAGGAGGGACTTACTAAGACCCCATCTACCAAGCAGCCTCCTGGCATCAGAGCTAAGGAAGGACACACCTGGAACCTTGCTTTCATGGCATGTCCACCCGCTGCCACTATTTTCCTCTACATCTTTCTTTTGGCTTGTCTGGAGGGCTGTGTCTTTGCCTGTCTTTGACCTGGTCAAGATACCGGAAAACTACTATTCCCAAGACAGGGAGCAGATAGCGGATTCAGCCCCTGTCGTCAGCATCCCGGCCTGGGGCAGAGCGGCTTCTGGACGCTGCCCGTCCTTGAGTGAGCCCCTCATTTAGTTTCCCTCTTCTGTGACTGTAGCATTCCTAAGGGGGAACATGGGCCAGGCATTCCCATAGTTTAGAGACCTCTTTTGTAAGGGAAATTTATCTGAGCCGGGGCTTGCCTTTCCTTACAAAACAAATGGAGCTTTTGAGGAAGGGGTTTAAGGAACCCTAAGGCCCAGGGAGGTAGGAAGGGCCTAGAAATCTTTCTTCATTAGGTTTGAAGTACCCTAAAGAAGTGACTTATTCTCTTTGCAGCCTGGGGACTCCCAGGGGCCATGTCCTTGCCTCTGACTGGGCTCCTAGCAGGCAGAGTACTGTACCTGCCCTCTGACTGAGTGGTAAGGCAGGGGCTGTGTTCTGTCTCCCAGGCCTAAGGAGACCATCTGAGAATGCTGGCAGGACCATGTTTCCCCTGGGCTTGTGGACTAAGTTGGATTATGTCCTTGGTCACCCCAGCACTGTCCTGACCTCCTAAGTCCCCTGGAATCTTTTGGGCCTTTGCCTTCAAGCCTTGCTGCCGCTTCTGAATGTTGAAGGAACCTGCCGCTCTAGTCTCCCCAGCCCATCCCTCGCCCAGAAGCCCTTTCACCTGGCTACCCTCCCTTCCCTCCCTGCCCCTACACACACTAGTCTGTATTCCCCAGCCTTGCTCACTCGGCCTTGGAGCCTTCCTGCCTCTGCACCTATCTAGTTTCAACACCTCCCCTTGCTCTGGACCAGGCATTTGCCTCCCCAAAGCATGCTGGGATGCCCCACCCCACGCCATACTCTGCGCCCTGTTCCGTTCAGGACTGTGTGTCTGGTACTTGAGGGAGACTAACACCTCCACATTCAGCCCCACACAAACCCACAGGCTGGGGGAGGAGGGGCAGGGCAGCAGAATGATGGATGGACTGTGGTGGCTTCGTTCCCTGCTGGCACTGTGGTTAGGAGATCTCCCCTCCAAGAAGCCTGATATTTTCCAGGAATTTCCTGGGGGGGTGGGGGGGGGAAGGCGACACTCTGGGAATGAGAGCCAGCTGTGGGGTTGAGGCCTAGGGTTGGGGCTGGGGACGCTGGGCTTCCTGGCTGAGTCAGCCACCATCCCTAGGTAATTTATGGGCTGAGTCAGGGTTGGAGCAGGGACGGGCTGGTGGGGTAGGGTGGGGATTTTTAGTGTGTGTGTGTGGGGGGGGGATAAGCTGCCTGTTGGAAGCAGCTCTGGTTAGGTTCAGAATAGATTCTCTCTTCTCATTCACACTCTCTTTCCAGGCTACAAAAGGAACGGGCAAAAGAAGGAGGATCTTGGCAGATATCCAAGATGGCCAAAGGAAAAGAAACCTCTGTTGGGTGACGGGGGCCTGTGAGGCCTGGGACCCCACTGGGGGAGTGAAGACTCTATTGCTTCCCACACCACAGCAGTACATGCTTTTGGCGTGGCTTGTCCCCATCCCGTCCTCAGTGGGGCTGGGCTGGGCTGTATACTGGGGTCGGATGTGTTCTGCTGGGTGAGTCTGCTTAGCCTCCTCTGTACCATGAAGTCCTCGCTTGGGCAGGGTGATGGTCTCTTCCTAGCCTTGCTTGGGATGCACCTGTGCTCTTAGCTGCTGAGCCATTTCTCCAGCCCTTTCTTTTCTTAGTTAGGCGGGAAGGCCCTTAGGATTCTGGCATAATTTAGCCTTGGTCTGGCTTTCCTCCATCATCTCCCAGCTCAGCTCTGTGCCAGGCCCCTCTCTACCCTAAACCCACTAAGGGCACAATGGGGTGTGCCACAGAAAGCCAGGTTGAGACATGGCAGCTGAAGAGGCGAGGAGGCTGGGTTCTGGGAAATGATGGGATCCAGTGGACAAAACTCACTGATTGCCTGGGCTGTGAGAAAAGACCTCAGGGCTGTGTTCCAAGGGTTTGTGTCTGTCCTGGCTGGTTGTGTGTCAACTTGACACAAGTTGGACTTATCACAAAGGAGTTTCAGGTGAGAAAATGCCTCCATGAGATCCAGCTGTAAGGCATTTTCTCAATTAGTGATTAAGGGCGGAGGGCCCTTGTGAGTGGTACCATCTGTGGGCTGGTAGTCTTGGGCTCTATAAGAGAGCCAGCTGAGCAAGCCAGGGGAAGCAAGCCAGTAAGTGACATCCCTCCATGGCCTCTGCATCAGCTCCTGCTTCTTGACCTGTCTGAGTTCCAGTCCTGACTTCCTTTCGTGATGAACAGCAGCATGGAAGTGTAAGCTGAATAAACCCTTCCCTTCCCAACTTGCTTCTTGGTCATGATGTTTGTGCAGGAATAGAAACCCTGGCTAAGACAGTGTCCCTGCAACAGAAGGAATGGGCTTGCCCTTGACTAAAATGGAGAATGAATTTTGTTGTCTACTTACAAGATTGCCATTATGGTTAAACATGTCGAAATCATCCATGGCTGTAATGGGGTGGGCGGTCAGTGGGGTTACCACCCACCCCTGTCTGAGAAGGTTCCCTGAGGCCCTGGAGGAAGAGGGAAGTTTACCTTCTGTCTCTGTGGCAGGAGAGGCACAGGACTACAGAAAGGCTTGTCCTACCCTCCCAAGTGCCCTGGGCTGCAGGAGGCACAGGAGATGGAAACAAGGCAGGGGGGTGTGAGAGGGAAGGGAATATAGACTCTCTCTGTGCAGTTACCAGAGCCCTGTGGAGGAAGTGGTCAGGGAGCTGAGAATGGTGGCTTTGATTGTTCCAGCCGCAAACCCTCATAAGTCACCAGGCCAGAGTCAAATCCCTGGCAAGCAAGTACCTGGGGCCCCTCTGGACAGAGATTGACAGGGAGGCCCTGTGTGGCTGAGGCCTGTGGGACCCTAGGGCTGTCAAACCTCCTGGAAGCACTTACCTGAGGAAGTGGCCTTGTCCTTCGCCAGGTTCCCACTGGATCACTATTTTGGGCTTGCTTAATTGTGGGGGTTAAATGACTTTGCCCCACATCAGTGAAGAGCTGAGGCAAGAATATAGCTCTGTAAGAAACCAGGAGAGTCACCCAGTGTGAAAACAGAGTCTGTGTTTCAGGAGAGAGGCCTCCAGGTAGCCATACATTTAGAACTGTCCTGGGGCCTGAAGCTCCACCCTGAGGCCACTGCCCACGCTGTGGTGGGAAGGAGAGGCAAAGCTTACAGGTGGCCTTAGGAGGTGAGTCCTGGTTAGCTGAGGACCAGAGCCCTATGGTCAGTGAGAGATCACCATGTGCACCCAGCCTTAAACAAGGGGTAAAGTCACAGAATCTGGGAGAGCTGCGTGTGCTCATGGAGAGGCCTGGGCAGCCCTCGGAGATTGGCACCAAAGCCCTTGTAGATGCAGCTAGATCCCCTGGACTGCAGTCTCAACGCCAGTTTAGGCTACACCTCTAGGCACCCAACTTCTCCGAAGAGCAGCGCCCCCTTTACAGCTTTAGTACCGTGAGGAGAAAGCAACATCCCCAAAGCTCTCTGTACCTGAGAGTGAGGCACAGGATTCTTCATGAGGCTGGAGCTGGAGATGAGCTGGGCCTAGGGTGGAAATATGGGGCCCCCTCTGTCTTGAATGAGGTGAGTCCTTGAGCTTTGTATCACATGACTTGCCTCTATCACTACAGACTTTCAATCCAGGTAATGCCCCAGCTTAGCTTGTCTACCCAGAAGGATAGTCAGTAAATAAATGTACGGTTCAGATTTTATCTAACAGGGACTGCTTTGCGGAGACAAATGGCCTCCTGTCCAGCTGGGAGATGCAGTTTAGCCTCCAGGGAGAATATGAAGGCTGAGGGATAGGAAAGATAAGACTCAGGACAGCTGTAGGGAGAGAGAACCTGTGGTGAGTTGGAGTAGGAAGCCCCTGGAACATGGTTTGGAAGGCTTAATGCTAAGGCCTCTAGGGTTTCTTGATTAGTTCTGGGCCTCCTCAGGGATGGAAGGGAAGCCTAGTGGGGTCTACCTCTGCATCTATGGTGGAGACAGGACAAGGAAAAGTTTAGCTGTGAGGTTGCTCTTCACTGTTACCCACAGATCTGCAAGACTAAGAGCAGCCCACGTGTCCAACAGGAGGGAACTGGTTAAATAAATGACGAACCACCCAGCAAACAGAATATAATGAAACTTTTAAAAAGCAATGTTGGTGTAGTGACGAACCTGGAATTTTGGTTTCTTAAAACAACAACAACAACACAGAAATGTTATAAGAATGTGCTTTTGTTTAATCCCAGGTGTGGAGATGTGGGGCTGCTTCGGACTGTCTGCAGCAACTATGATTTGTCTCGTGCTCTAGCCAAAGCAAGGTTTTGCCAGCTGTAGATAGCATCTACAATTGTGTGATGTTTGGAATTCTGGGAACTTTTCAGAGGGCACATAAATACTAGAGCCCTGATAGGCAAGGTGGGTGGTTGATGGTCATTCAGTGGGGGTTGGTTGCAGTTTGTTGGTAGTCATGCTCAAAGAAGAAACAGAAGGAAAGAAATTAAATTGAGGAATCCTTATCTCTCCTTCTCCCCTGTATCCTTCTTTCTCTTCTATCTAGTGATAAGGGCTGAAAACAGGGTTAAAGGGTAGGGAAAAGAAGAACTCACAAAGTAGCAAATACCTGTTGCAGGATTTTCCCTGTCCAATTACATTAGGGAAATAGGAGCCCTGTGATTGGACAGGGAACAGGGAGGCGGAGCTAAGAGTTGCAGAGCCGCGGAGCATCTCGGGAAGAGAGGAGAAAGGAAGGTGGCAGCAGACACGAATCAGTGTGGCTATGACCAGCCACAGGTTGTTATGATATCATAAAGGTTAAAATTTCGGGATAATTTGTCTAATCAAGGTGGGCAGCTTTATCAGTTGGCTCTGAAATTATTGTATTGGCATCTTGTAAATTGTGATTTTATTGATACATAAATCTGATTAGTTAACTACATGCTTAAGAGTTTTAATTCTACCGGGTAATTGGGTGTTGAGATGGCTGGCCATGAGGTGGGCGGTTATTAGCATGGGCCTGGCGGCAGAGATCCGCCAAGGGACTCAGCTCTGGCACAGAGAGACGGCTGAGCTGAGATCCCAGTGAGAGCTCTGCGGCTCGCCGGCACTAGGACGGAAACATGCTGGTTCTCCTTTTTTAATCTTTCCCGCAACAAAGACCAACTACACACTGGGGGCTGGAGAGCTGGCTCATTGGGTAAAGGCATTTTCCCTGGAAGCTTGGGGATTCGTTTGATCCTTGAACCCATGTAAAAGGTGAAGGAGGGAGCTAACTCCCCAAAACTGTCCTATGGTATGCTCACCATCACTCCACCAGGAGTACAAACACACACATGCGCACATGCATGCACACACACGCACATACACATACACACATGCACACACACACATACACGCACACACACATACGTACACATACACACACACCCCCCACTACCACCAGCACCAATAAATGAATTCATGAATGAATAAATAAGAAAAAATCTAAGAAGTTCAATGAAATAAAACAAAAATCCCTCATCTGCAGTTGGAGAGATGACTCGTTGGTTAAGAACACATTTTCTTTCAGAGGACTTGAATTTGGTTCCCAGTACCAACACTGGATAGATCGCATGTGCACATACATAAATAAAATGAATCTTTAAAAACGTACCCCATCATCGTCGCACTCAGTGGAGATACCCACTATTAGCATATACCCACATACGGCAGGTGCACAGGATGCTGGGTAGGGAGCACAAGAGTGCCCCTTGTGGTAGACTGAAGAACCAGGGACAAGACAGAGCCTTCTGATTGGCTAGTAGATGGGCTGACATTTGAGCAGAGGTCTGAGTGAAGTGTGGAAGTAGCCCTGTGGGAATGAACCCTCTGGGGGGAGGGGGGGGAGAGGGCGGGCGGGGCGGGAACCGTGATTGGCTTCCTCCATCCAGGCCCCTCCTTCGTAGCCTCTGCTACTTTTCCATAGTGCTGTCCAATCGGAAACCATCAGTGGGTTAATTCATTCCTGGCATTAAAGTCCTTGGGTTCCAACCACTTCTTAAAAGCTGATCAGCTGGCCCCAGGGCCCCAGATCTTTATTGAATACCTACTATGTGCCAGGCACTGAGCAAATGGCATGACAGCCAGGGTGGACTTCCTGGAAGGGTGATGTGTGGGGAGGTGCTGAGGGATGAGCAGGTGACCTGGAAAAGCCAGGAAGGCACATGGAGAGCCTCCTGCGGCTGGGGGTCAGGATGTGAAGTACTGGCCTCATGGGATAATGACCGGGAAGGAGTCAGCGTAACAGGAGGGAACAGAACCCCGACCACTTGGCCACACCAAGGTGGGGTCAGAGAGGAAAGAAGGGCAGTGTATTGCCTGTTCAGACATAAGAGAGCTGTGAGGAACATTGAAAATATGCTTGAGGGGTCTAGAGAGGCTCAGGAGGCTGGGTGGTGAGGGACTGTGGGGACCTGGAGTCCCTGGTGCTGGTTGGCGAAGTGGGGAGCCTGTTGGAGTCAGTACACAGGGCTCTGTAAAGCAGGTGACTGGTAACAGCATGCATGTTCACATCAGTGGCGCTGGGCTAAAGTCAGTGTGGCTGCAGGGCAGGTCCTTCTGGCAGGATCTGGGGAGAAGCCATTCCTTGCGTCTCCAGTGTCTCCCGCTGAGCTGTGTCCTTTGGTCTGTGGCCCCTTCCCTGATCTGCAAAGAACGCTGCCTCCCTAGCCCTATTGTTCTCTCCTATTCCAATGGACCCTGTGTCCCTCTCACAAAGGCACCGCACCTGGGTAATCCAGGTCCCCAATTAACCACAATGCAAAGTCCTCTCTTAGGCCTGCTAGGCTGCAGACTGCAGGATGGAGTGTCCGAGCCTCCCACAGGCAGCCGGGGCTGAGGTGGCAGGGACAAGAGGAAGATGTTAGTAGAGTTCTGGAGACCCTTCGCTGGGAACACAAATGAGGGCAAGCACAGGGTTTCGGCTCGGGGAGCCCCTGACTGGCTAGGGAGGAATGAGTGGTTTTTAGGAGTTTCCCCTGAGTCCGGTGGGTCTCTTTGGTTTGGCGTTTCCTTAAGGACTGTGAGCCAGCCCTTCACCTTGGCACACCCAGCACCGGGTCTTCCAAGCTGGTTGAGTTGAGTCTATGTCTTTAAACCGTAAGGAAGAGAAAGCCAGGCTACCAAGAATAACATTTTACTGCCTTGGCATGGGCTTTGGAATCTGTGTTTTTAGCAGCTGCCCAGGTGATTCTGATGAGCAGACAGTTTGAGCTAGCCCTCCCCTCCCCGTCCTCCCTCCCTTTCCTCAGGCGATTCTGATGAGCAGACAGTCTGAGCTAGCCCTCCCTCACCGTCCTCTCTCCCTTTCCTCTTTCACTTCCCTTCAGCAAACTGTTTTTCTTTTTTCTTTTTTTGGTTTTTTCGAGACAGGGTTTCTCTGTGTAGCCCTGGCTGTCCTGGAACTCACTCTGTAGACCAGGCTGGCCTCGAACTCAGAAATCCGCCTGCCCTGCCTCCCGAGTGCTGGGATTAAAGGCGTGTGCCACCATTGCCCTTCAGCAAACTGTTTTTCAACTTTGTTTTTTAGTGAAAACCATTTCCTCCTCACGGTGGACCAGAGCCAGACCAAGGCCTGTCTCTCCCACGTCAACAGTCCAGAGTCCTTGGTGGAGGTCGGTGCTGTCTTTCTGTGCCCTTCCTCTTCCTCAGTCATCTTTCCCTGTGGGGATCAAGGCCAGGTCACCAGAGGCAGGGTCAGACCCACCCCCTCCAATCTCACCAAGGGCCCCCTTCATATCTTCACTTTCCTCTTGCCCCCGTATTCCTCCTGAGAGACTGTGTTCCAGGCTTCAGGGGACCAGCTGTGGCCGTCCCCCACACCTCAGCTAGCAGCCTTGGCTTAATTTGGGAAATGTAAGAGCCAGGAGCTTCCTTAGGCCAAATGAAGTGTCCCCATCAGGAGGGAAGGGCACAGGATTTGGCAGAAACCTGGGCTGGGTGGAGGGGGTGGCTGGATTCCCTTGGCTCTCAAAGGCCTCTCCTCTGGTGGGATCCACGACATCAGCCAGATGTCTCCTGGTCTGGCTTTGGGAGGTATGGAGAACCAATTTCATGGTGAACTCCACTGGCCACAGTGCAGAGGCAGCTGCAGGAGGGGACTAGGGTGTTGTCCCTTCCCCTGTCACTGGGACTGTCTGGAGGAATGCCAGCCTCACAATGCTAAATGGTGGCCTTGCTTGCTATGACTAGTGGCCATGGGCAGCTACTTTCAAGCTGGACCTTTAGTTGGAGGACACAAGCTGGCTTTGATCAAAATAAAACCCCTGCATCATTTATTCTAGTGGCTTCCAAAGCTGTCTAAATTCCAGGGCCACCTAGGAGGTTTGTTTATTAATTATTTATAGACAGAATGTCATATATTACATAGTTGAGGATGACCTTGAACTTCTGATCCTCCTGTCTCCACCTCCCAAGTGCTGGCTACCATGCCTGGTTTATGCGGTGCTGGGAATTGAATGAAGGGTTTCTTGAATGCAAGGCAAATATTTTACCAATCTGTGTCCCCCAGCTCATAAGGAGAGGAATTTAAAATATATACAAATAAAAACAAGAACTTCTGGAATACTTCTTAGTCAGGGTTTCTACTGCTGTGGTGAAACACCATGGCCAAAAGCAAGTTGGGAAGGAAAGGGTTTATTTGGTTTATGATTCCACAGCACTGTTCATCAGCAAAGGAAGTCAGGACAGGAACTCAAGCAGGGTAGGAACTTGGAGACAAGAGCTGATGCAGAGGCCATGCAGGGGCACGGATTCCTGATTTGCTCCTTATGGCTTGCTCAGCCTGCTTTCTTATAGAACCCAGGACCACCAGCCCAGGGATGGCACCGCCCACACTGGGATGCCCCCCCCCGCCCCCGATCACTAAGAAAACGCCCTGCAGCTGGATCTCTGGAGGCTTTTTCTCAGTTGAGGTTCCCTCCTTTCAGATGACTCTATCTTGTGTCGAGTTGACACAAAACTAGCCAGCACATCCCTGTGTGATCAGTTAGAATCTCTCTGGGAGTCTTGAACTGAGTGGGTGTGATATTTTAATCAGATTTTGTTTCTGATTCCAGACCCCCAAAAATGAGCAACAGCTGGAGCGGGGAGCGATGGCAGTAATTCTTATTAATACTGTCCCCTGTCAGGGACCCCAGGTCTCATCTTTCTTAGTCTTTGAGACAAACCTGGGAGGGGTGTCCAATTTTCCAGAGAAGGAAATGACCACATGCACAGCTAAGAGACCCAGAGCTGGAACCAAACCTTTCTCTCAACAGTGTGAAATCCCAGTGCTCTCTTTGGAGTTAGCTCATCTGTGGTCGTTGTGACATTAGCACAGATACTTCCTGCCTCCAGGTGTCTGGTGCATCCTCTGTCCCAGATGTTCCCAACTCTACCCTGCAGAACAGTAAAGGGGCCTCCAAGGCTCCTTCTGTGCAGAGAGGGCCTAGGTGACCCCTAGCAGAAGCTGAGTGGGCACAGGTAGCACATGTCTCTGATCTCAGCACTTGGGAGGCAGAGGCAGTCTTCTCTGCAGAGTGATTTCCAGGCTACCCACAGTTACATAGTGAGCCCCTCCTCCAGAAGTACAGAATCTGGACTAGATAGATGGCTCAGTCAGCAAAGTGCTCCCTGTACAAGCACTGGTACCTCAATTTGATTGCCAGAACTCATTTTAAAAAGCCAGACGTGGTGACACATGCTTGTAATTCCAGAACTAAGGAAGCAGAGAAAAGTGAATCTCGCAGCCAGATAATCTGGACTATTTGGGTGAGCTCTGGGCCAATGAGAGACTCTGTCTCAAAATCAAGGTGGGGCTGAGATGGTAACTCCACCAAGTATTTGCCATATGGCCTGACAACCTGAGTTTGATCCCTGCAATCCATGAGAGAAAGCCAGATACGGTCACATGCATCTATAAACCTAACATTCTTCTATTGAGGTGAGAGGCAGAGGCAGAAGAATCACCCAGAAGCTTTATACAGAAGTTTCACACAGGAGATTCCAAACACAGCTCTTCTGCTGTCCATGGCAAAAAAATAGAGCCCCATCTCAAAAAGAGAGAAGGAAAAAACACACTCCCGAAAGTTGTCTCCAATCTTCACAGGCTCACGGTGACATATGCGTGACCATATTCACACATATACATCACACACCACGACCTCTGGCCTCTGCATGTACACAAATGTTCCCACATAAACACACACACACACACACACACACACACTGCTCTAGTACCTTTACCCTGGCCTAGGGCCTCCTCTAGAGATATCTGTCTGTCCAATCAGGCTGAAGGGTGACAGTACCATGTAGTTCCTGGCACATAAAGGTACTCTATGAGGTGACATTCACGTATAATCCACACTATCATGGACCTAATGGTAACCTAGGTACTAGACTAAAATCCTAGAAGTTAAGAAAGGGCTCTTCCCTCATGGATCTTACAGCCCAGTGGAGACAAGTCAGAAAGCAGAAAGGAATGGAGGAGGAAGAAGGGAGAGGAAGGAGTTAGGACGGAAGGAGTGGAGGAGGAAGTGGAGGAGGAAGTGGAGGAGGAAGTAGAGGAGGAAGAAGGGAGAGGAAGGAGTTAGGACAGAAGGAGTAGAGGAGGAAGAAGGGAGAGAAAGGAGTTAGGATGGAAGGAGTGGAGGAGGAAGTAGAGGAGGAAGTGGAGGAGGAAGTGGAGGAGGAAGAAGGGAGAGGAAGGAGTTAGGACAGAAGGAGTGGAGAAGGAAGTGGGGAGGAAGGAGTGAAGGGAAGAGGAGAGGAGAGAGAGCTGGGAGTCACAGTTCTGCACGGGGATTTGGGTGGAGAAGATTTTGGTTGAGACCGAGGGCTGAGGCTCACTCTTCTTTAGAGACAATCTGAAATAGAAGGATGGATTGGAGCCAAATGGGAACCGGCAGTGTGGAGAGAAGGCCCTAGCAGAGGGAGCAGGAGGCACAAGGGTCCTGAGGTGGAGATGTAGACATGAGAGAGCTGCAGCAGAGAGAGCAAGCTGGGAGGTAGCAGTCATGGTCCCTGGAGAAGCCAGGGTCACATCAGGGTCCTTTCATTTTTTCCCTTGGGGGTCAGGCACTCTACCACCCAAGGAGCTTATAAGAAGAACGTTGAATGTTCTCCTCCTCCTCCTCAGTGGGACAGGAAACCCTTGAAATGCACGTGATCACCAAATCATGGGTGGGCAGGAGACAGAGAAAGGGAAGGCAGTGGGAGCCACTGAGGGGTTCTGGTAAGGCCCCCGATCTCCAGCATGGTGCACTGACAGTAGGCGGCAAGCATGCAAGAGGAGCTACATGCTGGTCCTGCCTCTGGGTGTCATGGCAGGTCTGGGTTTGTTCTGTCCTAGGTCTGGAGGCTGGTGTCCCCCTGGGACCTCCCTGTAGGTGTCAGGCAACCTCCCACCTAGTTCTGCCACGACAGGAAAGAGGAGGCAACCAGTGAACTCCAGTTGTTCCAGTCATAGTCTTTAGCTCTCTCTCTGGGTCCTCCGACAAGGGCTGCTATAGCTGAAGTCTGGAACATCCACAAAGGTCTTTGAAGTGAAAACTTGGGCCCAGCCTGAGGAGCCATCGAAAGTTAGTGGAGCCTTCAGTAGGCGGGGCCTCCCAGACGGAAGTTTGTCTTTGGGAGGGGGTGTCTTCTAAGCAG
Organism: Uromys caudimaculatus; assembly: GCA_028551405.1. Lineage (NCBI taxonomy): Eukaryota > Metazoa > Chordata > Mammalia > Rodentia > Muridae > Uromys > Uromys caudimaculatus. The sequence goes on from CM052705.1 coordinate 3,610,946, forward strand.
CTAAAGGATTCCTTTCTCTTTGATTCTTGGCTACCACCAAGGTAGTGGCTTTCTGTGCCCCACACTCCTACCATGGCTTCTGCGTTGCCACAAAGTAATAGGACCAACCAACCATAGATGGAGACCTTCCAGAACCATGAGCACGGTATTGCTTTTCTCCTTCAAGCTGGTCATTTCGGATTTTTGTTTGTTTTTCATCACTATAGTGGAAATCTAGGTAACTTAGGGACATCCCCCTGTGGAGGGAGTTAAAGTGTTTTACTCTCCTTTCTGTTGCTATGATAAGATAGGACATAAAAGCAATTTAGAGGGAAAGGACTCATTTGGCTTGCCTTTCCAGGTTATAGACCGTTTTTGCAGGGAACTCCTGGTACCAGGGACCGTAAAAGCACCGTACCCACAGTTGAGAGCAGGGGAGAAAACCGCACAGATGCTTTCTCGCTGGCTGCTCTGCTCAACCAGCCTCCTTCACTCATCCTCCGTGGGGCTCAGCTGGTGACAGAGCCACCGGCGTTCAGGTTGAGTCTTCCCACCTCAGTTAATAAAGACAAGCCCTCCACACACATACCCTCAAGCCAACCTGGCCTTGCTAGTCCTCAACGGAGACTCCCTTCTCCGATGAGTCCAGGTTGTGCGAAGCTGGCATTAAAACCAACCGTCACGTCCTTTCGGAGAGGCAGGCTAAGCCAAGCCCCAGGCTATCTCTTCAGACACGGCCCTTCTCCTGCTCTGAGTCCCTCCAAGGCAGAGCATCCATCTGTAGGATGGAATCAGTGCCTGTCCTGGTCACAGGGAACCATTCCACAGTTCTGGGAGCATCAAGGAACTTTAGTTCCCTTAGACCTGATGGGACACTTTCTGCTCAGAGATAACAGAGTGGGGAGACACCAGGCAGTGGGAATAGCATGGACTAAGGTGTGGCTACATCTCCTCCCAGGCATGTGTGGTGGCCTCCAAATTCTAGTGTTTCTAGGCTTAAAGTACAGCACCACCTCCCTCAGTCCTTTGGATGCCTTGGCAACTAATGAGGCTTCCAAGGGCTCTTGGGTCCTCTAGGGAGAGTGTTAGTACAGCGCTGAGGAGACCAGGCAGGTGGCAGAGCCCCAGGAGACCAAGGCACTGGGACAGTGTTAGAGGGGAATGTCCACACCCATCCCTTCTCTCTCCCGAACTCCCGTCTTCACCACCTCTCCAGGATTCTTCTTCCCAAACAACAGATGGGCGATGGGCGAGTGAGGCCAGCTCCAGAGAAAGTTAGAGCTAAGATCCGAAACTACACGGGGGTTGAGGAGAGTGGAGGATGTGGCTTGGGTGTAGGCACAGAGCCCCACATGGGGCATGGCCTCCTGGTACTGAAGGCAGGGTAGAGAAGTCTTGCTTCTAGGGATGGAAAGGAAGCAATGTGAGCTTCAGAAGACTGCTCTGAGCAGAGAGCAGAGAGACCAAGCCCATTTAACTGGAGGAGAGAGGTTCTCGTCTTAGCGCCAGAGTTGAAGCAACACGAGGAAAGCTGATGCCCAGGGAGGGGCCTCTGGTGCACAAGGCTGGACAGAGAAGGTCAACCTTAAGGTCTGTGCATGTGTTATCCTCACAGCAACAGGAGCTTGAAGGGTTTGATTAAGTTACGTAACTTTAGGTGTCGATTGCTGCTGAGGCAGGTCCAATCTAATCACAAGTGGCTTATAAGAGGGACGGAGGATAAGTTAGAGCCAGTGATGTGACAGAGGGGGCGGATGAAGGTGGAGGAAGGGGCTACAGGCCAAGGCATGTAAGCATCTATTAGACACGAAGAAAGGCAAGGAAGTGGGCTCGCCCCTGAGCCTCGGCATTAGACGCCTGACTTTAGGCCAGTGATGCTGAATTTGAACTTCCAGCCTCCAGAACTGGAGGGAAACCAATGTTTGCTGTTTCCAGCCATGACTTGTGGCTATGGCTATCACTAGGGATTTATACTTGCTGAGAGCTGCAGAAGGAGCCAATGGCCAGATCTTCTCAGTGAGCCCAGCTCTGAGGAATGGCTGCCCTGGGGCCTCCAGGAGATGCGTGCGTGTGTGAGAGAGAAGAGAGATCATGCCTTCTTCATGCATAAAAAGATGTTCTGGGCAGATGACCCTCCCAAGGCATGTCAACGTTTTTCTCTCCAGGAAAAAATAACTCAGCGTGTATCAAGAACTCAGGGTTTCACACGCACACTTGACTTGTGGGTCCCTGGGAGACACAAGCTCTGTCAGTTGCTCCAGCCCTCTTTAATTTCCTTGGGGGCAGGCAGGGAACAGGGCTAAGGACTGTGGACTCCTGGTGACATCTGGATTTCTCCAACGCTCTTAGGGTCCTGTGGAGTCAGCCCCCCTCTCCAGTGTTTCCTGCCTCCATGAAATCTCTGGGAGGATTTGACACATTTCCTAGCAGGGGAGCATGGTTGGAATTTCCAGCCTGCTTCCAGATGTGGTGCTGACTGGGCTGGGGAGCTTCGTTTTGAAAAGCATCTGGGAAGCCTGCGGTCTCCGTGGCCCCCCAGTGTTGACCTATGCTGTCATGCATGTCCCCCTTCCTCATGCTGAGCTATGTGGTTGGCCTTTCCATGGGAGCCCATAAGTAGGATTTCACCATATGAAGAGGGGTGTAGCCTGCCAGCTTCAGCCCTGTAGTCCAAAGGTGGCCTAGCACAGCCGGTCAGAGGGGCCAAAGCTGATTAAAAAAAAAAAAAAAAGACTCCAAGGGGCATGGATGTGGGCCCAGGCCTGGTAGGGCTTGGTATGGAGTGGTCTGGTAGGGGTGAGGGATGGAGAGGGGGCCCAGGAGTCAGTACCCAGTAATAATGAATTCCTGGCCCTGGGCTGCTGGAGAGCAAGATAAAGGGCAGCCCTCCACTGGTCAGAGCTGGTTCCTAGTGCTGGGACAGCTCAGTTCCCTAGACAGCATTGCCAAGGGCAGAGAATCCTCAGCAAACGAGTGGGAGGATTAAGAATGTCACAGGGCTGGAGAGATGGGTCGGTGGTTAGGAACCATCTGTCCTTGCAGACATCTTGAGTTGGGTTCCCAGCACCCATTTCAGGTCGCTCATAACCACTAGTAACTCCAGGTCCAGGGGATCTGCTGCCCTCTTTTGGTGTCTGTGTTTAATTGTACTTACATGTACCTACTCCCACACAAACACACAGACACATAATTAAAAATTTAAAAACTAAATCTAAAAAAAAAAAAAGAAAAATTCGCCTTCTAACTCCCAGCCAGGACTGTTAGGACAAGCCTGTAATAGTCATTTAATTAGGCGGCTGAGATAAGAGGACTGCAAATTCAAGGGAGCCTGGGCTACAAGAATGAAATCAAGAATAGTTTAGGCAACTTAGTGAGACCATCTTAAAGGATAGGCTAGGTGTTAGAGCCCTTGTCTAGCATGTATCAGGGCTTGGCTTCAATGCCTATTAACTCCAGGAAGGAGAAGAGGGAAAATAAGAGGAGGAGGAGGAAGAGGAGGAGGAGGAGGATGAAGAGGAAGAAGAGGAAGAGGAGGAGGAAGAGGAGGAGGGGGAAGAGGAAAAGGAGAAGGAGGAGGAGGAGGAGGAGGAGGAGGAGGAGGAAGAAGAAGAAGAAGAAGAAGAAGAAGAAGAAGAAGAAGAAGAAGAAGAAGAAGAAGAAAGTGTCAGCTCATTCTATCCACCATTCTCTTTGATATTCAGAATAATATACTCCACCTGAAAGATGTCCCTATCCCAGTTCCCAGAACCTGTGCACATGTCACTCTGAAGATAGGAAGATTGTTGAGATTATGTGTGTGGGGGTCCCTGTTGTCACAAAAGTTCTCAGAAGAGGGAGGGCAGCAAACAAAGGCTGTAGGGAGGGCCCTTGGGAGCAGTGGTGGGCTCTGATAGTGCGGCCTGTGGCTGATTTGAAGGCAGGAGAAAGAAGCACACACACAGGAGTGTGACTGCCCTAGAACCTGGGAAAGGCGAGAGACCTGCTTCAGTATGCCCAGCCATGCAGACTTTTCAGTTATGTCCAAGGATGCTGCTCTTGGGAGCTGGCCTCAGGGGCTGTGGAGGAACATTTGTCATTGTACTGGCTGGTTTTGTGTGTCAACTTGACACAAGCTGGAGTTATCACAGAGAAAGGAGTTTCAGTTGAGAAAATGCCTCCATGAGATCCAGCGGTAAGGCATTTTCTCAATTAGTGATCAAGGGTGGAGGGCCCCTTGTGAGTGGTACCATCTGTGGGCTGGTAGTCTTGGTCTCTATAAGAAAGCAGGCTGAGCAAGCCAGGAGAAGCAAGCAAGCCAGTAAGAAACATCCCTCCATGGCCTCTGCATCAGCTCCTGCTCCTTGACCTGCTTGAGTTCCAGTCCTGACTTCCTTTGGTGATGAACAGCAGCATGGAAGTGTAAGCTCAATAAACCCTTTCCTCCCCAACTTGCTTCTTGGTCATGATGTTTGTGCAGGAATAGAAACCCTGCCTAAGACAGTCGTGTTATAAGCCTCTCTGTGTGGAATTCATTATAGAAGCTCTGGACACTAACTCAGCTTCCTGTGGTGGGGCCTAGAGTCCCCTCACTACATTGGGCCAGGCATGCTCGTGACCACAGGCTGAGAGTCAACAGTCTGACCTGTCCCAGCAGCCTTGGGGAAACTCTAACCAGGCCAGAGAAGCAGCTGTCCACAGCTTGGGCTTCCAGTAGGGGTGCAGAGCTGGGTCCTGGCCCTGGATTTGCCTGACAACTGGGCCCCTCTGTCCCCTCTGAGTGAGCATCCACCTGTGGGGCAGTCATCTACCTTCTTCCTGCTTGCCCTTCTCTCCCAAAGAACAAGGCCTACAGATTGCAAATGGAATCAGAGCTCTAGCCATCAGCGGCACCTGCTGACTGAGATGTCAGAATCCATTGTCCTGTGTCCTGTCACTTGCCTATGTCTCCTCTCCTTTTTTTTTTTTTTTTTTTTGGTAAGGGAATCTCACAACATAACCTTGGCCTCAAACTCAGAGGCCTGTTTCTGCCTCCCCAGTGCTGGGATAAATGGTGTGCACCCCCACACCACACCCTGCTTCTCCTTTGGTTTTCAGGAAGGGTCTAGGTACATAGTTCAGACAGGCTTCTTGAAACCATGAACCATCCTGCTGCTGCTTCCTCCAGAGTACTGGGATTACAGGTGTGCATACCACACCTAACTCCTGTACCTTATTTTCCCCCCTTTGCTTACAAGCCCAAACATGCAGGTCTATGCACAAGTTATACAGGTATGCAGTGCACACACATACTCATGGGGTTACAAACAGTGCCCACATGTGCAAAGAGGATGCCTTAATCATGGTCTTGTTTGTAGATCCCGCTCACAAACACAGATACATTCATTTTATGCCCACGCGAAAGGATACACACAAGCACAGACACACCTATGCGTGAGAAAAGACCACCCTTGCGTGTGGACACCTGTGAACAGGGGCGGAGCATGCCGCTTAGCCTGTTCCCAAGCCCTCTGCTCTGGAGACCTCTGCTGGTGGAGTCAGGAACAGCCCCCAGAGTCTGTGATGCTGAGCTGAGCTGAGCTGGGTATTGGAGGGAGGAAGAGGGGCCACCAGGGTTAGGCCCTGCGCTCCACGTTGCTGCTTGCACCTGGCCCATTTGATTTTCTGCAGCTTCTACTCCAGTGCGCCAGGAGAGGCCCAACACGGAAAGGTCTCCAGGCTTCTTCCAGACCGAGGCTCACCCTGCCGTAGGAGCAGCCCTTCCTAGTGTGTAGTGTATTACATGGAGAAAGGGCCCTGCCTGCCTGCCTGCCTGCATCCAAACGGCTCTCAGTTTACCACAAGGCTTGCACATACGGGGAGCCCACACCGATGTCCCCTCTTCCCTTCTTCCCCCTTGTGCTGTTTTCTAGTGGGAGAAGGGACCCAGCCTCTCTTCTTGCTGCCACTGGGTCTCTAACTTGGCTTGTTATAGTTCTTGTTGTGACCTCATGTCACACCTGCAGGTCCCACTTCCTGTGCTATGCTTTTCCTGTCTCCTCGTGGATTTCAAGGGGAGTGAAAGTCGGAGGCTTGAAGCAAGGTGGATGAAATTAAACTCTGATGGTGGCTCAGTGGGGGCAGCTACTGTCCTCAGCCTCCGTTTTATCAGGAGGATTGGAGATCTTGACATTTTGTGGCAGGTTGATTAAACGAGACAGAATACTCGGTCAATGCCAGGCCGAAGCCATCTCTCTGAGGCATTGTGAACCACTGGCGCTGTAAGATGAAGAAAACCATGCCAGGAACTCTGCCCAGGCCAGATAACCTCACTGCAAGAAAGGAGCGGTTAGTACCGTAACAGCCGATCTCTAAGGGGCTTCAGAGGGGTCTGAAGAGTTTTTGTTTGTGTGGTTGGGGAACCGCTGAACTTCACAGAGGAGATGAAGTGGTGTTAGCAGGTGCCCTCCTCTCTGTCTACGCCCTCATTTCCACAGGCAGAAATCACTTCCTTCAGGTTAGAACTGGAACTGACAGTAAGCAAATATTTGTTTGGTGGGATGTGGCGTTATCGCCCACCTGATTCTGCACAGAACAGCGGTGTTTCCTCGGGCTCCTCCCCGTGTAGCTGGTGTCCGCTAATCCTCTGCTCTCCTTGGTCCCCTCAGGTCTTTTCTCCTTGCTCTGTGTGCTCAAGGGCATCACCTTGTCATCCTGGCTTCACTAGTTTTTCTTTGAATGTTTATAATTCCGTTGGCCCAATCCATGGGTGTGCTGCACTTTAGAATCCTTAGCTGGTGGAGCAAGGACTCCGTTGGTAAAGTGCTTGCCTAGTATGCACAAAGCCTTGGTTCGATTATCAGCACTGCATGAGGCTGAGTGTAGTTATCGGTGTATACCTGTGACTGGCATTCAGGAAGTGGAGGCAGCAGGATCAGAAGTTCAAGGTAATACAGTGAGTTCAAGGCCACTCTGGACTACACGATACCATTTCAGAAATTTAAACATGCATGCACATGCATGCACACATGAACACAGCATGCAAAGAAAGACTCGGTATGTGATCAGGTTGGCCCTGAATGTCTGTCTGAGCCATCGCCAAACTGGACTGTCCCACATCTACCTAAGAGACAATGAATCCACTGCAGGGTGATATTAGGACTGGAAACATGGTGTAGGTCTAGGAAAATCTGCTTGGTTTTGAGGCCCAGAGGAGAGCCAGCTTCTTCTCAGAAGAAGGGAGTGATAGGAACGACCTTCAGGAGGAAATGTCCAAATGCTCCTCAAAGGCCTAAGGCCCTGGAATCATTCTTTTTTAATTTTCTGACTCTTGGCTAGCTCTTTTCTGGAGATGGAGGTAGCCTTGACTTCACCTCAGTCAGCCAAGACCAGTCAGGTAGACAGCATGCCACCAAAGGCTTTCTGAGGCAGCAGCAGCAGACCCAGAACAGTACAGCAAAGAAGCAAGTCCATGGATCTGTAATCTGAGTTTAAAAGATGGCCCCAGAAGCTGAGCCACACTGACCATGGTTTAAAATAAAAAACCACCTCACCCCTGCAAGAGAGAAAAGAGATTATTCTATGTCCCCCACTTCCTGTCTGCAGCAGGTGAAGGGGACTCCAGAGGCTTCAAAGGAGGTCATGGGTTCAGATGTTCCCTTCTGACTGCGTTGGAGTCTCTGCCCCATGGGTTTCTCCTGCCTTCACCAATTACCTTTCCTGGCTGCTGGTAAGGGGAACATCAGAAGAAGCCAGAGGGCGGGGGGCCAGAGGGAGGAGGATGAGCAACAAAAGACAGCTCAGGGAAGTCCTGGAAAGAGCCTGACTCTGTAGGGTAAGGAAACAATGGGCCTCTGTTTAGCGTCCACCTCCACTCACAGGTCCTGGCAAAGGGAAGCCTCCAGGCAAATCAGACACCACCCACGTCCACCCGCTGCCCACAGAGGCAGGTGAGTCAGAGCCCAGGCTTAGCTGATAACAGTCAGCAGCGGCCCAGAATGCAGTCCTTGTTAACGGTTGCCCCTCCTTGCCCCCCCCCCCCCCCAACGCGGCTGGGCCTGCTGGAGCAAGCCTGAGGGTGGGGCTGATTGTCAGGAATCAGGGCTGGCTGGGAAAATGCTTCGGAGAGACCCAGCAGCCTACCCTGTAAGGTGTGTTCTGTGGTAACTTGAAGGTGCCGTGGGGCCAGCGGGCAGCAGAAAGAGTCAGCGAGGGGAAACCCACATGCTTTTATCCTGTGTTCAGTGTCAGCTGTGTTCTCTACCCACAAATCCATTCATTCCTCCGGGGGGGGGGGGGGATTACCACTCTCAGTACTAAGGCAAGACTCTGGGCTGAAAAGGGCCAAAATTAACTTGAATCAGCTTGGGTGGAAAAACGTCTTGAGTAATTCCTCAGGTGGGGCAAGGATGGAGGAGGATCGGAGGCTCAGGCCAACTCACTGGCAAGGACATCTTCTGCACCTTCTCCTTACGTGTCTCAGGGGCTGGCTGTATCCTTTCTTCTGCAGATGGGCTATGCATGCCCCCCAACCTAGAGAGAAAACAACCATGTCACCCAGTTCAGGGTCGCATCCTCATGGTTTTATTACTAGAAAGAAAATGCTATCATTCGTCACTGGGGTTGGTTAGAAAGTTTGTATAGGCGCCCCTCAAATCATGTGACCAGATCTGGGCCAGGCATCACACTCGCCAGGGAGACGTCTTGATGTAATTTTCCCAGATTCTTTGTTCCACCCATTGTCAGACACGTACAAGAATTTCTATGCTGTACGCTTGGAGTCTCCTGTGACACAGCTGCTAGTTGACCCCCATAACAATGATACCTTTTTTCTCATAAATCAGAAAGTCTTTTCTGGAGCTGGAAAGATGGTTTAGTGGTTAAGAGCACATACTGCTCTTACAGAGAACTGGACTTTGGTTCTTAGAAATCATATCAGGTTGTTCATAACACCTGTATAACTCTACCTCCAAGGAGCTCTGACCCCTCTGACCTCCTTGGGTACCTGCATCCATGGGCACATACCCACACACAGACACTGACACATATTTATAATTTTAAAAAGTTAAAGTTTTTTTTTCTTTTTCTGGATACATGACTTTTTTGGTGAAAAACAAAAAAACCAGAACCCCTACATTTCCCAGACTCCCTTGCAGCTAGGAGTCTACAACCCATGGATATAAAAGTTCTGATCAGTAGGGTGTGAGCAAAGCAATGTGTGCAGATTACCAATGGTTCCTTTAAAAGGAGGTAGTCAGGCTCTCCTGGCCTCTTTCTTCTACATGGTACAGGCTGTAAGCCTGTGTGAGGTCATGTATGTGAGGTCATATCTTGGGTCATATATGTGAGAACACAGGCAAAGGAACGGTACTGGAGATAGACAGTCAGAAGCAGCCTGAGTCCTGGCTTCTATTTTGTCCCTAAACTGTTCATTTCTGTACTGTTACACAGAGGAAAAGAATAATCCATTTTGAGCTGGAAGGATGAGTCAATGGTTAAGGGCATTTGTAGCTATTATAAAGGCCTGGGGTTTGGTTCCCAAAACCCTCCTCTTGGCTCATTGCCATCTAGGTGACCTGATGCCCTCTTCTGGTCTCCATGGGCATGAGACATACATGTGGTGAATATATGTACATGTAGGTAAAACACCAATACACATAAAATAAAAATAAATATATTTTTAAAAGAACAGTCCATCTTGTTGGAGTCTCTTATTTTGGGTCTCTGCTTTATCAGATACTTCTGTAATCTAAGCAATATATCTCGAGAGCCTTCTCTTAGTATCCATAGTTTTGAGCTCAAACCCAGCCGCTTTCACAAGGTGGGATTCCCCCCTCCCCCCGGCATTTTTTCCTGTCGCAGAAAAACCTCCTTTGTAGCCAGCTCTTTGCTGAGAGTGTGGTGAGACAAATTGTGAAGCTTTGCCTTCCTTAGGAGTTATTCTCATCTCTCATTCATATCCAGATAAACATCATGACCAAAAAGGGTATATATAATCTTACAGCTTATAGTCCATCAGGAAGGGAAGCCAGTGCAGGAACTCAGCAGGAACCTGAAGGCAAGAACTGAAGCAGAGTCCATGGAGGAGTGCTGCTTACCAGCCTGCTCTCTCTGGCTTGCTCAGCCTGCTTATATAATCTGTCTAGGGCTGGCACCACCCACAGTGGACTGGGGCCTCCCACATCAATGATCAGTCGAGAAAATGCTCCACAGGTCAGTTCCCCCTTCCCTAGATGACCCTGGCTTATGTCAAACTGACACAAAACAAAACAAAACAAAAAACTTATCCAACTTAAGTATACTCCAGTGTTCTACACGTGACTTGAGTGTCTGCTCCGTGCAGGAGCCCCTACAGAGCGAAGGCCCTGACTCTGTCCTTAGCCAGGGGGTCTGTGAATGCTGGAGCTGTAGAAAGATACAAACCACTGCCCCTGGATTCCTTGAAAATAGGAGCTGTGTGCCTTATTAATGGTAGGGTAGCCCAGCAGATATTTCCCTCTTCTCCTGAGTTGGGGAACCAGAGACATTCAAATTACTCAGAACCACACAGAGAAGGCCTCTGGAGACACTGCTGCTAGGCACCTCTTGTTCTTCCTCTCCATAGTGGTCCATGCCTGTTCCTTCACCCAGCTCTTCTTTGGCCCAAGTGCCACAGGGAGGAAACAGAAAGGGTCAGAGGCTGAGAGCACCAGCTTAGTAGGTCCTGGGTTCTAGGGATGTGAGAGAGGTGGGGTCTTCTTAAGTCAGCAACAGAAAATAATCGCATGGCTGTGTTTAATGCCCCTCCCCCATCCTACCCTTTCAAGACTGAAGCATAATTAAGTTGAGCCCAACCAGGCAAACTCAGAAACAAACATTTCCTCAGACTACAGAAACACAGGCTGACTCAGGGATGGACCTTCCCCTTCGTTCTGTACCGTTGTAAAGAACAATGGCAGGCAGGCCCAGGGCTTTCTTGGAGCTTTTCTTGGTTCTTAAGTGGCTTCATCTCTCTTTCTTCTCTTTTCTTGAAAGGAAAGTCTTCAGAACCAAGTTGGCACCTGTTTCCTCAGCTTGTGACTAGAAGACGATGGTAGTGGATCTGAAGGAAAATTTAGAAGACAAATCTTCACACCGACTTTTCCTGACACCAGCAGTAGACCCAGGAGGAACTATGAGTTCTTGGCTGCCCTTCTCCTCAAGCCAGAGAGACTCCAGGGCTGGTGAACCTCAACCCTTCTGCAGCCATGCCCACTCTGAGATGCGTGCAGAGGCTCTTGTCTGGTGATGTGGCGCAAGACCGGCCTTCCCTGAGTCTTAAGATTTCTCTCGGGCTGGAGAGATGGCTCAGTGGTTAAGAGCACTGACTGCTCTGCCAGAGGTCGTGAGTTCAATTCCCAGCAACCACATGGTGGCTCACAACCATCTGTAATGGGATCCGATGCACTCTTCTGGCGTGTGTCTGAAGACAGCTGCAGTGTACTCATATAAATAAAAAATAAATTAAAAAAAAAAAAAAAAAAGCCAGGCAGTGGTGGCGCACGCCTTTAATCCCAGCACTTGGGAGGCAGACACAGGCGGATTTCTGAGTTCGAGGCCAGCCTGGTCTACAGAGTGAGTTCCAGGACAGCCAGGGCTACACAGAGAAACCCTGTCTCAAAAAACCAAAAACCAAAAACCAAAAAAAAAAAAAACCCAAAAAAACAAAACCAAGATTTCTCTCCTCCCACCCCAGTCAGCTTCGCTCCTCCGCCAGCTGAGACTGCTTGAACTGCCTGTCTCCATTTCTGGATTCCTCCCTCTTATTTCTCCACAGACTTTGAGCCTTTGCCTTCACGCTGCCCTCTCCAGAGTTGTTAATTCCTTCATTTTCTGCACCTCGGGGATGAAAGGTGTAGTTGTGTCAATTTCAGGTTCCATTTCCAGCCCACTACTTCCATTCTCATCTTCGTTGCACCTCTGACGCCCCCTGCTCCCAGCTTGGCCCCGCCCCTGCTCCCAGCTTGGCCCCGCCCTTGCTCCCAGCTTGGCCCCGCCCCTGCTCCCAGCTTGGCCTCGTTACTGAAGACTCACCCCAGCTCCAGCCGTTTCATCTTTTTCTCTTCCTTTAGTGATGTATTCTAGACCAATGACCTGTATTCATACTCTGACCGCTGACTTTCTTCACCTTCATCTCTGGACATTTTCTTCATTCTGGCTTTACCTATGCATACTGTCACTACAGCCTCAAATACTTCCGAAACATGGAGCTCCTCCAGCAGTCTTTATCCACTCCCTCCCTCTAGCCTTTACTTCTCCTTTTTCCCAGATGGGCTTCCGTGGCTTATATATGAATACACTGCAGTATACTCAAATAATAGAACATAATATTCTAGGTTAAATGAATGAGCGACAACAACTCGAAACAGTGTGGATGAACCTTAGGCATTGTGGTTTAAATGGGAATGGCTAGCATCGGCTCATTTTAGGGAAGATTAGGATTTGTGGCCTTGTTGGAGGAGGTGTGACGCTGGATTTGAGGTTTTAGAAAGCCCACCTAGTCCCGGTTAACTCTCTCTGCCTCGTGCTTGTGGCTCAAGATGTAAGCTCCAGTGCTATCCTTATCTGCTGCCATGCTCTCAGCCACGATGGTGACAAACGGTAGCCCCCGGCACGGTCCCCACGGGCTCGGTCGTGGTGTCTTATCACAAGGAATGGGAAAGTATAGATAAGTAGAATATCAGATAGACTAGAAACAAAAAGGTCAATCTTAACAGATTGCATGGAGAATGAGGCCTTTACTGATGTTAAAAGCTGATATAATTTTCTTTTTAGGAACGTAGAAAAGCAGTAAAACCATATGATAGCGAAAGCATGGTAATATTACATGTGGGATTCAGGGTGCCGGCCACCTTGACTGAAGAAGGTAGTAGGGTGCAGATGTGGTGAGATGTGGGTCATCACTAAGGTTTTCCTTTGTTCAATATTTTACAGGCACACATTAAGGAACTAAATAAAAGTAAACTGTGCAGGGATTGATGAAGGTGCCCGGCAGCCAATGCTGAGTTGGAGGAATCCATGGGTTGTCATTGTTCTCTTGCAGATATACCGAGCATGCTTACCGTCCTGCCCAGTAGTCCACAGTCTCTCAGGATCTACATGGCTCTCTCTTATCCTCTTGTCATGGTGGATGAAAAGCCCCAGTTTCTCCAGGCAAAGAAAAATCCTTTCACTTATTCTCGGGGTCTTATCCCTTCTCATCTCCTCAAGGGCTCTGTTCTTTATCTGGTTCCTGTGTTCTCGTTCTCCATTAGGCTATCTCTCCCTGCTGGGTCATTTTTACCTACATAAACGGTCTGGTCCCTCCCATCTTAAAGATGGAACAGAGCCTTATTGGAGAGGATCGAAGTTAGCCTGATGCAACAAAGGGACTCATATGTCAGTTTACCAAGCAGAGAGGTTGGCTGTGGAGGCAAATCCCAGGCAGGCAGTGCAAGGATCCTTCTCTGCTGCTCTATTATCCTTAATGCCCAGTCTCTCCCAAGAGCATGCGCCAGCCACTGCCACGCCAGCACATCAGCCATAGGCCAGAAGGACATGGAAATAGAGGAAGAAGATCTGTCTACTTCTGCAGACCCTGCCTGAAGTTACATTTCCACCATGTTTATTCAAAGACTTGGCCTTAAGACATCTCTAGCTATGAGGAAAGTCAAGGCCCATCATCCTAGTATCAATAAGTCCAGTTAAATATTCCATCACTAACGAGAAAGAAGACAGTGGGTACTGAAGGTAGTGATCCCTGTCTGAATAAATGCACACTCTCTCACTCACACAAAGCATACCAACCCTTTCCCAGGTTCAAAGCCCACCAGGTTTTATCCAATAATTACTGCAACTAGCTCAAAGCCTGGGCCCTCCTGGTGATTGTATGATCTCTCCATGAACTTCAGATATTGGTCCAGTGGCATATAATCAAAAGGCAGGTTGTCTCCATGCCCACCTCCTCCAGCCGGCCACCCATGTGCAATATATAACGGGGATGAAAGGGGCGACCACAATTAAAGGTTCCTCTTGGAAAAGAAGAATGGAAAATATATAACAATTAGGAGATCCCACCGGGCAAGAATTGTCAGGGTTCCCAACCTCCTAGGGGACCAAGTGCCTTAGAGCAGGCGACTGGGAAATACTCCTTTATCCATTCTTCTCTGTGGACCCTGATCTGCCTTCTGGGAGGTCCTTATTAGATGACTGTTCTTCAGGGCCACATGGGAAGAAGCCACTGGAGAGGATGCTGTCCGCAGTGGTGAGAGTTCAGAGGTCACAGCCTCCTTCCTCCTCCCACTGCAGGTTAGCCAGCTCAAGGCTTGCCATGGGAATTGGGCAATCTGAGAGTTGGGGAGTTCAGGCTTGCAGACTTTTTGTAACTAATTTCCCTCAAGAACATTTAGTATAACAATACGAAAATTAAATTTGAAAAACAAATTCCACTTAGGGCCATATTGAAAAATAACAAAATTGGGATACATTTGACAAAAGACCTTGAAGACTTGTACACTGAGTAATTACCAAACATTGTTAGGAGAAATGAAGACAGCCTAAGTAAATGAGCGCCCTGTGTTTGTGCACAGAAAGACCCAATACTGTTACACAGCAGGGTGTCTGAAGCTGAGCTGCAGACCCCACGGCGAATCCTTTTAAGAGTCTGTTGCTTCCTCCACCAGCCCAAAATGTGAACGTTCATTCTAAACTTCATATAGAATTATCAGACCCGGATGGCAACAAACAAATAAACCAAAACAATCCTGGGAGAGAACAGAGTAGAAAGACTTACACGTTCCTCTTTCAAAATCTATTTATTACAGAGCTGTGGTGCCATCAGTCTGGCACGGTAAGCAACACGGAAATGCAGATCAATGCAAATGCATCAAGAGGTTGAAAGAAATGATTAGACATTTGGTTAACTGATTTGCAATAAAGGGGCCAAAAAAGTTCAGTGTGGGAAAGAATAGATTGTCAATAAATAGTGCTGGGACAGTGGAGCGTTCATACTCAAAGTATGTACTAGGGCCACTGTACCTTGTGGCTCCAGCACTTACATGGAGACTCACATCCATCCATAACTCTAAGTCCAAGGCTTCCAAGCCCTGTTTTTTTTACTTCCCCAGGCACTAGGAATGCATGTGGTTGAATACATATATGGACACAAACCACTCATACATGTAAAATGAGAATAAACACATCTAAAATATTAACCAAAGTGGAGCATATCTCTGCGTGTCAGAGATAAAATGACACAGCATCACGTCTGAGGATCAAATATTAGCCTCTTAGATTTGATGCCAAAGTACAAACTGAAGCCAGAGAAAAATGATTTCATCAAAGTAACACAACTTTGTAGTTCAAAAATACCACCAAAATAGTGAAAAGACGACCCACATGGTGGGACAAAGTATTTGCAAATTCCATGTCTGAGAAAAGTTGTCTACAGATATATAAAAACCTCGTAATTCAGCAATAAGATAGCAAGAAATGCCTGTAAATACCGGAGGTTGAGACGGGAGAATCACCATAGGTATGAAGCCAGACCGTGCTGCACAGTGAGTTCGAAGTCAGCCTGGGTTAGAAAATGCAAACACACACACACACACACACACACACACACACACACACACACACACACACACATAAGCAAACAGACAAAGGAACAACCTTCTTTGGGAGAAGACAAATGGCAGGCCTGCCCCACCACATCCAATCTCAGCATCCGGGAGGCTGAGGCGGGCAGATGACAAATTCAAGACCTTCCTGAGCTACTAAGTAGGTTGAAGGCTAGCCTGGGCAACTGAAGGCCAGCCTGGACAACTTAAGGAGACCCTGCCTCAATCTAAAAGGGCTGGGGATACAGCTCAATAGTAGTGTTTACCTAGCATGTGAAAGGCCTTGGGTTTGATTCTAGGTGGAGGGGGACCACCCATTCTTTAAAAAACAAACAAACAAACAAACAAACAGACAGACAAACAGACAATAAAAAACATATGAAGGATTTGAAGGAAATGAAAAATCAGTACATGGAAACATTCTCAACATAACTACAATAAAACCCCACCCCACACCCATAGAAAACGTTCTAAGAGTGGGGGCGGGGAGCAGGTCATGGCGTGTATCAGAAAGGATGGACGTGGAGCCCTTGTGCACCATCCGTGGCTATGGTAACACAATGTGTCACAGCTGCTATGGAAGAGGCTCGGCAGTTCCTGAGTAAGTCAAACATGGGGTTACTTCCTAAGCCTGGAATTCTACCCTTAGGTATGTGCTCACAAGATGTGAAAATGTACCTTCGCACCAAAACGTATACATGAATATTCACAGCAAAATTATTTATAAATAATAGCTCGAAGAAGAAAACCTCAAACATCTATCAGCTGATAAACAGATAAAAGGTTTGTATATGTATACAGACGCGTATCCACAGGTTAGTTAATAAAAAGGCATGAAATACATGCTGTAACATGATGAACCCTGAAAACATTGTAAGTGAACAAAGCCAGACAAGAAAGGTCACATGTATGATTCCATTAATATGAAAACCCCAAATGGACAAAGCCATAGAGATGGTGTGAAATCCCCAAATGGACAAAGCCATAGAGACTGTAGATTGGTGGTTACCAGGTGCTGGAGGGCAGAAGGAGCTGGGGAGGGACAAATGGGCGTGGGGTCTCCTTCTGCAATGGTGAAGTGCTGTCTCTGGCTTGCTCTGGCTCGCTCTGGCTGTAGACAGAAGTGGAGCTTATGCAGCTCTGTGACTACCCCCAACTGCTATGCTGAATGTGGTAAAGGCTTTACCATAGATGAAACAACATGTCTGAACATAGTTTAAAATTAACTTTAAAAAGTATACAGTTGGTTTGTTTGCTTCCAAAATCCTGCTCTATTAGATTAGTAACAAAACAACCCAAAACAAAGCAACAACAACAAACCGTTCCTGACACTGGTTAGAATTACAACGTTTATGAATACAGTTGCTAGAGAGGCCATCTTTGTACTTGACTCTGGCCATCACACCCCTACTTGACTGCATGTTTGTTATGTCCTGGGTGTTAGTCTGAATTTTGGCTGCTGGGTAGACTCTCATTGCCTGCCAGGGCTTTTTAAATTAACCATCATCACCATCTGTGGTGCTTAATATTGGCTGTCAACTTGAAGGATGCAGAATTCTCCAGGAGACAAACCTCTGGGCGTGAGGAATTTCTGGATAGGATTAATTAAGGTGAGAAGGTCCACCTGAACTATGGGTGTTACCATCCCCTAGGCTGGGGTACCAGACTCAGTATAAAGGAGAAGCCATGCCGCGTATCAGTTTTCATCCCTTTCTGTCTCCTAACTGCCGATGGAATGTGGCCAGCTGCCTGCATTCCTATTACCATACCTTCCCCATCATGGCATCCTTTCACTCTATGAGCCAAATGTACCCTTCCTTCCTTAAAATAAAAGTAACCGAACCAGCAACCATATCTACAGACGCCATTGCCCACATCTCTGAGTCAGTCCCTACTTTTCCATTGTCTACATTTGCCAGGCTCAGTCTCCTCTTCTCTCCGATATTTCAATGGTCTCCCCATCATCTTCCCCTGCTCACGATTACTCTTGTTGCAGGCCACACATCTTTCAGAAACACTTGAACAAGAAGACTGCCTTTTAGACAACTAGAGGTGTAGCCATGTCAAATGGATCCCAGTGCTAAATAAATAAACTCATTGATCATTTTGATCAGGTGAGGCCTAGGGTAGAATTCACTGGTCACTTCTCACGGTACTCAGGGCCTGAAGAATGCTTCAATACCAGTCTCCTTCCCTGACCCAGGGGCTCTGAGGCGGCAAGAGCTCTGGGAGACACATAAGTGAGTGCACGGCCCTGAGGAAGTGGAGCCACAATGTTGTGTCTGGGAAAGGAGCTCTGGGCTTTAGAAGGCAGGCGATGCCCTTAGGAAGAGCAGAAGTCATTCTCCATGAGGAAGTCCCTTCCAGACCACGGCAGAGAGAAGACAATTACAGTCTGTGATGGTCAAGAGTCGGACAAGCCTCTTTCCTGATGGTACAATGGGGTGGCACCATATCAGAGACTCAAGTGCTATGATGGAGGAGCCATGTTCCAAATGCTCTAAGATCAGGAGTGGTGTGTGTGAGTGTGTGTGTGTGTGTGTGTGTGTGTGTGTGTGAGAGAGAGAGAGAGAGAGAGAGAGAGAGAGAGAGAGAGAGAGAGGATGGTTCTTGTCTCAATCAAATATAAATCTACATAACTAATCAAGCAGTGGGCCAGCACACATAGGCAGGAACACCTAGGGCTGTAGGAGAAGATGTCGAACCCATCCCTACGCTTTTAGAGGTGACGCTTCCTTCTCCATATCCCCCTGCCCAGCGCTCACTCAGGTCACTATCTTTGGGAAGTAAAATTGTGTCTCTTCAATATCTTTTCCTGATGTGCTAGCAGGTTTTAAAATGTCTCCCAGTGATTCCTACCTACCAATATTCATACCCCAAAGCAGCAGCCACCCATACCAAGTAAATCTGCTGTGTTTAAACAATCAGATATCATGGAAATGGCCATATGTAACCTCCAAGGCGAGGTCATAATAAGATACTGTGAGTCCATTCTCAGATTGCTATTAATGACTCTAGAGCAGTGGTTCTCAACCCTCCTAATGCTGCTACTGTTGTGGATCACAATGTAAACATCTGTGTTTTCCTGTGGTCTTAGGCGACCCCTGTGAAAGTCTTTCGGCCCCCAACAGGGTCATGATTCACAGGTTGAGAACTATTGTTCTAGAGGAGACCAGCAGCCCCTCTCAAGAAGACTCGAGCATTCCTGCGGAGGCTTCCATGTGGCCAAGAGCAGACGGGTTGTATCGCTATCAATGCTGTACAAAGAACAGGCATTCAAATGTGCTGTGTTAGAAGTGGAGCCTCTGGCATCCATCCAGCCATCAGAGGACCAAGCCACAGCTGAAATGTCAACTGCATACTCAGACCCAGAGCAGAAGCGTGCTCCCAAATTCCCGGCCCCCGGAGGAGTGGGGTCAGATGATGCATACGACTTCAGAAACCTTGACGTAACACAGACCCAAAGATACCTAATATATTAAGACCCTCCATTGTCCATGTCATGGTTGGAGACCTTTGACCTACACCAGAGACTCCAAAGAGGGCAAAGAGGCTTCCCACAGAACAGTGGTTTTTTCTCTCTCTCTCTCTCTCTCTCTCTCTCTCTCTCTCTCTCTCTCTCTCTCTCTCTCTCTTTTTTCGAGACAGGGTTTCTCTGTATAGCCCTGGCTGTCCTGGAACTCACTCTGTAGACCAGGCTGGCTTCAAACTCAGAAATCTGCCTGCTTCTGCCTCCCAAGTGCTGGGATTAAAGGTGCACGCCACCACTGTCCGGCAGAACAGTGGTTCTCAATCTGTGGGTTGCGACTCCTTTGAGGGTCGCATGTCAGATATCTTGCATATCATGATATTATATTACGAGTCACAACAGTAGCACAATTACAGTTATGAAGTAGCAACAAAAATAACTTTATGGTTAGGGGTCACCGCAATATGAGGATCCGTGTTAAAGGGTTAATTTTAGTGTTAGGAAGGTTGAGAACCAGAGCCACAGAGCTAACCGTGCCTTTGGGGATGGAGCACATTTGCCTTGGGATCTAAGACCTAGAATAAGTCACTCTGGTACAAGAAACTAGAGACACAGCTCACAGGATGAGTACTTAACCAGGGACTTAGAGCTCCTGGTTGCTTGGGGAGACCATGATGATGAGAAGGGAAGGCATTTCTGGTTAAGGGAGCAACACATTTGTTTATTAGCCCCCTCCCCCACCGTTGTAATAGCCCAACTCTTCCTTGGATATTGTCATGACAACCAGCAGACTTGCCAGTCACCTCTACAGCATCTACACACCTGAGGCAGGTACACCCCATTCTCTCTTATGGTCTTCTTTAAGGTCACAGTAACAGTGGACTTTTATTACACCCATTTCACAGATAGGAATAATGAGACTCTGGAACACTAAGGGAGAAGTTTGCCAAAATCCCCCAGGTAATCAGTGCAGGGCCAGGGTTTGAACCTGAGCAGTCTGTCCCCAGGAGCTCCATACAAGGAGACTGGGAAACATTGGAGAATAGAGGTCCTCAGTGAGACTTTTCCCACCCAGAAGCCCTACCTCTGAGGCTCTACTTGTTCTACCCAGCACCTAGTGGAGTGTTCTGGCTTGGAAGCTGTGCCTTCTGGGGGGCTAAGGGTGCCTGTAGGCCTGTGTCTGACTCCGTCCACTGCTTCTGTGCTTTACCTGGCTTAGGGTCTCTATGAGCATCTGGGCCTATCACACTGTCATTATAAAGGGGCTGAATGGGTGTCAGCTAGAGAGTTGAACTGAGTCGCCTCATTGTGGTTTCAGGGTCTCGAGTTTACCCCAGCACAACTATGCCTTTGACTAAGAGCTAAGGCCTGCAGTCCCTGAGGTGGGACACAGTTTGAAGGACATAGATCCTGGCGTACTCTGTACTATGGACAAGGGGGTTGACCCTGGAGAGTAAGGTTCCCAAGTTTTAAGCCTATTTTCTTGGGGGGGGGGTTTATAACTTCCTTATTAAGATACCAACCCCTTACTAAGGAGTCTTGGTGTCTGCATCTAGGTGTTGCCAGCAGTGTGAGCATCATAACCCCTGTGTCCCTCAGTCCCTTGTGGTGCCCTGGGTGTGGTCCCCAGGCCTGAGTAGAACTCAGTGTTGAAGACAAAGTGACAGTTATAGGAGATGACCCATAGCTCTGCAGAACATCACAAAGTAGCCACCCCTACAGGTCTAGGTTGACAGTGGGCTTGCAGGAGAGCAAGGGGAAGGCTGGGGCAGATACAGGGTCAGTGCTTAGAGGCCCCATAGGGCTGTGTACACAAGGTTCTTGGGCACGCCATGTCTGCTCTTAAGGTCTATATATCCAAAATCGAGAGAGTGGTGGACACCCAGCTAGCACCTTCCCAGTAGGAGCACCTGCAGTTGTCAGTGAAGGCTTCAGCTCCCAAAGTCAATGTTTAATCATGGCCCAAGCCCAGGAATGCTATATCTGGGACATGCAATTACAGGGGGTTGAGTTACAGGCCGAGTACTGGCAAAGGCTCCATGGCAGGAGATAAGAAGGTGGCACCGGGAAGGGTTGTGTGTGTGTGCTGAATTGTGAGCTCCCAGCACACCCCTGGGCAAGCTTACAAGGCCTCCATTGTTGGGTCTGGCTCCCAGCCCATCACCAGCCAGATAGGAGCTCCTGTTCTAACAAGGCAAGAAGAAACACACCCGAGTTTGTGCAGATGCTGTTGTTCCATTCTTTTTACGTGGAAGGAGAGATGCTACCAGAGCAGATGCTTTCAGAGGGGAAAGGAGCACAATGCTAGCAACCATGGCAAAGGCAGTCAGAGTGGCGGAGACAGGAGTCAAGGGGACTGAGTGACTCAGCTGGCATCAGCTAGAAGCAGGCTTAGGACAGCCAGAAGTACCCTATGGTAGGAGAAGGAGGCCCATGGCATCTGGTATGGTGTCAGGATCAGAGATGAGAATGTAGCCACAGACACTCTTTATACCAACTTAGGTAGGGCTTGGTAATAATAAAAAAAAAGGTTCATTTCTCTACTCAGGTCTTCACAGTCCCACCATGTGCAGGCAGATGCAGGTGCGGAGGAGGGGGCGGAGCTCCAAGTTTCTGGCCTTCTAGGGGAATGTTCATGAACACGCAGAGGGCTGAATCTCTGTGTCTAGCAGTACACGTCATGGGTAGGACAGGGGACAGAGGACTTTAAAGTAGACAGGTAAGGCAGCCTTGAGTCTGGGCCAGGGGTAGGGGGCTGATACGTGGTTACTAGAATCCCACTGTGACGCCCAGCTTCTCTCCCTACCTACTGATTCTCCATAGGAACTTTGTCTCCATGAGCCAGCATCAGTAAAGCAAGGATGTGGGACTGTTCATGGGGCTGTACGCTGAGGATCAGAAGGAAAAGAGAGGCGGGTGTTGAGCCCAGAGCCCAGTGTGTTGGCTCCCAGCACTTCCCAAGTGAATCAGCACTGGTGACCTGCAGGGCTGGTAAGGTTAGGCCAGATGCCCTGACAGGTGAGGAGTGTGGGCTGGCCCCAAGCTGGGGTAAAGCCTAGGGTGGGTTCCTGGGGGGAAGGAAGAGTATAAGGAAATTAAGTGTGCAGGGAGCGCAGCCTACAATGGGAAGGCCTCATTCTCACATCCGTCCACCACCGAGTATCCAGAGCAAGCTACACACCTTGCCAGTCAGCAACCATGAGCGTCATTCAATGTCACCGCTGCATTGCTTACAGAAAACTGGGCAGATCATGTTAGGGGTGAAAATTCCCCAGAGAAGTCAACTTGCTGAGTCTGTTGCTCCCTAATAAGGGAGCCCATTCAAGGATGAGCAGATGAGAAAAGGAGGTGGAGAAGGACCGATCAGGCGTGAACTCAAGCCTCGTCCATGGGAGTCGTGTGGGCGTGGATCTGCCTCTTGGATGCCCTTGGCAGATGAAGGACTGGGGAAAGAGGGAGGTCTTAGTCAGCTCCGCTCCACAACAAACTTCCACAGTCCAGATGGCTTCAACAGTGGAGAGCTATTTCTCTCAGTTCTAGAAGCTTGGGAAGTCCAAGGTCAAGCTGACAGCTGATTCCAGTATCTAAGCA
This sequence comes from Uromys caudimaculatus, assembly GCA_028551405.1. NCBI lineage: Eukaryota > Metazoa > Chordata > Mammalia > Rodentia > Muridae > Uromys > Uromys caudimaculatus. Next base: position 3,633,554 of record CM052705.1, read on the forward strand.
GGGTCCTCCTCTGGGCCTGCAGCCAGTGGACTTGTCACTGTCCACATGGCCTTTCTCTCCTGGCTCTTCATTTTTCTTTCTAGGGACATGAGGCCCCGTTTAACCTCAGTTGCTTCTTTGGAGGCCCAATCTCTGCCCAGCCATCCTGGGGACTGCGGCTTTAGCGGACGAGTTTTGAAGAGGTCCAACATTCAGTTGAGACCAGAGGCCTTCCAGGTATGCCAGGCTGAGGCAGGAGAAAGTGGTGCACAAGGACTGAAGGTCCTTCCAGAGACTGACTGAGCAGACTCCTGGGTCCAGCAAGAGCCATGGATGCTGGTGGCTGCCCAGGCGCTGGGAAAGCAGTTCCTGGAAATGTTACATTTTGCTTGTCTTTAGGATAATCTTATTTTACTCCCCGATTCTCCCTGGTTTTTTCAGACAGGGTTTCTCTGTGTAGCCCTGGCTGTTCTGGAACTCACTCTGTAGACCAGGTTGGCCTCAAGCTCAGAGATCCATTTGCCTCTGCTTCTGGAGTGCTGGGTTAAAGGTGTGTGTCACCACTGCCCTGCTTTTTGGTTTATTATTTTAAATCGTGGGAATGTGCCTGTGCACACGTAAGTGCCGGTGCCCCTGGAGACCAGCAGCATCAGATCCCTATGGAGCTGTAACCCCAGTGCCATGGGTATCAGCTGTGAGCCAACCGATGTGCGTGTTGGCAATCGAATTCCTGTCCTCTGCAAGACCCATACATGCGCTTAACACCTCCATGGAGACACTCTTAAGTCAGAACCGGGCAAAATGACAACCTTCAACAGCTACTAACAGCAGTAGAAACTTACTGGTGTCTATATCTGACTATACCCAAGGATTTGTATTGTTTTAAATTTTACCCAGCAGCGGAGAGCAAGTCTGCATGCCCCTACGTTTAGAACAAATAATGAGATTATGGGAAAAATATGTGAGTGTAGAAAAAGACTTCTACCATCCCTCTCTTAATTAGGAGCATGTTAGAAAGCCTTAACTGGTCGGTTCACGTCACATAAATGCTCCTGCTATTGTTATGCTAAATGAATAACGGGTGTGGTGTTTGGAGGGAAAGAAAAACAAGCCCTTCTGGAGCCTAAGTACCCAACTATTATTTTATATATGCATCGTCTCATTTTATCCTGAGAATGACTGACCCTGCTAACCCAGCACAAGCTCAATTTACTTATTGGCTTGCTTGTGTTTAAGGTGAAGTGAGTGTTTCTTCATTTTATACAGAGAGAAACTCAGGCTCAGAGAGGTTTTGTGACTTAGTGGAGGTTCTCCAGCTCATAAGTGATAGAGCTGTGTTTTGAACTTGGGTCTTTTGAATGATGACGGCCAAGTCTGTTGCATTCTTGGCTGCCCTGGTATACCAAAACCAAATGCGACAAGAACAGATGTAACACCAGCTGTTCCTCACAGTCCCAAGGGTGCACATGTACACCCCCTTATAAGGATCACTCACAAGCAGTACACACAGGTCTGTGCCTTTCCTCACGACCAAGGCACAGGTTGGTGTGCTTGGTCCCATGTGGGAATTATCTAATGGAAAAGAGATGTGAGGTGGTCCCAGCACAAAGCCAAGGTGACACTTGTCTCTCCTGACAACCAATGCTCAGCCTGTCATGGAGGGTCCTTCCCTGTCTCAGCTCTCAGAGAGACTTTGTTGCTGCTTCCTTTCCCTGTCTAATCGCTCGCGCCTATCTCTGCTGCAGCTCCTCTCAGGGTCTGTGGTCCTGTCCACAGATGCCACCATGCAGACAGCTTCCTACATCCAGGCCCAAGATAGCGCCATATCTCCTCGGTGACACTGCTCAGTAGAGCTATGTCCCAGTTATGTATTTGAGACAAACTGTCCCTACGTAGGCCAGGTTGGCTGGGAGCTCACATTCTACAAGCCTGTGCTCTGGTTGGCTTCCCCACTTAAGTTTTAAAGGCTTAATTCAAGTAGTTAACATCATCACAGAAGCTGTTTCTGACCTTCCAAAGCCAGGTGGGTGTCTCCTTCCCTCCTATGGTATCTGGAAATCCCCCCTGTAAGAACCTCATGCTTCTTTGGGGTAGGGCAGGGTACTGGAAACATCCAGAGAGCAGGCACTGTCACCCCCTAGCTACAGAGCATAGCTAAAGGCAGCTGTTTAATTAAGGTTGGCAAATTTAGCAAACAAAAATACAGGATTGCCAGTTAAATTCAAATTTCAGACAAGGGGCTAGAAGGGTTGCTCAGTGGTTAATAACACTGGTTGCTCTTCCAGAGAATCCAGGTTCGGATTCCCAGTGCCCACATGGTGACTCATGGTGGTTTGTGACTCCAGTTCCAGGAGATCCAACACCCTCTCCTGACCCCTGCAAGCGCTAGGACACGAACGGTCTACAGACACATGTGCCAATAAAACACACATAAGTGAAGTTTTTAAAAGTTCAGACAAACTAAGTAACAGTGGTACAATCATGTTAAAACATTGAAAAATCTTGCATTTTTTTCTGATGTCCTTATTTCAATAAATGTCAGTGGTGTTACTTTGCACGCGAATTAAAAAATAAAAAACACAGCGGAAAGAAAAGCAGTATATATGAAAGAAAGCAAGAAAAATTAGTTTGCCTGGGACATAAGATCTGTGCAAAGGTGTTACAGAGAAGAAGATTAGAAAAGTCGTCCCCACATGCTCAGAGCGCCTAGTGAGCACTTTATTAATAGTGACAAGAGACTGAAGGAATGAATAAGCTATTTCCTATTGCAGGGGTGTGCGGGGTTGGGGCAGGAGAAAGGGTGGTACTGGTTTGCTTTACTTTTGTTTTGAGAGAGAATCTCATGTAGCTCATGTTGTGTTCAAGGATGGTTCTCCTACCTCCACGTCCCCAGTGCTGGGATGGCAGGTGTGTGCCATCATGCCTGGCTTTATACAGTGTCAGGGATGGCACCCAGGTCTTCGTGCATGTTAGGCGATGATGCTACCAATTGAGTTACTACATCCCCAAGGTGGTATTGAATGGTAATAAAATACTAACGACACCAAAATACACTAATGACTTTGTGATCTTCAGGGGTAGCCTCTATATATCCACAGCTCACACTCAGAGTGGTGGCACATCCTAACGGATGAGGAAACGAAACTCTCTTCCCAGGCATAGTACAAGGCCTGTAACCACACGGGGCCAGGGTAGCTCAGCAGCGTGCGGTAGCCCCAGGGAGCAGAGATCTTCCTGTGGGCCACGGGGCTCTGCAGCTGGACTTCTGCTGGAGGCCTCAGCTTGAATTCATCTCTAAGGGGCAGGACGAATTCAAATCCTGCTTCTCTATCCTCATCCAAAGAGCAGAGGAGACCACCAGTTCCCCTGGGGACCCCTATCAGACCAGGGTTCCTCTAGGACTTCCTGAGCAGAGCGCAACATTGGGGGAGTCTTCCTAATTTTCTGAAACAGGGCGCTGGGCTCCCTGGCTTAGGCTACCAGGCAGTGTGCTGAGGAGAGCGATGGTGTTGGACTCCCAGAAGGAAACAAGCGTTCATTGTCCCCCTGGACCAGGAGACACAATGGAAGCCTGTGTCCTGGCAACAGCTGTGTGTGGCTCTGGCTGTGGTAGACACTGGCCTTGGAGAGGCGCACAGCCTAGGGGACCCCGGCTGTTTTGTGTCTCTCCAAGTGAGACCCACAGACTGCCTCTCTGTGCCCGAGGAACAACCTGTATCTGAGGGTTGTTAATTGTCCCTGAGGGTGCATACTCATTGGGGAGTCTGACTAACCATAAGCAAGCGTGTGCCTCTGCACATGTGTGAGCACATATACTCAAACAGGTGCCTCCCCAAGGTGCAGGCCAGGAAACAGAACTGGCTGGCAAGCTTCCTTGGAAGAAATGTTTTAGGAATCAGCAACATGGGTCTTTCAGTGGAAATTCAGATTGTGTGAGTTAGTCAGTTAGTGAACACGTGTACGCACATAGAGATACATGCTGCAAGTACTTGCCAGCCAACACGGCTAGAGGCAGATCGGACAGGGTGTGTGTGTGGGGTTTCATATAGTGGCCACTGCCAGGATGCTTCTGAGAATCTGGTCTTGGTTGCTCCCATAATTCAGCCTCTTCTGGTCTCTGGCCTCTGCCTCCTGCTGCTTCCTGAATTCTGGAGTCCTCTGGATTGGGCTCCTACCTTTGTCTCCATCTTCATTTTTAACAAGAAGCGTCTAATAGGACCTTTGCCTGACGCATGAAAATACCATCAGTCTCTCAGAATCCAGAATGTCTTTGTCCCTGTTTTAGACTGTCCTGAGCTAGAACTCTGGGAGTTCTGGGCTCCAGGGCCAGCTCTTTGGTGTGAGGGTGCGTGGTACCTCCTGTTCACTCAGGGTCAGAGGATGGCCTCTTCCACTGCTGAGCAAGCAACCCAGAGTGTGCCAGTATGGTTGGTTTTCCCAAAAAATGATGCTGTAAAGAGATTGTTTTTTAAAGTGAGAGGGGCCAACAGGAAGGCCTTTGAGGTGATAGACCCTACTCACTCTTGGACAAAAAGTGAACAAGCTCTAGACTCATAAACCTCTTCTACGGCCAAAAGCTGTTAGTGGTATGTGACTTCAGGGGACATTTCAGACAAAACCAGACTGTGCCGTCAAACCACTGGGCTGTTTGAACGGTAAATGAATGACTGCTTTTCATTAAGTGTAAGCCAGTGTAAGAGCAACTCAGAAAAATGATTCAGAAGTACTTTGGTCACGTGACAATTCAATGTACTGTCCCTTGTTGGTTCTGCAGAGAGATCTGGGGAGATGGCTTAGCAGGTTTAGTACTTCCTGTGCAAGTGTGAAGACTAAAGTCTGGATTCCCAGCTCCACATCAACGCAGGCAGGCATGGCGACTACCTGTAATCCTGGGGCTCAGGAGGCCTGCATAGACAGGTGCAGGCAAAATACTCATACACATAAAATAAGAATAAATTTAAATTAAAAACTAAAATTAATGATTTAACCCCCCACCCCCTCCACAATTAAAGTAAATGGCTTGGGAAGTTTTCAAAATAAGGGTTTAATTTTGTTTTAATTGATTGGATAAAAATATAAAAACTTACATCTTCCAATGATTTTGTAAAGAATAAGATTTTGGCATTAGGAAAGACAGATGCTCACTGTCTGACTGTGCAGTTGGTCAGTGGGGCTTAAATATAAATGTCTTGGTTAAATGGACAGAGCAACGATGCTCTTCTGTCGCCTAAGGTCTCTTAGTGATTGTCCCTGGACCCTGAGTCAAGCTGAACTGGGCCAGGCTTTCCAGCTGCTCTACCACTGTGTTCAAACTTTGCTTTTGAAAACATGGTTCAGTCACAGACAGAATAGTGTTCTTTTTAATAAGAACACATGGTACCTGAGTGGGTGGCTCTACCTGGCTACTGCCTCTGGCTTCTGATCCATCTGTTTAAGAGATGATAAAAGCCCCCTTTTCATGTGTGTTTGTGACACGGTCTCATCATGCAGGCCTTGAACTCGTGATCCTCCTGCCTCTGACTCCCAAGAGCTGGGATTGCAAGTGTGAACCACCATGCCCAGGTCAAATCATTCTTCTATAAACCAGCTCAGTTGGAAGCTTTATCTCTTTCAACTGCAGGCTGCCTTCAGCCAGCCTGTCTGTCTGTGCCAGACTGCTGGGTCCTCAGAGGGTCATTTTAGGGTTCAGTTTGAGATTCAGGAGAAGTAGCATTGGCAGTTGTCAGGCACGTTAGGGTTGCCTTTGGTGATGGTTGATATATTTTAAATAAAAAAAAAGTTATTTGACAGCGGAGCAGTGGTTCTCATCAGGAAGATTGGGAACCACTGGTCTTTAAGATTTATACGTGGGCAGAAGGTGGGGGAGCAGGAGGGGGCATCTGGAATCTCAGATAATGTCTAATGACCCTTTCTATCCCCCTCTTTCTATGAGGGAACATCCACAGACATGGTCTTGTTGAGAGGTCCTGTAGTCACACAGTCTCTGAGGAAGATGGTGATGGCCGCTATGTTCTGAGTTCAATTTTCCATCCTCAGTGAATTCCGACTCAGGGATATATGCTTACGAATCCATTGACACAGTCATGATAAAAAGCATAGCCATTGCCTCCAGGGGCTTTTTTGTGATCTTTGTGGGGTTTGCGTTCCTCTCTATATGTTGTGAGACTCTTTAACGGGAGCTCTGCCTCCCTCACAGGGACCTACTCCACCATATGGCTCCTAGTCCTGGTGTTTCTTGCTTGATAACTAAGGGACTGTCTAAATTACAGGGATCCCTGTTTGCAGAGATTTCTGCTGGCTGAGCTTTTCTTATGATTGCCTGTAAAATTCATTCCATCTGTCGGTGAGAACCATAATGACACAGGAGCATGTTTGAGGACATGAGTCCTGACTTCAGAGCTCAGCACCCTGAAGAGAATGACATGCCCGTTTCGTTTTCTCAGAGGGACAGCGAATGGCTGCTTTAACATCTCCCCACACTTTCATATAAGAATCCCTTCAGAACAACATTTAACCACCCCAGCTCCAGTGGCCCTCCACCTGTGGACCATTAGGGTTCAGTGTGAAATGTCCCTCTCCAGCCCATAACCCAGCACGTAGTCTCTGGCCCCTGGAGGAGCTGTTTGGAGCAGAGCCTTTAGGAAGCGAGACCTGGCTGATGGAAGCAGGTCACTAGAAGTGGGTTTGAGACTGGTTTAGCCTTCCTTGGTTCCAGTCTCTGCTTCCTCATCAGCCACGATGTGAAGAGCAGCATCCACACATCACCATGGGCGGAATGGAAGGCACACGTTCCCGCCATCACGGTGGAGCCCTCGCCGCCATTCCTCTCCAACCGTGATGTACCCAAAACCTCTGACACCCCGTGCCAAAACGGCCTCTAAGTTGCTTCTGCCAAGTGTTCTGGCCACATTGACAAGTAATTAATACATGGACCACTGCAGGGTTGAGGGGGGAAACAGACACAACACACAGACACACAGACACACACACAGAGAGACACACACAGACAGACAGACAGACACACACACACTCACACATACACGGAGAAACTGTACTAACACCAGGAGAAACGGGGGTGGGGGGCGGGGCAGCAGGGGTGGGGAGCCAGGCTGCCTGGGGGTCACTGTGGTCATCCACTTTCTCTCTTTATTGAATTTTCAAAATGACATTTATTGACTTATTTTGTGTGTGTTTGTGAGCATGTGCATACATATATGGAGGTCAAAGGACACCTTGCAGGAGTGGGTTCTCTTCTTGCCATTGGTCTTGGTGGCAATCACCTTTATGCGCTGAGCCATCCCACCAGCCCTGGTCCTCCACTTGCTGATACAGGAGACCTGGGGTAACACTTAAGCTTCTTGTACCACAGTCCCCTCTTTTGCAAAATCAGGAAAGCAATAATACCTGCACCACAGGGGGTTAAATAAGGCGAATTTAACTGATATTCGTAATGCATTTAAGCCAACGGCTTCCCAGAATATTTAAGTAAAGAACTCTTACAACTCAGTAGGAAGAAGATGCCGGGCAGTGATGGCACACACCTTTAATCCCAGCACTTGGGAGGCAGAGGCAGGTGGATTTCTGAGTTCGAGGCCAATCTGGTCTACAGAGTGAGTTCCAGGTCAGCCAGGGCTACACAGAGAAACCCTGTCTCGAAAACAAACAAACAAACAAACAAACAAAAAAAAGAAGATATGCAACTTAAAAATTGGGATGCTTCACCAAAGATGATCTATAGATAAAGTCCCAAAACTCATACAAAATGATCACTCCCATTAGCTACTGCGGAGACACTGAAGAAAACCCAAGGCAGCCCACCATGTTCCAGTTCTAATGGCTACAATGTAAAAAGTGATCTTGCCAAGGCAGCCCACCATGTTCCAGTTCTAATGGCTACAATGTAAAAAGCGATCTTGCCAGGTGCTGGAGAGGATGTGGAGGGGGTGCGAGTTTCCTACATCCTCAGTGGGGAACGCCCCAGGGTACAACGGCCGAGGGATAACGCTGGGCAGTTTCTTCCAAAGTTAAGCATCCACACATCCCACGATTGAGCGATTCTGCTTCTAAATATTTAGACAAAGGAAATAAAATACATGTGCACCATGCAAAGATTTGTAACAGCTTTATTCACAAGTGTCTCAAACCGGACTCAACCCAACTGTTGATCTCCTGAGGAGCGCATAAGCCATAGGTTAGTCACTTCAATACTGTAACAGAATTCCAGACATAGGTAACTTGGGTTAAACCTACACATTGCTTCGGGCCGCTGGTGGGCACACTGGACGGCAAGAGTGAAGAGTCAAAACAAATGACTCACCTCATGGCCAAAAGAGAAGAGGAAGGGCCTGGGGCCCCACAATCCCTTCAGGAGCACACCCACAGAGCCTAGAACTCCCACTGGGCTCTGACTCCTAAGCAGTCTCCACTTCCTGATGATGCCAGTCTGGAGAACAGGCTTTTAACATCCAAACTGTGGTAGCTACTTAGCAATCAAAACAATGAAATGAAATAAAGTAAAATAAAACAAATGAACTACTCACATATACAGCATTGGTAAATCTCAAAATGAATACGACCACGGGAAAAAGCCGGATAAAAACGATGATGACCCGTGCTTCCATTTAGTTCTGCTCTGGGAAAATGCAAAATTATGGGGACAGAAATCATGATGAGGGAGGGGCGTGTGGGAAGAGAGGAACAGCTGCCAAGGGAACCTGTCAGGGTGACAGAAACATCTACATTGTGATTGGGGTGGTGGTTCCCTCTCTATGCACCAAACAAACTCACTGAACTGCACCCTTGAAAATGGTGAATTTTATTGTATGTAAATTATATTCCTGTAAGCCAGATGTTATCAAAACAATGACTAGTGCATTCAATAAAGCCTATGTTTAGTGCATAAGAAGTCTGGAAATTTATACCAAAAATAATTTCAGGGATTATCTCTAAATGGCAAGATTATTGTGATTTATTTTCAGCTACTTCTTTATGGCTTTATATACGAAAATTAAAAACTTAAAAATAATTTAAAAAAATAAAAAATTAAAAACTTAAAATGGAAATTGGAAAAGTGCTTCTAGCATTTGTATGGAGTATAGGAACCAGAAGGTGCAGGAAACTTTTGAAGAAACATGAGGGCTGGGAGACAAAGACAAACTTCAAAGTGTATCATCAAGTACAGTGCAAAGCGTTGCTACGCCTCCTGTGATGTTAGCATGCCAACTACACAGAGATCAAGGCACAGAGTAGACCAGGAGATCAAGGTCCGGGAGTAGACCAGTCACAAAAACTGACTTCTTCTTCTTTCTTTTCTTTTTGACTTTTGAGACAGGGTTTCTTTGTGTAGCCTTGGCCATCCTAGAACTTGCTCTGTAGAACTGGAATCAGGAGAACATTCGGCAGCAGGTGAGTGAACAACTGGTGTTCTATGTAGACCAGGCTGGCCTTGAACTCAGTGATTCACCTGACCCTGCCTCCTGGGTGCTAGGATTAAAGGCTGGCACCAACACTGCCCTGCCAGGACAACTGATTTTCAACAAGGCACAGGCAAGGGGGTACAGAATGGCACTCTTCAAAAAATTATTATAAATAACAGATTTATTAATTTTATTTTATGTTTAAAAGCATTTAACCTGCATGATGGTAATCTACCATATGTAAACCACTTGTACTGGTTGCCAACAGAGATCCAAAGAGGGTGTTGGATTCCCTAGAACTGCTGTGAGCCACCACATGGGTGCTGGGAACTGAACCTGGGTCCTCTGCAAGAACAGCAAGTGTTTTTGACCACTGAGCCATTTTGCCAGCCCCAAATTATCTTATTTTTAAATAGATAGATGAATAAATAAATTTGTTTCAAGACGGGGTTTCTCTGTGTAATAGCCCTGGCTGTCCTGGAATTTGCATTGTAGACCAGGATGGCCTCGAACTCACAAAGATCCACCTGGCTCTGCCTCCCGAGTGTTACCTGGCTTATTTGTATTATTTTTAATTATGTGTATGTTGGTTGTCTGAATGGCATTTGAGTGTAGTACCTGTAGAGGCCAGAAGAGGGTGCCTGATCTCCTGGAGCAGTTATAGGGAGTTGTGAACTCTCTAATTTGGTGCTGGGAACTGAACTTGGGTCCTCTTCAAGAGGTGCTCTTAACTGCTGAGCCACCTCTCCAGCCACAGAAATATTTTTCAATAAATGATACTATAATAAGTACATTTGCATAAGCAAAAAACACACTGTCCCATGTACCACATGTCAGGAGAATCCAGCATGGACTCTGGACCTAAGTGTAAATATCAAACTATAAATATCCATTAGACAATATCTGTTGCTGTGGGGTGGGTAAACATTAGATACCACACCAAAAACATGATCCATAAAAGAATGAACTGTTAAACCGGACTTTAGGAAAATTCAAATATTTTGTTCTTAACATTATTCAAAGAATGAAAACAACCACACCCTGGGGGAAGGTGTCTTCTCATCCTGGCTATGAAAACAGAATTGTACACGGAATATATTAAACACTTCAAATTTGCCACAAAGAAAACAAACTAATCAAAAACAGACAAAAGCTTTGAGATAGCACTATTACATAGTAGCTAAATTAAAAACCTACCAGCCCAAGTGTCCATGAAGACATGAGGGGACTGAGGAGCACCATAGCTAATTAGTTACAACTGCTGACCGCTCAGGAAAACCTTGTGTCACATTCTTTAAAAGTTAAATGTATGCTATGTGACCCCAGCATTCCATGCCTAGGTGTTTGTAGAAGTCCTGTTTACAAGTACTCAGGACAGCTTTATCTGTAGCAGCCTAAAACTGGAACCAAGGCAAGCATGTAGCCTCAGGTGAGCGAGTAACTGGTGGTTTTAACCACAGATGGCAACATCACTCAGAATGTAAAAGGCATTAACCATTCACAAGTATATCAACATGGATGCTTCTCAAAAAACCATGTGAAGAAACAGAAGTCTGACAAAAAGAGCACATATTGCATGATGTCACTTATGTAAAATTATTTAAGAACGAGAGCTAATCTACAGTGTCAGAAAAGAACATCAGCCACCTCCCGACCTTCCAGAAAGAACACACAGAGCGCTGCAAGTGCGTCAGATTCTTGGTTGTAGTGATTGTTTGCTTTTTATTGTTTTATTATGTGTGTGGGTATTTTGGCATACGTCTATGCACCACATCCGTGCACAGAAGCAGAAGAGGGTGTTGGATCCCTGGAACAAGAGTTACAGGCGGTTGTGAGCTGCCATGTGCATCCTGAGAATTGAACCTGGATCCTTTGGAAGAACGGCCAACGCTCTTATCCCCTGAGCCAGCACCTGTTGTGATGGTTTTAAGGCTGTATAAATACCTAAAACCTCATCAGATTGTACGTCTTAGGAATGCGTAGTTCAGGCGCTGGAGACATGGCTTCGTGGTTAAAAGCAGAGTTCGGTTCTTAGCACCGGCATCTGGCAGCTCACAACCAACTGTAACCCAAGCTCCAGGAGATCTGATGCTTACTTCTGGTTTCTGCATGGAGCGTGCACACACACACACACACACACGCACACGCACACGCACGCGCACGCGCACGCGCACACTCACACACACACACGCCTTTAAAAACTGTGTAGGGGCTACCTTTCACGTGATAATTTTTACTAGAACTATAAGAACAAGGACATTGCAATTAAATGTCCATATTTTTAATTAGTTACTTTGGAGTCCTATTTGATTGTTCAGGAACTAAGAAAACTTGTATGCACAGACTGTGTGTATCCTCATGGCTACCTACCTGAGTTTGATTTTGTGCTTGGTTCTCACAAAGTTTGTGCCTCAGGCCCAAGGCCAGGAACATAATCCTCTGTTATGACATTGTTTCTATGGGGGAAAACAGAAAATCACAGGTTACATCCACTTCTTCCGCCCTAGGCCTTCATATTCAGAATTTTCAGAATTGAGAGGGAAAGGATGAGGAGGAGAGGGGGAAGGAGAGGGGGAAGACAGAGAGAGGGAGGGGGAGAGGAAGGGGAGGAGAGGGGAGAGAGAGAGAGAGAGAGAAGCTACTTTCCAGTTCAACTCTCAGTGATTCCCACAACAGGACATCCAAGATCCTTCACACCCTGGCCCGTCTTCTTAGCAGCCTTCCTCTAACGCTGGAGCACTCCCCAGGTGCTCCTACCACCCCGAGTGTTTGCTCAGGTTGCCCACGGTCAAACGTGCCCTTCCCCTTTCAGTCACTCACTTGCAAAAGTCTCCATCCTTCAAGACTCCACTCAAATGCCATCCCCTCCTGGAAAACTCCAATGGCCCCGACAGGACTCTCCGATCCTCTTTGCATGCACCTCTCTCACCGAGATTATTCACCGCAGCACAATAATTAAGGTATGTCTGTATTTGTTAGAGAAGACTCAGACTGTACCAAATGGTCTCAGTGAAACGTCTTTCTCTCCGCCATTAACGTCCTAACTGCACGCATGCTCAGTCCCACATCCTCGAAGACATTCTTCTGACTTCAGACTCTTTGTACCCTCCTCCCTCATGGTCTGCGTTCCTGTACATGGTCCAGCATGGACCATCTGCAGCATGGACCATTCACCATCTGGAAGGAACGAAGAGCAGGGAGAGCAAATCCCTCCTTTCCAAAGTATGATTTCGTAGCAACTACAAACACCCGCAAAGGTATCTGGGAAGTGCAGCTTTATTAAGACAGTCATGTGCTTCCCTAAAAGGCTATTTTGAAAGGGAAGGGAGATGTTGGAGCAACCGACAAGCTGTCACACTCTGCCCCTTCAGCACTCAATGTCTGCTGCTCTCACACACAAAACACAACTGCTGGCTGCCAAGGGAAGAACCTCAAGAACCATCATCTCCTGCACCGGAGCCTAGAGTCATGTCTGGATGCAGCCACCTGTGGCCTGGAGACCAGTGTGCGGAATAGTGAGTGCTCCGCCCCTCCCTCCTCCAGCCCACAGTGAGGGGACAGTGTGTGCTGGGATGATGGAAGAGCCACACATCACAATTGAAACCAACCCCTACTCGGAAAACAAAACAGCAGGGGATCAGCAGACAGCCCCAGTCCCTAGTAATTAACCAAACCAAGCTGCTCAGAAGCATTAAAGACTCCTTGTTCTTCCATTTTTCTGGAAGTAACTCCCTGTCCAGCATCCTCCTCAGTCTGTGGCTTTACCCTCCAGGAAGCTCTAACTGAGTCATCACCCTCTGTCCCCACATCTACATACAGCAGGCGCTGAACAGCAGGCCTGCTCAGACTTCTGGATATTGCTTTAAGCCAGTCCCATGTTCAGATAACTCCAGCCAGAGGTCTTGTCTGGACAGAGTTTGTGGGCCTGACAACTCTGGCTGTACTTTCTCTGGGTGCTCTGCCTAGGCCCCTCCCAGACCCCTCCCATGCCCCTCTCTGGGTTTAGTGACCACTACCTCCAGGCCATCTGAGACAATAGGCCCAGGTAAAAAGGGAACACACCCTTAATCTGGTTTTGGCTGCTGGGTGGATTCCCATTGTGTTGTAGAGAATTCCTAACTGGGAAAGCCCGAGAAAGGCCCAGGGCACAGCTCCTACCCGGTCTGGCTGTGTAGTCAGCCTAGATCACTGCCTTCCATTTGGGATTGTGGCTTCCATAGTTCTCCAAGGCTCTAATGTGCTAGACTTCAGTCAGCTCAGATATCTGGCAGCTAGTAGGTGAGTTTTCTTGGCAGAAGTAAATTCCCTATCCTCCTTGGCTTGCAGACTAGCCAGTTCTAACCCAAGTTAGATTTAAAAAAAAAATAAAATAAATAAATAAATAAATAAATAAATAAATAAATAAATAAATAAAAGGAATTTGTTGAAATCAGCAAGAAGTAATGAGACTTACTCACCAGTTCCCAAATTCTTCTATAGTACCAGGGCCAAGAGCAAGTAAGCTTCCTGCCCTTTCCCTGTCCTAGGTGACAATTCCACTAAATCCTATGTCAGAGCACAAGGCCATTAACTTCTGGTCTATAACATTTGGGCCAGCTCTGCCTGCTAGAATAGTAGTTGTTAGACATGTGAGAAGCTTTCAGGCACAGTTCTTAGCATCCACAGGGAATGGGTTCCCTCTCCCTCGTGGATATCAATATCGGAAGATACTCTAGCTCTTAACATAAAGTGAGATAGATATCCCCCACCCTCTGAAATGCTTTAAACTATCTCCCGATTACTTATGATACCTCACACGATGCTACGTAAATACATGTTTAATCAATTGTTTGAGGCTATAACAATGAGAAAAGTGTATATGTGTTCAGTACAGATACTCTTTTCTTGAGTATTTTCAGTTCACATTGGTTGGGTCCACCCGTGTGGAACTTGTGGCTACAGACTGCTGACTGTATCCTAAATTTGTTATGCAATAGATTTTGGCAGCTGTAACTGGAGACCCAGCAGAGACCAATTTGACAAAGATGGAGGCTTGTCTCTCTGGCATGAGAACGTGAGAGCAGATACGATGATCGTCAGGGCCCTTGGTTGCATGGCTTGACCCTCCACGGTCCTACGATGTTGTCTCATCTTCTGGCCCGACATTGTTCACCCCTAAGCTCTTATTCCAGTGGACAGGGGAACAGTCATGCGAGTGGCCAATCCAGGAGTTACATACATTGCCCCTGTTAATATCTGCTTTGTTCTGAATATGTTGAAAAGTTATTACTTAGTGTTATAGTATTCAGAAGCATGACCTTTAGGGAGTGCTAAGACAGAGGGGCAGAGCCCCAGTGAATGGGCTTGTGTGCTGGAAGCTTGTTCCTCTGTGAGGCAGTGTCCAAGTGGAGGACCATTAAGAGTGCCGTGTAGGAAGAAATCAGGTCCTGGTGGCTCCACTCTCACGGATGGATAACCCTGATCTCTGGAAGTGCATTGGTCTGGTGAGGGTGGCTTAGCTCCTACCTTGTTACACAAAAGCAAGCTTGGCTTCTTCTCTCCTGCTTCCTCTCTAGCCATGTACATCAGTCATATCTTCTACATGCACCTGTGGCACGGGGTGCTACCCGCCATGAGGGCTCACTAGATACTGGCGCTGTACTCTTGAATCTTTTAGAACTGAGAGTTAAGTAAATTCTTTCCTTTATAAAACAAATAGCCTCAGGTATTTTGTTTATAGCAATAAAAAAAATGGAGTGTGACGGTGGGGCTGGTGACCTTATCAAATAGGTTCAAGGGTCCTACTCCCCTTTTGTTCCCCCACCTCTGCCCTATGAAAACCTAGCAATGAGCCTCCATCTTGGTAGCAGAGAACAGCCCTCAGCAGGCACATGAACTTGTACACTTCAAGAACTGTGCAAAATAATTCCTGCTATTTATAAATTGTCCATTCTGTTGAGGTTCTCCAGAGGAACAGAAGTGGGAGAATGCGTGTATATTGAAGGGGATTCATTAGGTTGGTTTACACAATACAGTCTTGGTGGACCAATAATGGCTGGCTTCACATCACAGAGGTCAAGAGCCTGGCCGATGCTCAGCCCACGAAGCTGGATGCCCCAAGCAGTCCCAGCTGGTGACCGAAGGCCTGGAGGATCGTGGGAGACCCACTGGTCTTCAGTACACTTTAGAAGGCTGAAGAGGCTGCATTCTGATGTCAGCGAAGACAAGTGGTAACAGGGTGGACGACCTCACAGCAAGATGCAAAACGGATAGACGAGCTTACATCACTGAGAAGACAGCACAAAGGCAAAGCTTCCCCTGTTGGACCTCTCTTTATCTGGTTACCACTACAAGGGGTCACTCAAATTTGGGGCGGGTCATTCCATCTCATACAACCTGACCAAGAAAATCTCTTACAGCTGTGCCCATGGCTTATCAGTTGCTTCCAAATGGAGATTGGAACCAAGATTCCAACCAAGATTAACCATCATGCCCATACTCAGATGTTTGGTTACAGCATCTCAAACAGACTAAGACAAGTTCCCTCTGGTTTCAGCACTGTTACATGACTCTAAAAGAGAACCATGAAATGCACTCTGTACCCTTGGTCATCCTGTGCCCAGCAGAAAACCAGTTAGTTCAGCAAAGTGTGAAACTGGAGGAGACAGTGGCGTGAGGGGTAGACACCGGTTACCCCTCCATGGCTGGCTCCCCTCAAGAGGACGGTCTAAGGAGCGAGGGCCACAGTGTGCCCTCCTGATCATTCACAGGCAAGACACAGGCCCAGCATGACTACATGTGTTCATCTCCCGTTTCCCCAAACTACAACCCAGGCCCCTAACAGTGAACATCTGTGGTCTTTGACACGCATGTCATTTCTCTATGTAGCTAAACTGTCTCGACCCTTCATAAGTTCAAGACTCTAGGGGTGTGGCTCATCTTCCATGCCCCGATATCTCAGAGGGGCTTTGAGGAAGGTGTTGTGTGCTTGTTTATTTGTTGGTGTGTGCCTGTGTGAGGGGTGATGCATTACAGCTTACTTGTCGAGGTTGGAGCACAGCTTTCTGGAGTTGGTCTTTCTCTTTGGCTATGTTGGTCCCAGGGACTGAATTCAGGGAGTCAGGTTTGGCTGCAATTGCTTTTGCCCACCTGCTCCTACACATTGTGCTTCTCCTGGCTTAGGGTGCCTCTCTCAGGCCTCTGCTTCTCCTGTGACCAACACCCTGTCCCCCAGCCCTGTGCCTTTATCCCCTCTCTGAGCTGAAGACTGGCTCCCGCTCTATCCTCTTCAGTGCTCCAGAACAGCAAGGCTGTCATCCAGCAGATGGTGAATCAGGTTCAGGCCTGGTGGAGGGCGATCTGACACAAGGAATGGAGGGTCAAGTTCAAGGTCACATGTCATGTCCTTAGAAGGTAACTTACAGATGAGCTTTTATTGTCTTACCCTCACTCATCTGTAGACTGGGACCTCAAGGGTTCTTGGCTTCCTAAACCCTAATGGCCATTTACTGAGTGGTCCTAGGCAACAGGACTGTCAGCCCGGAGAACTGTTCCTTCCATAGAAAGCAGAGCAAGTTACTATGAATTTTAAATAGTCACTTTATAACCCCCTCTGCAATTTCATTTTAATTATGTGTATGGGTGTGTATGTGCATGTGTGAGTGTGTGTGTGTGTGTATGTGTGAGTGTGGGTATGCAACTGTAAGTGCAGGTACCTGTGGAGGTCAGAATAGGGTGTCATGTACCCTGAGCTGGAATTACAGGTGGTTGTGCAGCCTCTGATGTGGGTGCTGGGAACCAAACTCAGGTCCTCTGGAAGAGCGGCAAACACTCTTAACCACTGAGCCTCTCTCTAGACATCTCTACTTCTATTCTAAAAAGATTTATTTTATGTTTTATTCCCCTCTAAGTGTAATATTTTATCTAGTCTTTGAAACCACCCCGGAAGATAAGCAAGGCCCCTGGTTCTTAGGGATATTAAGTAGCCTATCCAAAACTATACTGGGTAACAGGCGGGATAAGATGACGTATTGAGGGGGCTGGAGAGATGGCTCAGAGGTTAAGAGCATTGACTGCTCATCCAGAGGTCCTGAGTTCAATTCCCAGCAACCACATGGTGGCTCACAACCATCTGTGATGGAATCTGATGCCCTCTTTTGGTGTGTCTGAAGACAGCAACAGTGTACTCATATACATAAAATAACTAAATCTTAAGAAAAAAAAAAAAAGATGACGTATTGATTTCTGATACCCCGACCCTCCGGAGGGGCAGCCCACATGGTCTGGAGTCATCTATGAATCTTCTGTACTTTGACTCTTGTGTCTTCCACGGCAGCCACATGTAGGACACACTGCCTTACCAGCCCACTCCCTGGGTGATCTTTGCTCTGGGGATACCTTCCTTGGGTACATCCTACGCACCAGTCCTCCAGACACACCCTGTGGACTCAATCTCAGATTCCCAGAGGTCCTGTCTCTACCCTTCAGAAAGACCAGGTCCGACCCACTGGGTTGGGGGAAGCTGGGTTGAAGGGCTCAGGCTGAAGAGCTTCTTTCTTCTCAGTCTCTCCCTTCTCCTAACAGAGTGGTCACTGATTAACCCTTCAAACCAGATAACCCTTCGTGGGGGAAGAAAACATGTCTTATCCTGGGTCATAAAACATCAATATTGACTTCTCAGGGTAAGGCCAAAGGGAATATGGGGGCTGGCGGGGCTTCCCCTGTGTGATGTTCAGGGGCTGGCTCACCTGACCTCTTTCCCTGTGGAGAATATCTAACCAGGTTTCCAATACCTGAAGAGGCCCGATCCCTGCCTGCTCCTCTTCAAAGGCAATCCTACACCAGGGGCTCAACTCCCAGGGCCCTTTGCTACTGGAAGGTATCTAAGGTCCCTCTCTTTCCATATCCCCTTTATTCTGACCACAGCCCGAGGTCCTAAGTCTGGACAGTCTGTCACTGTTCTGTCTTTCCTAACTCTGGAACTTGGACAAATGATGGACTTGGGTCTCATTTTCCTAATTTGTGGACGTGTCATAGAATATCCCCTGGCGCAAAAGCTATTAGGCTAGTCAATGGAGTTCATGTTCAGGAGTGTGTGCTCCTATAAAAAGTGTCCCTCTCTACCTCTGCTCTGGGTATGTGCATCTCTTTATGCCTTCCTCCTTGCTCGAGGTCAAGCTTCACCATCACCCTCATCCCTCTGGCACACAGTGAGTCAACTCCTCAGTCTCCATCAGGGGCAAGAGGAGGGGTCTACACCTGTGTGGGCCTCAGAGAGCTTCACACCACCTCCAGGGCATTGCTCATTCACGCCCTTTACTCTTCTGGGAAAAGGATTCCCTCGGCCTCTTTCACTCCTCTGGAGGATGAGGTGCCCGGTGGGGGAATTTTCATCTCTCCAGGTGGAACCTTTCACGGGCTTGGCACAGGTGGTAGTGGAATATCCTTGGGTCCCACCCAGAGCCAGCACTCTCCCCTCTCCTTCCCTTTCGTCCCTTCCCTCCTCCAGGTGAGCCTCACCTGATGTTGTGGGACACCGAGGCCCTAGTCCTGAGAGCTTTCAGAGGGGCTGTAACCCTGGGTGCTGGTCAATGATTAATACTGAACAAACTCAGGGCCAGGCTAGGGCTCCCAGGAGGGCTGGGATCAGACAAAGGCCCCCCTGTCTGGCTGAGCCACCATCTTGGTGAACAGTTACTGATTACCCTGTCAACTCCAGCAGAGAGGTGGGGTGGCTGCTATCTAGCCAGGGCGGAGGGTGCTCTGGAGGTGGGGTAACGTGGGTGGGGATGGGCTAAACTCTTGAGCTCCAGGTTCACATTTATGAATGGGGTGGAGGCTGGTAGCATGGGGGTCTGGGCCGTTTCTATACCTGCCTGTCACAGGGTTGACAAGAGAGGTGCCTGCTTCCAAGAGCAGCTCTCAGCCCCTCCATTCTAACGTTCCAACACTTCCTCCCTTCCTTACAAAAATCTGTTGTCTTGTTTGTACTGGGCCATGGTGTCCCCTGGCTGCCCCCTTGCCCCCACAAACGTCTATGTTTTCCGCCTTTCCTCAAAATGTTCTTAAAATTTCCTCCTTTCTTCACGCCCTTCTCCCTCCTTCAAGAACCTCTGTCAGTTTCCTACCTCGTCATCCGGGTCCCCTCTTACTTGTAGCCGGTCTGATACATCTTACCTCACGGTGCTCATCTCTTCCCAGGGTCCTCCTGCACTGGTCACCCTCAGCTTCCATTTCTTGCTGCCTAGCTTTCGGCCTACCTGCCACAGGGACACTGCCTCGACCAGCTCTGCCTGGCAAATCAGGAGACTTCAGTTCCAAGGACAGAACAAGCAGTGAACCGGGTGCCAGGGGAAGTGGAGGGGCCTGTGGGACTTCCCCGCACTCCTCCGTTTTCCTCTAGGACTAAAGACTGGGGACTAGGAGACAATGGGCAGCCTCACCAGCGGGCACAGTTCACCCTGCAAAGAGATGCGGGGGGTCCATGCTGTCCTTCATTGACAGACCACCTCGCCATAGGCAAACACCCCCGGTCACCTACTAGAACTCCCCCCAGCTAGGCATAAGGAGTACCTGCTGAGGGCCCGAAGGGGAAAGCCACTGGGAACTGAGGTGTGCGCGGAAGACCCCATGGGGTATTCCACTGCCAGCTGCATCCCCACTGTCCTGGTCCTGGAGTTCCTGCAGTCAGGCTTGCCCCGTGGACCTTAGGGGTGAAGAGCAAGGGCACCTAGACCCAAGGGAAAGGCAGGGAGGGCGGGGGCGAGGCTAGTGGGTGGGCTACAGTGGGTAGATAAGGTGAGGCTAGGTGAAGGCCCAGGGGCCAGCTCCCCGGAGGGTCTGCTCTTCTCTCCCATGCCCAACAGGCTTTCTGGTCAGAAAACACAGCTCCTAAATCTAATCTCAGCAGGAGGGCGCCACCTGCTGTCGGAGAGACTGCAGTGCCCCTTGCAGCTTGTTAGACTGGAGAACTTGGCGTGGAGGCTCCACAGGGAGCAGAACCTCGGTTTGGGACTGTAGTACATGGACTTCGACTGAGCCCAGCTGCCTCTTAGCAGGCATAACGGCAAACCATGAGCCTCCTATCTCCTCCCTGCCTTCGATGGCCCCACTCACTCCGGCCACCTTAAGGGAGCCTCTTGTCTTCAACTGGACCTCATTGCCCACAGTCCAGTATCGTCAACCTCCGTCAAGGCTTCTTGTAAGAGCTAATATTGGGGCCAGGGCTGCAGGGCCAGAATTCTTTCCCAGAAGCAGGCAGGGCTCAACCTGACACTGGAGCCGGTCGCTCTGAGAAGGGCAGGATGGGCTCCGCTATATCTTCGCAGTGGAGTTGGGCTGACACCTCTGGTGTTTGTGTCTCCTCCTAAAGGTCTCTTGGCATGTTTCTGTTCTAGGCGATAGCTGGGGACCCATGTTCCCCTCCAGGACCACCTTTCCCGATGCCCCACAATCTCACAAGGCTGATTCCTTCATGCCTTTCTAAATTCCTGCTTTCTTCTAAACCAAGGCCCCTTGCCTGGCTCACACACCTCTTCTGACCTGTCCAGCTTGCAACATTCTTTCATGGCGTAGTGCGCACTCCACTCTCCCAGCAGGGTGAGCCCCAACATGTGTGGCTTGCCCCCTCTCCACACTCCTTAGGCTTCATAGACACACTGCCATGCTGGGAGCTCCCCCATTAAACAGAGCTTCCTGAAGAGAGTCAGCCTCCATATTTGCAGCCTAAGAATTGGGCAGGAGTGAATGAATGAACACACGAATAAACCCATAGCCAGAGGCGAGAGCCCAGGAATGTAGTGTGCTGATCAGACAGAAGACCAGCTGCCCAGCCCTGGCCTTATGCTCTTCCTCCTTCTCTGAGCGCTGTCTCCCACCCTACTGTGTCTAGATTGCCTTGAGAGATTTAGGAGTCCTACCTGGCCCCCCCTAGCAGACCCCCAAGCTCAGAATGACCTCCCCTGACTCTGTATACTTCTTTTGCCCTGTGGACAGGAGCTAGCCCCATCTCTTGGACAGCTACCAAGAGTTCCACATCCTATAAGTGGACAGATCTCCTTTTGCATCAGGGAGCTCTGCTCAGGACTGGTCAAGGGACCCAGGTTGTTCCACCTGGCTGTCTGCTGTCTGGCTGTGCAACTGGCTGCCCTCAGAAAGCTCCTCTCATGTTTGGCCCCAAGAGTTTTCTGGTCTCGTCAGAGGATATCTCATGACCTGTAACGCCATGACCTTTCTGAGAGCAAGGGAAACATGGAAAGAGTGACTTCTGTGGTAGGCATGGAAAACCGCCCCCCCCAACGTGATAAATCATTTCATATTGACTTATTAAGAGGGAAGCCATCCATGGTACCATACATTTAAGCCGCCCTACAGAGAATGTCTTCTGCTGATGGCTAGAGGCCTCATTCAGATGCACCTTGCAGCCTCAGATACCCACAGCCCCTACCAACATCTTGATTATAGCCTCAGGAGACCTAAAGCAGAGCCACCAGGCAAAGCTGTTTCCAAATTCCTCAACTGCCAGGAGTCTGAGAGACTACCTGTTCTTTATCATTTGCAGCTGCAGTTTTAGGTCAATTCGGTATGCCACAATAGGTAACGTGTAGAATTGGATGCTTTTACTGCTGTAAACGCCTAGTCACAAACATAGCCCATGATGAGTCTTAAAGAAAGATTTGAAGATGTAATGCTAAGCCACCAGATGAACCTGCACAGGCGTGTGGGTGGTGGGGTTCAAAATCACACTCCACAGGCTGGTGAGATGGCTCAGTGGTTAAGAGTACTTCCAGAGGTCCTGAGTTCTATTCCCAGAAATGGCTCCCAACCATCTGTAATGGGATCTGATGCCCTCTTCTAGAGTGTCTGAAGACAGCTACAGTCTATTCATAAATAAGTAAATCTTTAAAAAAAAAAAAAAAAAAAAGAGAGAGAGAGAGAGAGAGGGAGAGAATCACACTCCACAATGCAGATATGGTAGTATCTTCATTTTTCTGTATTATTCTCATCTTTAAGAGTTATTGTATATTATTATTGTTATTATTATGTTTGTTTGCATATATATGCATGTACATGTATATAGCAACTTCAACTTTTTTATTCAATTGCTCTTCACCCTGTTTTTTTGAGACAGTTTCTCATTTGGCTTCAAACCCGCTCCTTAAGGCAGTTTGCCTCCTCAGCGCTGGGATTACAAACTTGTGCTGTCATGGCTGGCTTTTGTATGTGTGTCCTGGGGATGAGACTTAGCTCCCCATGCTAGCACAGCAAGCACTATTGAGCGAGCTATCTCCCTAGCATCATTAACTTCATCCTGGTCTGAAGAAATCATGCCTGCTGTTTACGAGTAACAAATGAATGAATGAATGCATCAAAGGAAAGAGAGATCTTTAACTTGCCCACTGCAGAGAGTTCTGTGTTTACATATTGAATTTTGTGTCCTTAGAGTAAAATACGACTTTTCCAGAATTTTCTACACATAGCCCAGAGACTGTACCATTGAAGACATTTATGAATCCCACAGAGAAGGAAAAAGGAGTTCACAGAGACCATGGGATTGTCTCTGTTTTCCCACACCACACTACGAGACAGAGAGGCTACATCTTGGTCCCCAGGCTCCTGTGATGGATGGAGAGGCAACGTTGAAGTTGGTGGTCTCTCTCTGTGCATGGCCAGGGTACAGATCCTGCCTCTGTGGCCTCTGTCCCTACCAAGCCCTGAGAACCCAGACTCATGTTCCCCATTACATCAGGTCAGGTGCTATTCTGTGAATCCACTTCCTAGACCCAGATGTCTGCCATGACTAAAGAGTCTCTTGAGTGGCAATCCCCTGCATGGTACCACTTTTTCCCACTGCTCTGCTAGATGAATTCAGCCAGACACCTCATGTCTACTACCCGAGAGTCCAGCTCTGCCTGTTTACCCACAAACCCAAATGAGAATGTCCCACCATTTACCTCCAAGTCTCCTTCTGCAGTGAGGGGTGGAACTGACTTTGAGTCTCATGGTCTCTCTTCTTTGGGTCCTCTGACATCATATCCTGCTTTCCCCTTCTAGATGAGAACTGGGCCTTGATACCAGCCTTCCACTGCAGTAAGTCTCCCCAGGAAGGCCTGCAAGGAGATCAAGAGCCTTGGGGACATGAAGGGGCATCGCATCATTTATAAATGACATCTCATGTACATGAGAGCACACAAGAAATGGTTGACTAAGACGATCCATTGACAAGGTGCTATGAGGCCTCTGGAGAGCCCATACCCCTCACCTGAAGGGGGGCTTTGCGCCATTGTGAAGCACACCTGTCTGTCTGTCTGTGATTTCTCAGTATCATCCAGGGAGACCTCCTCCAGGATCTGCCTTTAAGATTCATTTTGGACCCTGTCTCTCCTTGGCCTTGGGACTAAGGTGCAGAGGAGGAAGTTATACTTCTAAGCAGAGCTTCCTCAAGACACACACACCTGGAGATGCCTGTAGCCAAGCACCTCAAAGCTAAATGGACTCCATGGCCAGGACAACCACCCTCTACAGTGTAGGGGGACACCAGTGTCTCCATTTCCTTGTACTATTCCCATATCCTTTAAACGATTCATTATTTCCCCCTCTGTATGTGTGTATGTGTGTGTAGTGTGTGTGTGTGTGTGTGTGTGTGTGTGTGTGTGCGTGTATGCACAAGCAACAATTTTGAGAGTCTTCTGCTGGACTCCATCAGCTGTTCCACTACCCTATTTTTTGAAGATGTCTCCAATTCTGCCCAGGCTTGCTGACTTATATTTGTCCCCAGAGCCACCTGGTCCCCTTGCTGACAACCCTATGCACATGTGCTAGACTAGTCCTCTGCTGGAGGCTTCCAATACCTCCCTCCCCCAGCAGTGCCCCCAGCACTGTCTAGGCACTGCCCCCAGCACTGACCCCCAGCACTGCCCCCAGCACTGACCCCCAGCACCGCCCCCCCAGCACCGCCCCCCCAGCACTCCCCCACCCCAGGACTCCCAGGCACACTGTGGCTCATTCCCATCTGCTTCTGTCTCCACCTCCTTCCAGCCCCTTCTTGGTGGCCAGGACCTGGTGTTAGCTGGACAGGTGGCCTCGTGGGTTCCAGCTCCTTTATGAACTACCAGTGCCCACAAGATTCCCCTTCCCGGACCCTCAGCAGCCCTGGCGTCTCTGGCCAACACCTCATGCTATCAGATGCTTGGCCACACCTAGAAGTCCCTCCTCTCAGCCTTGTCAGAGCTGGGCAGTGAAAGGCTGTGGCTCTCTGGAGTACTGTCAGCTTCTCATCTTCCATGACACTGTCTGAGTCACTTTTCATGGGAAAAGGTCCTGAGTCACAGTTAATCAGCCCCTTCTTCGCCCTGTTACCATGAAACCGTGTATGATTTCTCTCCTAGAACATCCACCAGTCCCTCCTGTTGTCTCCTGGCAGTAAGACCAGGAGTCTTGCCACAGCTGTCATAGCTGTCCCCTGACTCTTCATTGTCCTTGCTAACTCTAGTCTATAGTGGACTTAACAGCCCCAGTGGTCATTTGAAAATGCAGGGCAGTTGGTGGAGTGCTCGCCTGGCAATCATGAAGCCCTGGGTTTGAGCCCAGCACCAAATAAACTGGGTGTGGTAGCACAGTCCCCATAATTCCTGTACATGGGGGTTAGGAGTCCAGGAATCAACAGTTCAGAGTCATTCTTGGTTTCATGGTAAGTCCAAGACCAGTCTGGGCTATACAAGACCGTGTGTGTGTGTGTGTGTGTGTGTGTGTGTGTGTGTGTGTGTGTGTGTATGTCTGTGTGTCTGTGTGTCTGTGTGCATGTGTGTGTGTCTGTGTCTGAGTGTACTTGCTGCTCTTCCAGAGGACCCAACTTTAGTTCCCAGCACCCACAATATGCAATTCACAACTGCCTGTAACTCCAGCTTCAGAAATCCAATAGCCTCTTCTGTTCTCCATGGGTACCCACACCTATACACAAACACACAAATTAAAAAAAAAAAAATCTTACAAGTAAAAACCTCTTTGTAATCTTCTATTCAAAGCAACAGCTAAAAGCCCACCTCTCTCCCCCCCTTCCTTGATGTCTCCTTGTCGCTGCTCCTGCCTCAGGGCCTTTGCACACCCCCTAGACACCTCATTTCAACTCTCCCTCCAGCTTGAATGCTTGGTTATATATAGTCTTCCCTTCCTGGCTTGGGGACCACAGCATCGAGACACTACCTCCTTGACCCTCTATTATATTGTGAATGTGAACTGTCACCTGCAGGCTTGTGTGTTTGAACACTGTAACCCTCCTGCCTCAGCTTCCTGAGTGCTGGCGTTATAGGTGTACACAACCATGCTCGGCCTGTGTGCTGTTTTTACATAGACTCTCACTATGTGGCCCTGGCTAGCCTGAAGACTGGGTATGCATTTTCGTTACTGCTCCTTTCTGCCTCCTTAGCCCTTAGATTGCAGTGGGCCACCTCGTTAGAGCGGCCGCACCTGTCTAGTTTGTTTTTTACAGGCCATGTCCCCTGCAGACACCCATTTCACTGGGGCAGTGTTTTGACCACTCACAGAGTCCATAATGCAGAAGGGTGTTGGCATGAAGTCCATACCCTACTCCATAAGGAATGAACCAGCAAGGAGGCCCTGTCACCTCTGGATCTTCAGGGCTTCTGCTAGTGTCCAGGAGGGTGTGCAAACACACCTATTAACTGAATGTGTGAGTATGTCATCAAATGAGGTGCTTTTCTGACTAAGTGTGAGGTTTGGGGACCTAGGCAGATCAGATGTTCACAAACAGTATCGTGTATTGCTAACTCATTCTGGGCTCTCTGCCTACCTGGGAGCCTCACTTGCTCTGGAATCTGGCTTTACCCCATGCCCTACTCCCAATCACCACAATCCTCACTCAGGTGAAGCTTCCAGAAGCCTTCCCAACACCTGGTGCTTTGCAAGGACAATCAAGTGCTGTGAGCAGGGTCATCCCTTCACTCCAAAGGTTTGGAGCAGGTTGGTGACACAGGAAGTACTGTGTGAGGTTGCAACATTTTTAGGGGTGCTCTAAGGCTCTCCGGCCAGGCCTAGGCTGTTGGTATCCTCTGTGGGGCAGTTTTGGCCTTTCTGGGCATCCTCCTGAGGGAACATGTGGGGTACAGGGGCTCAGCTCTGAGTTGAGAAGCAGATTTGACTACATACAAAGTGGGGCGAGCAGCCGCAGCAGCTGGGGTCCCCCCCCCAGCTTCCTGTTCTACTGGCTGCATCAGGCTCTCAGAGATACCAGAAAGTAGAGAGTTAGGGGAAGGAGCTTAGCTTCCCAGGCCCAGGCTGGACCCCAGCTTTGGGGTTTCAGGCAGTCTCTATAACCACAGTCACATGTCCTTTCTGTAACCTGAGCCCCTAACACAGCATGAGTCTGCACCCCAGCTCCTGGGGTCACATCTGTTTCTCATTTCCGCTCCAGGAAAACGGTCCAATTTCCATGAGTGCCTGGCCCAAGCCAAGCCTCAAGTCTCCCTTTGGCCAGCCCCACCCAACCCAGCTCCGGCACTGCATAGGGTGGGGTGGGGAACTGAGAGAGCATAGCTCACATCGACTGGGCAGTGGAGCAGCCAGGAAACCCAAGTTCTTAGCCTGACTCTGTCAATTCCTCACAGTGTGTCCTTGGGACAATCTCTTAACTTCTCTGGGCTTCAGCTTCTTCACTGGCAAAATGTGTGACTCTACAGACAGAGTGATCATTAGGGTTTGGGAGCCTAGAAAGCTCCTTAGGGATAAGAGCCAAGAAGGATGTAGCTATGTTAGGAAAATGGTGGAGACCAAAGCCCCTGTCTACCCACACCTGCTCTTGGTACTTGATAGAGTTGTGGCTGAGTCCTTCATCTGCCAGCAGTTATTAAGCACCAAGATGTTTGTATTGGTCCCTGGGCAAGAGTCAGGGGTCCATAGTGATAAGCAACTTACACTCTGTGGTAGAGGAGAGACCCACAGGTAAAAATAAATCCAGTCTACACAGCAGATTGGAGATCTGTGTGAACAGGGCCAAGCCAGCCCCAGAAGCAACACCTTCAGTCTCCTTCTGCTAGTGGAGATGCAATGTTTAAGACAGTTTCAACTTGGCCGGGCTGTGGTGGTGCACGCCTTTAATCCCAGCACTTGGGAGGCAGAGGCAGGTGGATTTCTGAGCTCGAGGCCAGCCTGGTCTACAGAGTGAGTTCCAGGACAGCCAGGGCTACATAGAGAAACCCTGTCTCGAAAAACCAAAAAAAAAAAAAAAAAAAGACAGTTTCAACTCGATATTGTTTTTTTGTTTTTCTGTGTTGTTTTTGACTCCCCACCCCCCACCCCTGATGGGAATCTTGTGGATCCCAGGCCTTAACTTCTGGTCCTCCTGCCTCCACCCTCCAAGCACTAGACTTCCTGGACAGCAGTTTTTGCAGCATTGGGAGTAGAGTCCAGGGACTTCATGCTTATTACACAAGCATTCTACCAACTGAGCCGCACCTCTCCAGCTCCTTGATACTGTTTCTGATCTCCGCCCCTCTTTAGGGAACCCCAATTCCCTCTAATGTTTTCTCCAACCTTCACACTTATGATATCCAAAGCAGCTTCCTGTGGAGAGGAACTCAGCAGGGACCCACATAAAAGCATCTCTACACCTTGCACACCAGCGACCATGAGACATCTGGTGCCTCCTCAACCCTTTACCGGCTCTGCTCACTCTAAGTGAAAGAGCTAAGAAGGCATGCCATCCGGAGAGGCTGCCCCAGCTCTACCCCACTCCCACAAGGGTGGCCGGACCTGAGAGCCTTATGTAACCCAGGGCACTGTGGATCTCAGCACCTGTATGTGCTCCTGAACACATAGCACTCAACCGTGACCCTGCAAGACAGCATCTTCCTGTGGGAAGGGGGTCGCAGTCATGTTAGAGCTTGCCTTTCTGATCCCAGCTTGGGTTCTTTGTGACCGCATGGGCCTACTCTCAAGTTCCTCAGTTCAATTTCCCAGAGCCTCTGTGTCCTGCTCTTCATTGAACCCAGCTTTGTTGGGGGAATGATTTGCATACAAAGCACACGGATTCTCAGAGAACAGCTTGACGGATTTTGATGGATGCTTATCCCTGTAGAACGATTGCTCCATCAAGAGTCAATCACCCTCTTCCCTCCAGGAAACCTCTTGTTTGGGGACTGGTTCCTTCATCTGTGAAAGGTGCAGACTTGGGCTCTGCAGGGAAAGTCCTCGCTTGACCTTGGTGGAAACCATGTGTAAGGGCTTCATGACTGTTCCCTAGTGAAGCACTTTCTGTTCTGAGCCCTCCTTGGCTAGGCAAGGATCAAAGCTCATGTGAAGCTTCCCCTGGTCCTTAACACACACTAACACACACACACACACACACACACACACACACACACACACACTCTCTCTCTCTCTCTCTCTCTCTCTCTCTCTTTCACACACACTCACTCTCTCTTTCTCACACACACATACACACTCTCTTTTACACACACACACACACACACACACACACACACACACACACACACACACTCTCTTACTCTCTGTGTCTGTGTCTGTGTCTGTCTCTGTCAATCTCTCTCTCTCTCTCTCTCTCTCTCTCTCTCTCTCTCTCTCTCACACACACACACACACACACACCTGCCTAGATCTGAGGATATATGTTTTGGCGCAGAACTGAAACCATCATTGTCTGCTCCAGAGGAGGCTAGGGACAGGCTGGTTTCACCCTAAGCCTGGTCTAGAAGATGGGTTTCTCTCTTCAGAGCTCTTCAATGGTCAGAGATGTTGGTGGCAGGCCAGCTCCATGCGCTGGTTACCAGTGCAAGTGCACAGGGCCCCATGGTCAGAGGGCCACATGATTGGATTTATATCTTGATGCCCCCATTTTGAAATCCTTGCTAATTTTTACACCAGAGGCCCTGCATTTTTCATGTTACACTGGGTTCCACAAATTACATAGCCAGTGGAGTTGGTGGGAAGATCAAGCTGGCTTGTTGTGTCCTTAGAAGAGCTGATGTCCCCGACTGTCCCATCTCCCCAACCTGCCATAATTCTTGGTTCTCACCTAAGCAGGATGTCCGGAGGGCCTGGGTCATACCAGGGTCCTCAGTCACCAGGGGGCACCATCAGGAGCTAGGCCTGGAAACTCCCTTGGGGACAACTGCTCACAGGGCTTGCTGGCCTAGCCTGTGAGTTCCCACCCTCTCACAGTCCTCCCCAGCTGCCCCCACCCAGTTCTTCAGCTCAAGTGCGAAACCACAGCTGGGCACCAGTCAAGTGGGCTTGGGTTTCATCACACTCGACTTCCCACGCAGCAGTCAGAGCCCAGGGTCCAGAGGAGCTGCTGCCCAGAAGCCTGGCCTGGGAGGCAGATGAGAGGGTGGGCTTAGGTCCTAGCCCAGCTTTCTATGTTCTCCAAAGTGCGCTCTCTCTCAAGCCTCAGTTTCCCCTCTGTGTAACCGGACAGGACTGGAGTGGGTACCAAGGTACAGAGAAGGTGCCAAGACTTTCAAGGGATGTCCATAGAGCAGCTACCAGCCACATATAGGTATGGAGAAGCACTTAGATCAAAGAGCTGAGGTTTGTTCCTGGTTCACTCGGAAGCTCAATGGCTCGGTACACATTGGCTCACAGCTACCATGTTGGATAACGAAGCCATGGAATGTATTCTATCTCCATTGAAAGCTCTATTGAGATATGACTCCTGGCTGAATCGTCCAAGTTGCTGGGGACACTGGTAACTTTGCTGCCCTGGATAGGAGGGGGTCTAGAAGAAAGACATTGAGGAAACTCTCTCAGCCCTCCCCTGACCTCAAGATTGAGGGGGCAAACCTCTTCTAGCGGGATCTGGCCTGGTATCGGATGCACACACCGTTGAGTTCTGGAGTGGACTGTAGGCTTCCTGAATCTCTGTTGATTGGCTAGCAATGTCAGGAGAGTCTCTGGGAAGGAGGAGATGACCAAAGGAGATGCCTCACCCAGCAAGGGGTTCCAGCAGAACCCCTTCCAAGTAAATGGGTAATCTTATCACTTCCTCTGAAGAGTCAGAGATCCTTTCCCACTGGACACACTTTCAGGCCCCAACGCACAGGTTCTCAAACTTCAGTTAGTTACAGACATTTGAGGTCACTTCTGTCTAGGCCGCCTGTGTTAAATCATTGGAGGATCTTAATTCGGTCTGATCTGAGCACATTTCACAGAGATACAGCAGAAAGAGTATGGTCAGGTGGTTAAGAAAAAGTGAGAGGAAAGAAAGGTGGAGTGGGGGAGGGGAAGGCATAGTTTGGGAGACTGCCTTGGAGCGTGTCTCCTTCTGAGGGGCTCCTTCTGAGCTCACCCGCTCCTCACAATGACCTTCTAAGTTGCTAAATTCGGCTCTGGGAGGTCCCACGGCATCCCAGCTGTAACATGGTCCCCGGAGAATCCAGCTGGGCCCTGTTTTCTCTTCCCTCTCCCCCTCCCTCCCATCTTGAATATTTCAAATGAAATCAGCCTGGGAAGCAGAGAAGGCTCAGAACTGTGAATACATTTTCTGGGCTCATTCGCCTGTGACAGGAAGCTTGGCCGCGTGCAGGCATCCGAGACTTGCCTCTTAATGGTGTCTGTCCATAGAATGTAAAGAGTCTCAGTTATAAATATCTGCAGGTCTCGGTGGCCCATGGAGTCCCCACCCCACACCCAGCAGGGCCATATGGGACTTCCTGCCTGCAACCCTCCAGACAGAACCAGCTTAGTACATCTGGGAAAGGTGGGCTAAGAGATGGGTCTTGGCTAGGAAACCAAAGATGAGAGAGGACCCCAAAGTTGCTCTCTCCTGTCTCTGGGATATGGGTGCTCTATAGCATTTGGGTAAACAATTTACAGCGTTGGGTAAGCCACTGTCATGTGACCCGTTATAAATATTCTAGAATGACCTCCTTTACACAGGTGAAGAAGTCAAGGCGGCTCTGGAAAACTCCTGAATCACTCTCGCTCTTCCTCCACAAGTACCCTCTGAGGCAGGTGGGTCCCATTCCACAGATGGCCAGAGATGAAGTGACCACACAGTCACTGGAGAGCTATCTAGGGGGGCCTCTTGTGCCTGGCCTCAGGCAACATGCTGACTCTTGAAGCTGGCCCTGGCCCTCGACCTCAGGCACCTCCTGCCTTCTTCCAGGTCCAGAAGCACAGTTGATTTAGCATTTCCTGCCCTTCTGACAATCTCTGTGCACAGAACAGGCCTTAGTCAACCGCATCTCCTGAGCATGCCTTCCTCTGGCTTTATTAAGCACCTAATCTGAAGCAGGATAAATCTTCTGCATTTAACTACCTGATCAGAAACATGTTCCCGGTTCCTGTTCCTGCCCTGCTGGGAAGCACATTTCTCGAAGGGCTAATTAACAACCCTCCATAGCCGCATTTAGCCACAAACACAAAGCCACACACATAAATAATGTCTAGGGCGGAAGGAGAGGTGCAGGTGGTTTCTGACTTTGCTGTATAGTTTTCTGAACCGGCGTGAACCACGTCCTGTCCAGGTCCAGGGCCACGGACTCAGGGTTAGGCTTTGAGGTGGGCCAGGCCACTCTCTGCTCTGTTGAAAGTCTCAAAAAGAGAGCACATTGCAGAGCCAAGAGCTGTGGGGGAGGGCGGGGCAGGTGGGGGATGAGGCTGCTACCTCACCAGGAGCCAGAGAAAATGACTGAATGTACAGGCTCAGGTGCTAGATACTGCAGAATGTATCCTGGAGGTTCTACCAGATTCAGACTTGGGCCCAAGGGTTCCACCCCAGCCCTGCAGAGCCACAAGGCTAGGACTCTCCTCATTAGGGGAATTTCATAGAATTGAGAATGAGTAGAGAAGATTACTAAAAAGCCTGCAATCCTTGCCCCCGCCCCCACCCTTGAGTGCACATACGTAGCAGACGTGCAGCTTGGTCTTCACGGGGGCCTGAGCAATCAGCGGCTGTCTCAAGAGCTGTTGCCTGTACACGGGATGTTCTCCTAGCTGGGCTGCCTTGTCTGGCCTCAATGGGAGAGGAAGCACCTAACCTCACAGAGACTTGAACTGACAGGGTGGGGGAATACCAAGGGGGACCCCCACCCACACAGAAGAGAAGGGGACGAGGGGTGAGGGAAGGATTGTGGGAAGGGGCGACCAGGAGGGGGGCAGTGAGCAGGATGTAAGTAAGAAAATAAGTAAAGTAATTAATTAAACACAGAAACAAAAAGCCTGGATCATTCTAGAAAGGACGTCAAAATACTTGCAGGGTTCTGGCTTTTCTGTGGGTAAGTTCTCCTATGTGGTTTCAGCCCCACCCAATCCAACACTCCCTTCCCACAGCCATTAGGACACATCTAAATGCTGTCAATGCTGTCCTAGATGCTGAAGGAAACATGAGACTCAGGTTACAGAAGTTAGCACGACCAGAGGGTCTCTGAAGCCCAAGGGAGGGGGAGGGCAAGAAACAGAGGGAGCCATGCAAGCACATTGTGGGTGTCCGTGACCCGGGGACAAGATGAGGAGACAGGAAAGCACGCTGTCGGCAGCCAGCCTTCACGGTTCGTCTCTGCATTCATCCACATTTGGCCTCAGAACCCTAAGGAGTCTCTCGGTTTGGAGAGTTCAGTCCTCACTTAACTCTTCTCCTAGAATCCAGGAGCGGGGCTCTGAAGAGAAAGGACCACTGAGAGGATTCTACCCTACAAGAGGGCGCCCCCTGGTGGTAGGAATAGGCAGCCTCAGCATGACCTAGGCTCCCCATGAAAACAGATTGGGTACTCAGCCCAAGGACCATCTCCCTGTGCAAAACTCATTGTCTAGTGCTGAGATTCAAAGAAAAACGGGGGCGGAATGCCTAAAAGCAGGGCTCTGTGTCTGGGGGCAGTGGATTTTGCTGGTAGTTTCCCATAGATTGGCTCTCCCTCTACATACTGGCTTGCTCAGAGTTTAGACAGTGGCTGTGGTCCGACAGAGGGTTACTCTGGGCCAGTCACCTGCCCAGTGACCCCTCCTGCTTTGATTTCTCACACGCACACGCGCGCGCGCGTACACACACACACACACACACACACACACACACACACACACACACACACCACTTGGCTCTCTCCAGGCTGCCTGTCTGAGCAGTGTGTCCACCTGGCACATTTGGTCAGTCCCTCTGGACCCCAGACCTCATCCCACCCCATGGGATGTCAGTCTATGACACATCATGGCTGCCAGGCTGGAGCCAACCTTTCTATTTTCTCAGAAGGATCAAAGCTCCATCCCAGCTCTGCAGGGAGGAAGCAGTTTTGACTCGTGCAAATATCTATAGTCCATTTGGGATTTTACTTTGGTGAGAAATAAATACACAGCCATCTGCAGATGATGGAGATATGACTTAAGTAACTTTTTTTGTTGGAGTTCTTGGGCCAGAGCCCAGATGGAAATAAGACCTTGTATCTCGGTCTCCCTTGCATGCTTTTGGAAAAAAAAAAAAAAAAAAGGAGCAGGGGGAAAGGGGAGTTGGTGGAAACAGAAGTTGAAAATGAAGCGTGCTATATTTCTTGGCCCAGGAAAGAAAAAATAAACAGCAAACAGCGTCTCCATTCAAGTGTGCGTTATCTGGCTCATCCTGGCCAAGAACCACGCTCCTCCCTCTTCTGACCGGGAATTACTGCCCCTAAGAACGGCCCCCACGCCCACCCGAGCCAAGGCAGGCAAACAATGGGCCGGCAAACCCCCGCTCCTCCAAGGCCTCTCCCTGCAGCCCCCAGAGGCCGTAAGATTGGGAAACACGGGCTATTTTTAATGTGTTATTTGTCTACCAACTGTGGCTCCATGGCCTGAGAAACAGTGTCATCTGTGGGAGGTGGCATGGATTTTTTTTTTTTTTTAACTTGCTCAGACAAAGCCAACATTTTCGCAACTTTCAAGAAACACCAAAAGAGCTGTGCTGTCCAAGGGTGACCTCTTCCCTGGCTTGTCCCTCAGCCCTACAGGGGATTCTCCCTGGGTGTGTCTGAGAAGCAGCCCCCTGCCACAATGTGCTGGTCAGCAGTGACCACAGGCCTCAGATCTGGGGCCTGGGAAAGGAGAAGCAAGGAAGCAAAGGAGGGCAGGAGTTGGGGCATGCAGCTGTTGAGGGAGACTCAAACCTGCTTTGGTGACCTCAGGGTGACTGAAGAGGGGTTTTGTCCGTTGGGGTCATCCCTACAAGAAGTCTGAGAGGTCCCACACAGGGAGATGGCTTTGCCCTCAGATCTGGGGGCTCAGATGGGCCTTCGAGAATGCTTGCAGGACCCGTGGCTGAACAAGATCTCTGTTTAGCAGAAGCCTTTCTGTTTCTGGGGTTCCTTAGGGCTTGTGAGGGGATCATATACCATGGCTCCATTCTGCCAGGATGGAGACACACATAAAGGATGGTGGAAGAAGGAGAGGAAGTGGAGAAGCAAGATGACAGCTTTAGCAGTATAATGGGAGGTGAGGGAGCATACAGGCATGGGAGAAAGGAGACGCCGAGGAAGGCTGAGTGAGTAGGGCTTCTCCTGGGATGCTCCTGCCCTGTTTAGGATATCAGGGCAGATGGAGGTTGTCTGCTCAAGAAGCCAGCATATGGGAGGCCCAGAGTGGGAATTTTCTTTCTTTACTGGCAAAGTGATTCACAAGCCAGGGCTAAGAGCTTGCAGGGCCTCACTAGCTGCCCTAGGTAACCCATGAGAAGCCGGGCCCCTTCCCGAGTGCGTGTGTGTGTGTGTGTGTGTGTGTGTGTGTGTGTGTGTGTGTGTAGAATACAGAAGTTCCTGGCCTACCACAAGGGCTTCACAAGCAGCTCTGAAGTGTGGAGTAAGAAGTCCGGAAGTAGTAGCTGTCTGTGCTGGCACTCCTGGGGGAGACAAGGCTAGGCATTGGTGAGGAGAGTAAAGAAGGGCAGGCAGAGGAGCCTGGCAGGAAGGGTCCAGGAGGACAACACAGACCTAGTGGAATCAGAAGACTCAAATCTAGATGGTCTTTGAGACTACCTTGATCCGCCCATGGTACTTCTGCTGCAAATTCTCCAAGGATGTTCTAAGACTGTGTGGACCTCCCCTTGCCCCGAAACCCACTGATGCTGCTAGGGTCCTCAGTCTCCTGATGTGTCCAAGGCTTTCTTATCCAGAAGCAGCTCAGGGATCCCTCTAATCCCCCAACATACTAATAAGGACAGGGTAAGTCTCTCATTTTGGCGTGCCTGGAAGCCAGTTTCTGGTAAGAGAGGGTCTTTACAGCCATGGTAACGGTCACAGCATCACTGTGCAGGTTTGAGAAGTTTCCAAGTGAGGGAGGGGACATAAATTACCCCTTTCCACCAGCCTCATCCTCACTGTAGCCACCTGGGGACCCTTCTCAGAAAGGGGCCCTCGGCAGCCAGTCTCATCCGAGGAGACATGGTAGAGACCCAAGAATGCTGCATTTGGATCTGGACTACCCTCTGCAGGTGCATATACTTTGAATACCCGTCCCTCGGCTGGCGGTGCAGTTCTGAGAGGTCATAGAACCTTTGCAACTGTGGCCCAAATAGCAGAGTTGGATTGCCAGGGTTGGGTCTTGGTCGTGTCTGCTTTGCATGCTAGTCTAGGATCTCTGCTTCCTGGTGCAGGCTCCATGTAAAGAGATCTAATACCTGCTTCCCCAGCCATGATGGACCGAAACCGTGAGCCCAAACCTGCCCCATCTTCCTAGTTTCTTCTGTCAAGTGTTTTGTTTAGAGCATCAAGAAAAGGTCACCCAAAGGAGAACTAAATCGTTCAGGCTATGGAGAAGCAGCCCCAAGCCCTGAACTGTGACCCACCTCTCTACAACTCTGCAAAGGTTGTATCCCCACCCCACCCCCCAGCCCCAATCCTAGAACCTCATGTCCTCATTCAGAAAAGGGCGTGATTGGTTTTAGCTGGCAGGCATGAAACAGGGGCATTGTATTGGATCATTTAACCGAGTTCTGCCTGGTTCTGCCTGTGGATGCTGAAACAGCGCAGCTGAGGATGTGCTGACAGCTACTTCAGCCTCCAAAGAGGGCACACTGTTGTCACTCACTGTGGGTGGGATGAAAGTTCTGGAACTTCAAGGACTAGCCCCCAGGAGCACTGTTTCCAGAATCAACTGTCCCCTTAACCTGCACATTGAGGAAAATGGCATTCCAGGCTTTGAGGCTGGGGATGTGTTGGATGAGGGGCCCACACGCATCCTTCAGCAGTGTGTGGCCATAGCAAGTGCTCTAAGTAGGGGGTGAGCAAAGGAGTGAGAGGCTCTCCAGGAACTGCCGGGAAGCAGCCCTGCTATCCATGGAGAGGGAAAAGCTTGAATGTTCTACACACCCTATCCTTCTGGGCAGGAAGTAGAGAAATATGACTGCATGACCCTATTGGTTCACATTTATATTAGGACATTCTGGAAGGTTCCAAATGAAGCTAGCAAGTGGTGGTACCTTGTGGAACTGGGTAGGGAAAGGATGGGGCAGGACTGAGACTTTGGACACTATACTTCTGCATATAGTTCAGATTCACCATCCACATGAGGGTATTGCTGGTCCCACACTCAAATTCTACATTACCATAGAAACCATGTGTTAGACTCTCCTCTGAGCATCACCTTCTTCCCTAGATGAGGTGGTGGCAATGTCCCAACCATTCATGTATGCTTGGTAAGAGCTCAGAGAAGGGAGCATTTGTGTGCCCACAGAAACAAAGAGGCTGGGAGGAGGGGGCTGGGGTGAGGGGGATGAGATGAGAGAGGGCATGGGTGGTAGAGATGGCAAAGAAGAGGGCGTGGGGCGGCTTCCCAGGCTGCTCTCTCCTGAAAGCCTCAGAATGGGAGGCTCGCTGGGCCACTGACCTAGGACCTGAGCCCAGGTCACATCACTCATGTCACCTGGTCTCTTTCTCTGGTCCCTTTCCCACACACCCTGGTCTAAAGCAAACCCTTGAGCCTGTCAAGCATTCTAAGGATGGGGGTGGGGTGCCTACAGGTGACTGTCATCTTTGACACCTATTTGGAGCTCTGAGGAACAAGGAGGGGTCCTAGGATGTGGGATAGAGGAAACACTTGGAAGACAAAGACCCAGCAAAGGGGGTAGCAAAGGCCCCAGGTTCAGGAAAAGAGAGGGGACCTAGCTTGCGCTTCTCTGTAATACCAATTCTGATGTAGATATTCACTGCCGTTCTGAGGAAGAAACTGAGGCTTGGAGTGTGGGAGAATTAACAGTTACCTGATATGTAACTGGACCCCGGGCCCAGGTATGACCCCCACCTGACCGCCACCCCACTCTGTCTACTTCCTTGGCTCAGGGCTGACCACCTGTAGGTACACCGTTTCCAGCTGCTAACTGGAAACTGGAAACGGCTGTGACTTAGCTCACAGCTCCCTGTTGCTGACGCTGGTGCTCACTGGTCACTGCCCCAGGCTGCTACACTAATTAGATGCCTAGAGGCTGTGGGCAGACTGGGAGGGCTGGGCTTGGGAATCCCCCTGGACTCCGCACCCCACAAACTCCAGAAGCACACAGCTGAAAGAATGAAAGCGTTTTTCATGGAATTCCAACAGGAAACCCACGAGAACATTCCTGCCCAGATGATTCCAACAGGAAAACCACGAGAACATTCCTGCTGGTGAGTTCCAGCTGGGAGCCGGAGGCCATATACACTGCGAAGGAGGCTGGTCAGAGGGAGAGGGATTGGATGGAGGGCTTGTCCCATCCCCTAGGGTGACCCAAAAAATTCCCTGACCTCCCTGGAGTTTAGCCTCCTGGTGGGGCGTGTTGTTTCAGAGGCAGGAAACCCACTTCCCAGTCTTGCTGTCTGCTCACAGTTGTCTAACCTGTCCTGGGCACATTCCCTTTGGCTCCTTGTCTTTCAGTGGCAGCTGTGTCTCTTGCTCTGCCATTGGTCTTGCTAATAAGACAGTATGAGGACATGGAGCTCGTGAAGGACTTGCTCTTGAGGCTGCGGGGATGGCTCAGTGGGTTAAGCGGCTTCTGTACAACTGTGATGGCCTGTGTTTGGATTCCCAGCACCCACAGAGGAAGACGAATGCATCTTCACAAGTCCCTGATCCCAGCAGTAGGGAGGTGAGGTTGGAGATTCCTGGGGCTTGCTGGCCAACCCATCTAGCTGAATTGGTGAGCTCCAGTTTCAGTGACAGACCATGCCTGCCTTAAAAACAAAACAAAACAAAACAAAACAAAACAAAAACAAAAAAAAACAGAAAAAACAAAAAACAAAACAAACAAACAAACAAAAATGGTGGAGAGTGATTGAGGAAGGCACACAAAAAATCTGGTGCTGACCTCTGGCCCTCACATGCACACACACACACACACACGTGCACATGCTCACTGCACACACGTTCATGTGTGTGCATGCCCAGAAAAGGCCATGCTCTGGAACTCAGTTGCCTCTTGAAACAGATGTCTTCAGCAGTCATGACTGGAGACATATACCACACATCTGTATCCTGGGCTTTCTTGGTGTGTCTGCTGTCTGGCTGAAGGGTGAGCACAGCCCTGAACTCAGGAAATGTCTGTGGCAGTTAGAGGAGCCTAGAGGCCTCCACCAGGAAGCACCATGACAGTTTGGAGGTGCTGAAAGAGAAAAGTCATTGGGCTGCCCACATTAGCAAGCCATGGTTCAACACTAGCAATCTGGTGAGAAGTTTCTTAAAATATTGGTCAAGTCAGCTGTGGTGGGAACATACATCCACCTCAGAATCAGCAAATGTCTCAATACCATAGCTGAGTTGAGGGCTCGATTTCCTCTGCTGAGCTGCTCTTGCTTTCTTCTGTGAATGCTCTCAGAAGACGTTCTCAGAAGTGGAGAACATTTAGCCTTGGAGAGGCAAGTAAGAAACTAACTGGATGTGCCTGTATAAGACAAAGCCTTGCAGGGCGAGAGACAATCGTTACCAGTTTCCTAGCTCTTCCGGGATGTGTGATCTAAATTAAGGTCCTTATAGTCCGAGCTGAGTCTGTGCCACAGCCTTTCCTTCCTTCCTGCCGGCTCTCTGTAGTGCGGCCACAGGAAGTCCCTGCTGGAAGGCTCTGTTCTTTGTTGTTCCTTCTGCCAGTCTGCCTCCATGTTTTCTGGCCAAGGGCCCCTGACCTCCCCAAAGGGAGGGGGATCACCTTCCCTGTTCTCTCTCCTTCATACTTGCAGTGACTCCCTGCTCCTCTCCTGGTGTTCCAGACAGTCCCACCCCGACCCAAGGCCATCTTCTGTCTTATCCGTAGTCACGGTCAGCCATTGCTTGGGATAGTAAGTTCTTCCACAATGCTCATGTCAATGAAGTCATTCACCACAATTTTGGACAGTGAATTAATCTGTCCCCATGTCAGTTGCTCATCATGGATGACACTTGTCCCTTGAGGTTGGAAAAGGAATTGAATAACATGATCTAGGTTGGACACACCTGCCCAATCTTGAGCAGTGGTTCCTTCAGGAGTGGACCTGATGTCCAATCAGAGTCCTGGTTAAGGTGCGCACTGCTCTCTTTCTCAAGTAAGATGAACAAGAAGGATCAGGAGAGCCTGAAACTTTGGCTCAAAAACCAGTGCTTTTTATTGCTCGCCCGGACAGAAAGTTGGGTATGGCCTTACATGGTGAATGTCACTCACAGCAGCAGGAAACAAAGGCTGGAATCTACTTTCTATCAAGACCCAAATATCTTGCCTCAACAAAACATCCAAGCAAAACAGAACAAATAAATATGTAAAGAAAAAAACCTCAGGAAGCAAGATTTCCAACACTTCATTTAACCTCTCCTGAACCTAGGAGGGATCCTACAAGCAAAAACCCACAGAGGGAAAAAAATAGCATTTACTACTCCAGAAATGATTGGATCCTCTTCTACAGACTCATGGAGCCCAGAAATCTTGCTTCATAGTTCCCATCAAGGAGAAATTAAATATAATATAAATTAAATCAGAAGTTTAGCATTAAAAAAGTGTGGTGGGCCAGGGAGGTGATTCAGCAAGTAGAAATGCTTGTTCCACAGACCAAGACAACCTGAGCACAATCCCTGGAACCCTCATAAAAAACAGGGTGTTATGGGTTACATCTGTAATCCAGCGCTACTATAGGAGGAAGTGTGTGTGCGTGTGCGTGCGTGCATGTGTCACAGAGACAGACAGACAGACAGAGACAGAAAGACAAAGAGAGAAACAGAGACAAAGACACAGTGAGATACAGAGACACAGAGACAGAGACAGAGGAGTCACTGACTAGAAGCTCTGGAGCCAGCAAATCTGGAGCATCCTGCTCAGTCTTAAAAGATGGACAGACTCTCAAAAGCTGTCCTCAGTCCTACACTTGCATGCACGCCATTTTCTCTCTGTCTCTCCAACTTTTAAAATTTTCTTAAAATTTCAACATTGTCTAGCCAAGAGCCCTATCTATCAAAATGGTAGAAAGTTTCTGGCAAAGATTATTGATGGCAGCAAGGCTTAGCGACAGATGGAAACATACAATGGGCACTTAGTTGTCAATCAGCAGTCATCCCTAGCGCTGTCCTTGAGATCCACACACAGGGATCTGAGCCACTTTGAGGCAGATGTGAACTGGGGACTTTCTTCAAGGTTCCTGAGCTTTGGCACCCAAGCACATCTCTCAAGGGCCCAGGGCAGCCCAGACCAGTGTCTAGGATCTGGCCAGCTTGAGTCTATGGAGACAGATCCTGCTCCTTTAGCTCAACAGACAGACCCTCCTGCACTTCTGTTCAGTCCCAACGGTCTCAGAGCCCTGAAAGGCCATGGCTCTATCATAGGCACCTGCTCATCCTCCAGGGGTCACCGCCTTCCAAATCACAGGGACCACCTCAGCCTGACAACTTCTCCATTCAGCCGGACACATGGACCAAAGACTTCCTTCCCTCCTCATGATAAGGAAAGTTCAAACCTCAAGAACTCAAAAGCCAAGAAGGCTGAAGGAAACTTCGCTTCCTCCTCCTCTCTGATAAGATCCAGCCTGGAGAAAGGTGACGGATGTGAGCTAGCCTCTCACTGGGCTGTTTTGTACAGTTACCTTGAAGTCAACTCTACCCAGCAGACATTGTGCTTAGACAATGGGGGACTAAACTAGGATCTCCCTGGCTCACAGTTTTATTCCAGTTTCTCAGTTTAGAGCTCAGAATGCACACTGTATTTTAGTTCTAGCATCACTTATTATTCAGAACTCTGTTCTAAAAACCATACCCTCAAGCTGGGTCACTATGGATGGATAACCCACTGGCCTTTGTCACTGAGCTAGCCAACCCCAGGCCTAGAGTTGTATGAGATCTGAATGATGCCAGAGAGTGTGATTTTCTTTGCTTGATTGGTCAATTTCCCCTATAAGTTAGCTTCATCCCACCAGCAACTCCTCCTTGGGCCTTGGGCCTTGGTTCCAGAACCTCTGTGCTGTCCTGGTCCTTTATCACCTAGAGCATTGGAGAAAGAGATTCTTTGGCACCTGCAGCTCGAATTGTAAGCATGACTTTAACTGTAATGTATCTTTATCTCAGAACCAATCTTCGAGTAAAGAGATCACGTTCTCAGGGCACCTGCACAGGAAAGCTCAGGGCAGGGCTGCAAGGTCAAAGCCAGGGTGGGCCACATAGTGAGCGCTTGGCTCAAAAGCCAAATAACTTCACAAAAGAAAGGGGTCTCTAATAACAGGCGCTCTGGGCAGGGAAATCGGCTACACACACACACACACACACACACACACTGCTTCCCTCCTCACAGTGCTCCATCTGCCAGTGTTTCAATGTCCTCTCCCCGGCATGACATTTACTGAAATGTAGCTATGACTGTGTTGGGACAGGATGCGGGACCTTTAAGATGTGAACAGGTCACGGGCCCTATTGTTATAAGTCGATCAATGCCATCGTTGAGGGAGTAGATAGACTGGTTCCCTCTGGAACGGATTTGTTATAAAATAAAAGTGTTCTCTTCTCTCTCTCTCTCTCTCTCTCTCTCTCTCTCTCTCTCTCTCTCTCTCTCTCTCTCTCTCCTCCCTTCTCCTCTCCTCTCTCCCTGTCTCTGTCATATATATATGTGTGTGTGTGTGTGTGTGTGTGTGTGTGTGTGTGTGTGTGTGTATGTATATATATATATATATTGCTCCCAACAATGTTATGATGTAGCAAGAAGATCTCTTGGATATCTCAGTCTCCTGAACTGTGAGAAGTAACTTCTCTTTCATGATAAACCACCCTCCTGTGGCATTCTGTTATAGACTAAAACAGTCACTCATTCACCTCTGAGGAGTCGTCAGGCACCAGTCACCCTGTTTTGGGACTTCATTTGCTAGAACTCCAGAGATCCATACTTTCTCAGGTTTCATAGATGATGGGCGGAGTGGGGGTGGGATTGATATACATTGCTCCTTATCAATATTTTATTGTTGGGGGCTGAGGCGATGGCTCAGTGGTTAAGAGCACTGACTGCTCTTCCAGAGGTTCTGAGTTCAATTCCCAGCAACCACATGGTGGCTCACAACCATCTCTAATGGGATCCGATGCCCTCTTCTGGTGTGTCTGAAGACAGCTACAGTGTACTCATATAACCAAAATAAGTAAATCTTAAAAAATATTTTATTATAAAGAACTCACTAACTACACATAATAACCGAAGGTGGTCACAAAACATTCCTAGAATGGAAAGCAGGCAGGATTTGATAGGCCCTGTGGAC
Organism: Uromys caudimaculatus; assembly: GCA_028551405.1. Taxonomy (NCBI): domain Eukaryota; kingdom Metazoa; phylum Chordata; class Mammalia; order Rodentia; family Muridae; genus Uromys; species Uromys caudimaculatus. The sequence goes on from CM052705.1 coordinate 3,676,572, forward strand.
CTGCCACATTGAGGGGATGTGGTCCCAGGACTGAATGAGACATCAGGATAGGACAGGACATATGAAGAGCCCTCCAAATTTTGACTTCTCATTTTGGACAATCTCTGTCCCCCTCTGATTGTTAGTCTCCTCATCCGACACATATAATTGTGATGGTTCATTTTGACCGTAACTCCTTGGCTTAGGCCTCACCAAGGAAAACAAATCTCTGCGTGTCTGTGAGGGTTTATCTAGATTAGGCTGACTAAGGTGGGAAGATCCACCCAGGAGTGGGTGGTACCATCTCATGGACTGAGGTCAAAAACTGAATGAGAAGGAGCCAGCAAGCTGAGCTGCAGATCTGTTGTCTTTGCTTCCTGATTGCGGGTGCCTTGAGGTCGGCTGCCTCAGACTCCTGCCGCCAGACTTCCCTGCCACGGATGGCCTGTACCCTCAAGCTGTGAACCAGAATAAACCCTCTTTCCTTAAGTTCCTTTTCTGAGGCATTTTATCAGTGCAGCAAGACAAGGAATGAGGTAACAAACCCACTATAGTAAGCCCTAAGCCTGCAAACTCCCCCTCGGCTCCAGCCTCTGCCCCACCCCCCCTTCAATGCTGCTTTTCTCATCTCTGATGTCTGATTTGACTCCACACTCCCAGCTTTCTCCCCAGGCTCCGGTCTCTCTTTCTCCACACCACATACCAGATGCTTTCTCTTTTACTCGCTGTCTTCCTGCCTGAGGAGGAAGCTCCCAGGGGGCATAGTTTTTTTCCTGCATTGAATTCAGTATTGTATCCCAAGGATCTAGAAATGTTTTCAGCACATTGTAAACACTCAATAAATACTTGTGGGACAATGAACGAATGAATGCGGTTCAGAACATCTTAAGGCAAGCCATCTTGGATTCAGGACAGAGTAGCACTGCCATCTGGTGCCAGAGTTTTGTATTGTGAGTACAAATTCCAGGGTGAACAGAAAGCAAGCCTTCAGTGGGTCAGTCCTGTCATTTGCCACTGCGCGACTATAGCCATCTCAAAGACCTATAGCCTGTGACTCTTTGCCTGTTTTGTGACCCTAGTCTGCAGACCGCCATGTGACACCTGGCCAACCATTCTAGGAGTTTGTTCTGATGCTTCTAACATCAACCATACATGGGAAATACTTCCTCACCAGAAGAGGGAATCATGAAAAAGAGCTCAATCCTGAGAAAGGATGAAAGAGAGAACATGAGATGGAGGACCACATGGGACGTGGGACCACGTGGGAAGGGAAACCAATGAGAAAGCCTGAGGGGAGGGTGGGGAAGAGGCAAAGGTCTTTGGGACTAGCTTAGGTCCAGCTTGAGTTTGAGTCTGCTTTGGTCTCTCTTCCATAAGAATATGGCCTTGGGCTACATGGGCTTCAGCTCCTAAATCCCTGACATCCCTAACCAGAAACAGGAAGGCCATGCACCTTCATGTTGTTTGGGTGCTGGTGTCCTTGTAGAGGGTCTCTTCATTGCTGGCTGTGGGGGCCTCTCCATGAGGGCTAGCCTTTATTACAGCCCCTGCCTGGACTCAGCCTTCATGACCTGGCTCAGGGCCCTCAGTACCATGACAACCAGGATCCTCCCTTCCTACACACACACACACACACACACACACACACACACACACGCACACACACACACACACACACACACACACACACACACACACACACTGTGTTTGGTCTGTTCCTTTTAACTGCCTAAGGGTTGACCTAAGCTGACCTCTGACTTTCTTTGGGCCTTTGTGGTCTGTCTATACCAGCAAGGGGCAATTGCCCCGCCTCTCTGTTCAGGTTGGTTACCCTCTTCTTCTGGCCTCTGCCCAAGCTCTGTTCAGCCCAGATTTGTGTCCATTGATCCAAGACTGCATGTCATTTAGAAGACGTGTTGAGGGTAGGCTTCCTGGAGGACATGGAAATCCTGGGTCCTCTGAATCCACCTCTGCTGGGTGGTCAGAATATCTGGTATTAGGAACAATTACCTTGTTCTAGCTCAGGAGGAATGCCATTGTGATGCAAGCCAGGCCACCTTGTGACACTGGAGAACTGTCTAATGCACACTTTAAGGAGCCCATAGAGACCCACCTGTCTCCCCTTTCTGTGCCCTGCCCACTTCTCTACTGAAAGAGCGTCCTTTCTGTTTAGGTGCTGGGCTCTCCCTGCCCTGCTTTGCAGCCTCTTTCCCTTTGTACACCCCTCTTCCAACCCTGCTGCTACTCTGTTGAGTGCTTCTCTGGTAGAACAATGGGCTAATTGTCCTTTGTTAACTCATCACCAAGGACTCGTTGTGAGCTCACTGGCCTCGTAGCTTAACTCCCAGAATGCCCTGGCTTGTCCTGCTCCATTTTGGAGCCTGTCAAAGGGAAGGTCCCATGGAAGAGACAGAAGTCATTAAGCCTAACACAGATGACCTCTCTGTGAAATTTTAGCAAATTCACAGTAAGAACAACAACAACAAAAATGCATAGCAGAAGTTGGCCAATAAAGTAAATATCCAAAAAAAAAAATCTTTAAAAATCATAAAAAAAAAGTTGGCCAGAAAGCAAAATAATTTTTATAATGATTCTATATTAGAGTTGCATTTTTATATATTGAGTTCAATAAAAGCATATTGCTAAAATTAAGTTTTCTTGGGTTTATTTGTACTTTTAAAATGTGACTAATGGAGAGTTCTATATTACATGTATGTTTCACTTTAAACTTCTATTGGATAGAACTGCTTTAAAGTGCTGGGGTCAGATATGGTGGCATACTGCACCAGAGGCAGGCAGATCTCTGCGAGTTCAAAGCCAGATTGGTCTGTACAGTGAGACCCTGTCTCAACAACAACAAAAAAGTGTGTTTGTGAGCTGGGCATTGTGCCTCATACCTGTAATCTTAGTACTAGAGAGGCTGATATGTGAGGATTGTCTCAAGTTCAAGGCTAGCCTAGGTTACATGTTAAGATTCTATATTTAAAAAGGGGCTGGGGGGGCAATAAGCCAGGTGGTGGTGGTGGTGGCTCACGCCTTTCATCCTGGCACTCAGGAGCAAAGGCAAGTGGATCTCTGAGTTTAAGGCCAACCTGGTCAACAGAGCAAGTTCCAGAGCAGTTGGGCTACACAGAGAAACCCTGTTTAAAAAACAAACAAATAAACAAACAAACAAGGTCTGGGCACAGAAAAAAAATATATATAATCAAACAAAAATTACAGAAGGCCCTTGATATATATATATGTGTGTGTGTGTGTGTGTGTGTGTGTGTGTGTGTGTGTGTGTGTATAAAAAATGCTCCACCATTAGGCCCCAATACACCGGACCAAAAACCAAAATGGAACTGCTTGTACTAAAGATCAGACCAAAACTGTTGTCTGACATTCCAAGAACCAGAACAATGATAGTCAGATTTCCTAAACAATTGGCATAAAAATGAAGTTTCCCTCTGCCTTAACTCTTGGAAATAAAGACACCCCCCTCCATAAAAAAAAAAAAGGAAGGAAATAAAGACACCCCAGACGGCCCAAGCCCAGCCAGTTACTTTCTATTTCTTGTCTCACTGTCCCCTTCTTCCAGGGCCTCTTTGAGATTATCAATCTCAGTCAGGAGGCTAGTGTACCATTCTCTGCATACTGCTGTGGGTTCCCCTGGTGCTGTTTGTATTCTGATAATTCTGCTTCCTCAAGAGGGGCTGCCCTACTAGGAGTGGATCACGATTTCATGTGAACCTTCTCCGTTTTAACCATTTTAACTGGTCAAATAAAGGCTAGCGCCTGTGAGTGGGCAGTGGAAGGGAAGGGTGGGGGTGGAGGTTTAAGAGAATGGGGGAAAGGAGAGAGGAAGAAGAGGAGGTGGGAGGAAGGTGGAGCAGAACCACATGGCCCGGAGAAGTCACAAGTAGCAAGGGGTCTCACCGCTGTAGTGTGGTGGGAAATCTGCCCATCTAGGCGTGCAGCTTGTAAATATTGTAACTGAGTTGTGTGGTTTGCACAGGCATATTGGGTTTGGAGATTTACTGAACAGGATACTGATCCAGGATTACCAGTCTACATTTTGTCTTGTTTCTGCTTCTTCCAGTTCTTCTCTGTTTATAAAACTAACTCACTCACTCCCTCCCTATCTATCTATCTATCTATCTATCTATCTATCTATCTATCTATCTATCTATATTCTAGGATGGATAATAAAACTCAAAAGAATTCTAAATTGTAATTTTATCAAATGACACTTTATAAATGTATGAGACAATAGACGATGTCACAATGTTGATCACTGTCATCAGTGTGGATTGATGCTACACTAGTAGTTCAGTCACCAAGAGTAAAGTGCTCAAAGGAGAGGATCCTGAGTGTTCCCGGGGGTGGGGGGGGTGGGAGGGAGGGCGGACAGGATGAATCCCTGGGTAGCTGGGAGGATGTGGTTGGGGCTCAGACAGAGACCGGTCCTGGTGATAGATTCAATGTGCTAAGGGGGAAGTAACTAAGCCTGCTGAAGCTTACGGGTCTCAGAATGAATTAGTGTTTCTGCCCATGTGTCCAATCACACCTCCATTATTTTATCCTGTGGCCCAAAGCATAGAAGGAAAGAGGCAGGCATGCAGGAATTCAGCCTGCGGTGAGCGCCGGGAACATGGTGAATGCTGTGAACATGGACGCTATCTCCTTAAAGTGTTTGAAAACCCCCCCCCCCCCAATTCAAATTCAAATCCAGGCCAAATATTTCTCCTGGATTTATCTCGAATGAGGCTCCTAGGCAAGCCTCATTTCCTAGGAGTCCTGGGGTTCAAAGTTCAGACTCTATGGTTAGAATGCTCTGTTCTGGCTCCAGTCTCAAAGGCCCTGTTTCCTGCCCTAGCCTGGTTCCAGGCAGTTTCTTTGGAACTGTTGACCTGGGTCTTGGGAGAAGTCACAGAGGGAAACACATGTTCCTGCTGAGATGAATTTCTTCCATCTGGACATTACTGTGCTTGGCCGTGGGGGAATGAAACCATGAGGCTGTAGCTTGAATGTGCCTGCGTTTGCATTTTGCAGAGTTTCTGGTGTGGCTGTCTTAGATCAACAGCGAGTCTTTCTGAGAAGAGCTAGGACCTCTGTGGTCCTCACTGGATCCTTGGGACTGGCTGCCTAGAGCTGGGGAGGGACTGGGGCTGAGTCTAAGCTTGGTGTTGAGTCAGTTTATGAAAGGCCAGCTGTGTTTTCCATCCCAGGCCGGGAAACTGCTCGAAGGCCGAGCCAAGAGGAGTATGAGGCCAGCCAGGCCAGAGCAGACTCGACAGGGTCCATTCTAGCTGACAAGAGCAGATTCGCCTAGGAAACAGTGATGCTGGGTTGCAGAGGTGGTCAGAGGCTAAGAGCACTTCTAGGGGACCTGAGGTTGGTTCCCAGCACCTACAGAGGAGGCCCACACCTCTCTGTTAAGTCCAGCACCAGGAGATCCAATACCTTCTTCTGGCTTCTTCTAGAATCTGCAGATACAAGGCTCATATTCACACAAAACTCATATATACATAAATTTAAAAATAGAAGTAAAGGAAGGAGATGCGATACTCATGGTGCGATTCTGCAGGGCCGTTGCTTCTCCTGGCCTCCTTGTGGGAAGATCTTTGACGATAACATTTGCCACCATGATTTCAGTGGCCATGCATGCTTGTTTGATTCCAGAAGGAAGAAGATAGCATAGTAAGTCCCTTCTGAGATCTTACCTTATACCAGATGTTTAAACAGGCCCCCAGGCAGGAAGGAGACTATGGTCCAAAAATCATTACATCTTAGAACAGAATGACCTTTAAGAACCCACAGAAGGAAATGAAGAGATAGCTCAGTGGGTAAGAGCACTGGCTGCTCTTCCAAAGGACATGGGTTCAGTTCCTAGCACCCAGCTTACAACTGTCTGTAAGTTCAGTTTCAAGTGATCGGACACCCTCTTTGGGTCTCTGTACATGACATGTACGTGGTACACAGACACATATGCAGGCAAAACATTCATATGTATAAAGTACAGTAGTAGTAACAACAATAGCAGAGCTGGAGGGATGGTTCAGTGGTTAAGAGCACTGACTGCTCTTCCACAGGTCCTGAGTTCAAATCTCAGCAACCACATGGTGGCTCACAACCATCTGTAACAGGATCTGATGCCCTCTTCTGGTGTGTCTGAAGACAGCTACAGTGTACTTGTCATATATATAAAATTAGTAAATAAAATCTTTTTTAAAAAAGAAAAGAAAAAAAGAAAAACAAACAAAAAGAAAAATAATAACAATAGTAATTTTGAAAAATCTACAGAGGCCAAAATGCCTTTTCCAAGTAGAAAGTGATTCTCATCCTGGTTAGTTTTTATTGTCAACTTAAGCATAGAGTCATCTGGAAGGAGTTAATCTCAACTGAAAAGTTGCCTTGCCCGGATTGGCCTGTGGGCATGTTTGAAGCCAATTTTCTTGAATGTTCACTTAGGAATAATGTGAGAGAGACTGGTACACTGGACCATCCCTAGGCTAGTGGTCCTGGGACGTGAAAAAAGCCATCTGAGCATGAGCCAGGGTACAAGCTAACAAGTAGCATTTGTCCATGGTTTCTGCATCCAGGCTCCTGGCTTGAGTTTCTGCTCTGACCTTTCCCAGTGATGGACTGTGATCTGGAAGGATGAGCCATAAAAACCCTTCCTCCCCAGGTTGCCTTTGGTCTGAGAGGCTAATCACAGCCACAGAAGAACAAACCAGCAACCACATCTCGGCATTCACACAGCCTTTGACCTCTGGGCACAAACCATGTCGTAGAACTAAAGACACACCAAGGCTTGCATTGGAAGATCAGTGCCCACAGTGGTACTAAAGCATGCCACCCATGCAGGGGCCATGGGAGTCCTGAGCCAGGATGGCAGGAGTGACAGGCACAACTGGGACTGGGCAGAGAAACCCCCTGGCTGAGCAGACTGAAGTGAACCTAGTGGGCTCTGGGGTCAGGAAGAAGAAATGAAGATATATGGAGAGATAACACATTAAAAAATATATACATCCATAATCCCAGCTACTCATGAGGAGGAGACAGAAGGAGACAGGAGTTCAAGACTAGCCTTGGCTACACAGTAAATCAAGACTAGCATGAATACCTTAATAAGACCTTGTTCAAAAAGAGAGAGAGAGAGAGAGAGAGAGAGAGAGAGAGAGAGAGAGAAGAAAGAAGGAGGAGGAGGTGTAAGAAGTAGAAAAGAAAAAGGAGGAAGAGAAGAGGGCAGTTGGGGATACAGCTCAGTAGTAGGGTGCTTCCTTAGCATGCATGAGATCCTAGGCTCAATCTGCAGCACGAGAGAGAGAGAGAGAGAGAGAGAGAGAGAGAGAGAGAGAGAGAGAGGAAGGATATGAAGGCAGTATTCCAAAATACTAAAATCTGGTGTCTAAAATTCCCATTACTCAGCTTTCATCTGGAAAGATTGATCTTTGCCCTGTAATTCCAGTTTTCAGAATGAATGATGTTGAGAAAAAATGTGTGAGCCAGCACAGGATACAAGATTCAGAAAATCAGACAGCAGGCAGGTAGGTGAGGAATGAAGACAAACTCTACGCCATGTCAAAGTTTTAGCCAAAACGAAGCCAGTCCAACCAGCCACTGCGCATGTCAAGAATGTGACGGAATCGTGGAAGAGAAAGGGGTTTGGCCCAGTAGGAGTTCAGTATGAATTTTTATCTCAGGGACCTCAGTCACTTCCCCTTCAGTTCCCTAACGCCCAGCTTCCCAGAGAGCTCTCCAAAGTCTCCAGAGGAGCAAGGTGGTGCTTAGGCGCTGTGATCTGGCTGTTGGCGGTCCCAACCTTTTTTCCAAAGACCTCATCAGAGAAAAACCCCTGGAGATGTTACACAGCAAGACCGTTAAAAGATGTGGGACTCTGGAGGCAAGTGGCCCAAGCCAGAATCTGGCTGGAGCTGTGACCTCCGTCTTTCTGAAGCCCAGTTTCCTTGTTCACACACTGGGACTGGTGATATACCTTTGTCACAGTGTGCCATAAGGTTCGCATAATATATCATGTGAAATATTTGGATGAGTGTTATTTCTTATATAGAAGACTTGTTTTTAAATCATGGGCATGTATGTGTGCTTCTGAAGAGGCCAGGGCTGAAGTTACAGGTGGTTGTGAGCTGTCTAGAGTTCGTGCTGACAACAAACTGGGATCCTTTGCAAGAACAAAGTGAATCTTTACCCACTGAGCCATCTCTCCAGCCCGCAAAGAGACATTCTTACCATTACTAACCTTCTGCAATAGCTGAAGAAACCTTTGTGCACCTAATGAAACAACTTTGAACATTATTTCTCGATTCGTTCAGTATTTCCTCAGGTCTATGCTGGAAATAGGATTTTATAAGGAATAGAAAAACCACGATAGCTTGAAACCCCTCCTGTGAGGATGAGGAGATGTGGTCACAAAGGAACTGCAATACAGTGACCTGGACAAGCACATCTGATAAACCTTCAAGGTTCTTCTATCATTTAGAATTAAGCTAAGTCACAAGCCACTGAAAACCCAAAATGATGGCTTAAACAAGACAGATTTTTATAAATCTCAGGTAAACTGTCAAGAGCTTGTCATCAAGGGCTCAATGAAGGTTAAGGGTCCAGCCCATCCTCAATACATGGCTTCTCCCAAACCATCAACGTGGGTTTTAGGTCTAGCCTTACCACTGCCATCTCTGTCATCTACCTTTACTGTAGCTGTGCTCAGCAGAGCGTGTACCAGGAGCCGTTCTCACCGCCTTTCCCATAGTAGCAGCCCACGTGACCCTCATAAGAGTCTGACTCATAGGCATCCTTTGATTCCCACTTAACTGAAGGGGCAACTGTGGCTCCCCTGCAGAGGATTAGCAAGCCACACACACAGGCATACACCTCAGCCCCTGATTTAGGCAAAAGGATACATTTAGGGGCAAACCAAAAAGGGCATCATCTCCCTTTAGTGACAGTTTGCCTAAAACTTAGTCTGTGACAGAAGCAAACAATGCTGTAAAATGTAGTCTTTGTTTGGGACACCAAGACATTGAGACTTTAACACTAAAAAAGACAAAACAGGTATTGGGGGAGGCCATATGTCCTAGGTGTAGATGTCACTAAACATATCCTTATATTTCATGAATTTGCTTGTTCGTGTCTGTGCGATGGGTGTGCAGGTGTGCTGAGGTCAGAGAACGACACTGAAGTTCATTCTTTCCTTCCATTGGTACGTGAGTCCCTGTTGGGAGCCAGGGCTTGGCCTCTGACCTCGCCCATTGTGCAAGAGCCTGACCTTTTGCGCCAAGATAGTGCTTACGCAGGTAGCTTGGGAATCCCGAGATAGGGTTTAACACAGGACGTGCAAGATAAGACCAACCA